>KZ505644.1:1743301-1798614 GCA_002844005.1 Limosa lapponica baueri
ACCATAGAGGGTTAAACGTGGTACATATAAAAGGTACTATTGGAATTACCTTCAGCAAATAAACACATGCAGAAACCAAATCCTCTAACTGTGACATTTGCAAGTCCTCGGTTAAGAGGAGCATGGTATAGTGTATATGCCACCTCTCTGTTCTCTCTGCTATGCTTTAGGAAGCAATTTAGTTTTATTTGTACATTTAGCACTTGTAGTGTTCTTTTCTTATGAAGCAGTGAATTAATGCTCCTTGCATTTCCTGATAGAACACATTCTGTGGGGTCACCAATGGCTTCAGGCACTGAGAGCTGCAGTAGCACATATCCAGACAGAAGCCTGTAGCTGTAGAAGGTTTGGATTGGGCTGTTTGGTTTACTTTTGACAAAGTAGAATGGTTTTATATAAAGCACCTACAGTGCAACAGAGTGTACATTGCATAGGTAGGCTTGGGAAGGGCAGTGAGAATGTGAAAAAAAAACCAACACAAACACAAAACAACAAACCAACAAATAAACCCTTTTGCAACAGGAGGTTTTTGTTTAAAAAAAATTATTCAGCAAAGGCAGCAACTTAAAAAATAATTTTTTCATTTCCTAATTAATGTGTTTCCTTCACATGTGGTCTTGCACTATTTTCTTTCAACAAAGAAACAGATGTGCTGCATAGGTAGGCAATAGCAAGTGCACAGATTTTATTTACATACTTCAGCAAACTACTTTTTTCTCAGCTGCCAACCTATCTGTTTGGCCAGCATCCACTGTAATCTGTTCTCCTTCATTATGTTAATCTGTGGGCGGAAAGATTTCTGTCATCTTCAAATCGCTTGTACAGCAATGGTAAACACCTTGGCCTGTCTGTAATTGGACAGGTGTCTGCATTGGTGTCACCCGGCTTTTAATTCAATTAAAGAACTGGCTGCTCTGCTCTCATTACCCACTCATTTCCTCTGCACTTTTAGTCAGTCAGTGAAATTTACACTCAGTGCCTGACTATCTTAGAGTACAAAGTCAGCAGTCCCATAGCAAAGATCATCACTGATACACGTGAATTAATTTATAGCACAGCAAAATAAATATTGACATAAAAAACAGCCTATGATCCAATGAAGTTGACTGACAGCTTTAGAAAACTTTGCCTAACTCCTCAGTTATCACACTCTCAGACTGGCATCTCTTGTCTATACCCAATAATTGCTGATCTTATAAGAGTCCATCAGGCTATCCAAGACAGGATGCTAACAAAGCAAAATTTGGCCACAAACACACTTGCATATATTCTATTAATGTTCACAAGAGACAGGTAGATAAATTGTCACTTTGATCAGGAGACAGAATTAGAGGCACCATCAATATTTAAGAAGAGGGTCAGCCTCCCACATTTGGGATATGAGTCCCATTCATTCAGCCTGCCACTACAGAGCAGCTGAACCCATCTAGACTTAAAATTTACATCATAGACTAAGTTCCAATCCTTAAAATCCACATGGGGAATCAGAGATGATAAATCATTGTAACACACCACTCCTATCTGCCCACTCAAAGAACCTTTGGAAATAAATTAAAGTTCTAACACAGACATTTTGACACAGTGACCCCATGAAACTGAATAATGTCGTTTGTTAAATATGAATGTAAAGTTAACAGTCTAAAAGAGTGATCTGGAATCACACCTAGAACATTAAGCCCACTTTATATGCAAAACTAGTATTTAATTTTCTATACTTTTATTTAAATGATCTTTAATTATTTGCAATACTTGAAGTTTAGAGTTGTGTCAGATAGAAAATGCTAGGTTTGTTCTCACAGATAAGGGATAAAAATATCGACACGGACAGTAGAAAAGGGTCAACAATGAATTTATGGTAAAATGGATGCGTGGACTAGTTAGAGTTAGTTGCACCTTTATGTCCACTCCATTCATCATTCTAATGCATACAGTGCATAAGAAGATTAAATATCCAGCTTCTTCCTTTCACTTCTCCATAAAACAGACATTTCTTTTGTTCAGTCCATCTAAAAGGGAGGTCTCTTATATTTAGGCAGCTCAGCCAGATCCCACAGTATTCTGGCAGATTTTGAGTGGAAAAGTAGTACATCTCATCAAGGAAAATAATTGTTTTACCACTCAGGTATGAGGGCTAATATTCTGTTCACAAATCTGAAAAATTGATTCAAAGGCAATGACAGTATTTTAGCAATTTCCTCATCCAGTTAAAAGACTTTATGAGAATGGCTACCTCACTGTTCCAATCTGTCATCCTGCTTTTTCAAAAAGTTGCTTCAAAACACCACCAAATCTTGATGAAAAGACACCCTTGCCTATGGTAACTTACAGAGCTTTTAGTCTGCATAATGAATTGGTCAAACGAATATAAATTGAGGTGAGCTTTTTGAAATACATTTATTGAAGGAGTCTTCCCATAAAACTAAACTCACTTGCCCACATACACAGCTCACACAAAAAGGCTGTTTAATCTTACAGACGTAACACAAATACTAAAGTTCCTCACTTCCACAAGAAAATGCACTCAGCTAAGACAGTGGAAGAGGACAATTTTGCAAGGCTAGGGACTTTTTTCCTTTTTTTTTTTTTGTTACAGATAAATTTAGGTAATTTTAATGATAACCAGGCACTACTTCCATATGCAGCCTGAAAACTCAGCTCTGCTACTGAATGTTAGGATTCCCAAAGTCAGCCACAGAGCTTACCCACACAAACTCCATTTGTTTCACAAGCTGAGTGTATTTTTCGCCAAAGGGACTTTTCCTTGCCAGATTTTTTCATTGTTTCCTCCCTAACACCATACTCCATAAGGACCTATTTTGAAATACACATATAGCAATTGAAACAACACTTGACCTTATAGATTTACCTTAATTCTTATTTAAACTCTTAGGAAAAAAATTACCAAATCTCCCCTCCCCAAACCTAAAGACTAGTTAGCCAACTTGAATGCCTGAGGTTGTACAGCATCTGTCTAACAAAGTCACTTGTGTGTCGAGATGCATCATTGCCACAGTACACTTAATCACAGTCCACTGACCAGAAAAGGAAGTCCTCGACTGACTTTGGGTTTTCGACAGATTGTAGCAAAAACTGTTTAAGTACATGCGTCTTCTACATATGCATTTCTGGACTGAAAGCCTGTGCACATCAATCTGTCGCATACATCTGCATTTGTAAAGCATCTTCTACCATAAGTACAGTATGAATATAAAACTTTGAAGAATTATTGAACAAGAGGGCACCTGTTCCAACTCTTTGGCTTTTAAGAACACAAAAGTTTACTTTGGTTACTGGATTTCTGTGGCTTCCAAGAGCCTTTTCCCAAACAAAAAATTTCATAACCAACCATACACAAGCTCCACTGGCCTTGAAGATGCAATTCAGGTTATAGTGGTTCAAGGAAGCCTGTTACACTCCCTATAACACAAGGCAACTCTAGTTGCCTTAATTTGCAGAAAGCCTAGCAGCAAGAGTTAATTAAGCACAGAGAGTATTGGTTCTGTAATTTCTACTACTATGTTACTCTTGATCCTTCCAGACAACTTTGTCATTGTTCATTTTCTACAGGATGTTTAGTTTTAAAAGTTTGTAGAGAGAAAAAGAAAGACTGTTTACTATTTTTGCAAATTTTTAGTATGGCTATAAAAAACATATTAATAATCCTTTCTGTCCTCACAAAAATTTAGAAATTGATTTCTTTTTATTAATAAAACTATTGGTATGTAGCTAAGAGTTGATGTAATTTTGATAAAATGTCCAGGTTGATTTAATCAGACAATTTACATTTCATATGAATAAATTTATACAACAGCATTAGACTGTAAACAAGATTCATTTAGGTCTAAACTCAATCAAGTTAGAACCTTAATATTGCAGAATATTAATATCATTTGTTTTAAAAAATATGCTGCTGGTCTGCTAAAGCCAGTTAATTGAAAGGACATATGAACCTACGTTCTGCCAGTCTGATTTAGAGTCATTTGAAGCTCACATACTACCTGACAACTCACAGAAACCTAAAGGGCATAGAAAGATGTGTTGGCTACCTTATGTTGCATTAGCTGCCACAGTAAAAGAGGGATCTGTGCAGGGGCTGAGGTGCAGCTTCTGGTATACTCCTGCAGCTCCTCCCACCAAGAGGTATGCGTACATATGGTTGAGAGAGACAGGAAGACCAAACCTCCTTAAAATCCCCACAGGGACAAAACAGGCCAACAACTGCACTGCAGCACTAATCGTGACATGGGTCCCAATATATGATACCACTTCATGTTGAAAGGGTGCAAACAGCCCTCCACATCTCTCGCACTGTGGCACAGCACTGTAAAGCGCATACTGCCGTTCTTCCGGCTATGGGAAATATTTAGGTGTTTTCTGTCATCTGTCTGTGCTTCTGACCAAAGATTACTTCTACAAAATGATGATAAAGAATTTACCTAAAAATGACAAACATCCTTGAATTTAAGCGTGGTTCAAGCACCAGATGAAGAAGCTCTGGAAAACCTTATTTTCAATACAAAATTTCAGCTTTTATTACTTTAAACGTTCTGTCATAACCTTCATAAAAGGTTTTATAACATCAGAAATTTGTCTCAACTTGGGAGTATGGACTAGGGGAGTCCCCTAGTGCCCTGAACCTAAACATATTTACATTAGTTGGTTTGTAATTCTTTTCTGCCCATCTGCAAAAATCTCATTAACTGCAGAATAGAGGTGTTTTGAGTGTAAAATATTTGCACAAACCAAGATCTTTCAAGTAATTTCAAGTGCATGAAAGCAATATCCAAGTAATTCATTAGTAGTGTCATGTGGCAATCTGCCTAGCTGTGGTAAAACCGCTTGCAGGCCCCATGTACATCCAAGTACCCTGAAGAAAACAGCATTTTCTAAGAGCCACAAAAGACAGGAAACTCCCATTTTAGGCTCACCCCATCTGTGCAGGCGCTCCCTGGCCTGTGAGGTAGCCATCTTGGGCTCCCCGACTGTGGGGAGCAGCCTGCCCTGGCCGCCCCCAGCTGTTGCCCGAGGCTTTGCAGGGCCCCACGCGAGCAGCACTGTGGGGCTCGGCCCTGGGGCTGCCATCTGCAGACCCCATGCCTCCCAAACTCCGCCACAGGCAACCATCAGGGCCCAAAGGCTGGTTGCAGCGCCACAAGCTGCTTTGGGAGCGCCGGCTTGGGCCCAGCAGAGCTCTCCCTGAGAGGGAAAACCTCTCAGCCAGCGGCCTTTCTTTGAGCAGGGGCAGTTGCCAGTCAGGCAGTGAGCTTGCCCTGGCCCTGCAGCCCCAGCAGCGAGCCCGGGCCTATCAGTCACAGGCAGGAGGTCCTGTCTCCTCCTCCGAGAGACTCCCTAGCTAGAGCGCTTTCAAAGCCGAGGAGCAGCCGAGCCACTTTGATTAACCATATTAAATCATTAAATTAACTTTTCCTGAGATATTCATCTGCCGAGCATAAAAGACTAAAAGGTGAAAAGTAATTATAAACACATGTCAAGGGAAGGAGGGAACATTCAGGGCATTCATTCAGAGGGGAAGCCGTCGACAATTTTCTTGTTATCACGTGTCTATTGTGGCAATGACACAGGCAGGATGAACTGCAAAAAACCACACAGAATTAATAGAGTTGTCTGTAATAGGAATACCAAAGCTTTGTGAATTCTTTTGCAGGATTTTTTTATTTAAATATTACTTGCGGCTTTTTCTAGCCTTCTTCACTGCCTGAAATTGGGAGCTGGAAATATTTAGAGGCTTGCGGATCTCCTGAATTCTACAATGACAGCAATCTGAATTATAAAATGTTTTTCTCATATGTGCTTGATAAGAGAAGTGTCAGAGGATTGCGACCAGAGGCACAAAAATCTGGTTAGAGGCAAGACAGCTGTGGAGTACTCCAGGGTTGGTACTCGGGTCAGTACTGTCCAACATCCTCAATAATGACCTTGATGATGGGGAAAGCGCATACCCTCAGCAATTTTATAGATGATACAAAAGGGCCACTAAGTTGATAAAGAGCATGTCTCTTATGAAGAGAGGCTGAGAGAGCTGGGACTGATCAGCCCATAAAAGAGAATCATAGAATCGCAGAATGGTTCGGGTTGGAAAGGACCTTAAAGATCATCGAGTTCCAACTCCCTGGCCACGGGCAGGGACACCTCCCACTAGACCAGATTGCTCAAAGACCCATCCAGCCTGGCCTTAAACACCTCCAGGGATGGGCAATCCACAACTTCTCTTGGCAATCTGTTCCAGTGCCTCACCACCCTCACACTAAAGAATTTCTTCCTAATATCTAATCTAAATCTACCCTCTTTCAGTTTAAAACCGTTACCCCTCTTCCTATTGCTCCACTCCCTGATAAAGAGTTCCTCCCCATCTCTCCTGTAGGCTCCCTTAAGGTACTGGAAGGCTGCTACAAAGTCTCCCCAGAGCCTTCTCTTCTCCAGACTGAGCAACATCAACTCTCTCAGCCTATCTTCAGAGGAGAGGTGCTCCAACTCTCTGATCATCTTCACGGTCCCCCTCTGGACTTGCTCCAACAGGTCCATGTCCTTCTTATGTTGGGAGCCCCAGAGCTGGATGCAGTACTCCAGGTGGGGTTTCACCAGAGCGGAGTAGAGGGGCGGAATCACCTCCCTGGACCTGCTGGCCACACTTCTTTGGTGCAGCCCAGGATGCAGTTGGATTTCTGGGCTGTGAGCACACATTGCCGGCTCATGTTTAGCTTCTCGTCAACCAACACCCTCAAGTCCTTCTCCTCAGGGCTGCTCTCAATCCAGTCTCTGCCTAGCCTGTATTTGTGCTTGGGACTGCCCTGACTCATGTGCAGGACCTTGCACTTGGCCTTGTTGAGTTTCATGAGGTTTGCACAGGCCTACCTCTCAAGCCTGTCCACGTCTCTCTGGATGCCATCCCTTCCCTCCAGCATGTTGACTGCACCACACAGCTTGGTGTCTTTCACAAACTTGCTGAGGGTGCACTCAATCCCACTGTCCATGTCACTGACAAAGATGTTAAACAGCACCCATCTCAATACCCAACTCAATACCAATACCAAGAAATGCCACTTGTCACTTTGACACCATTTGGACATTGAGCCATTGACCACAGCTCTTCCAGCGTGATCATCCAGCCAATTCCTTATCCACCGAGTGGTCCATCTACCAAAATGTCTCTCCAATTTAGAGACAAGGATGTTGTGTGGGATGGTGTCAGATGCTTTTCACAAGTCCAGGTAGATGATATCAGTTGCTCTTCTGTACCAGTGATGTATCCACATCGTAGAAGGCCATCAAATTTGTCAGACATGATTTGCCCTGAGTGAAGCCATGTTGGCTGTCACTGATCACCTCTTTGCTTTTCATATGCCTTAGCGTGGTTTCCAGGAGGATCTGCTCTATGATCTTGCCAGGCACAGAGGTGGGACTGACCAGCCTGTAGTTCTCCAGGTCTTCCTTTTTCCCCTTTTTAAAAATGTGGGTTGTTTCCCCTTCTCTGGTCAGCGGGAACTTCACTGGACTGCCACAGCTTCTCAAATAAGATGGATAGTGGCTTAGCAACTTCATCTGCCCGTTCCGTCATGACTCGCAGATGTATCTCATCAGGTCCCATGAATTTGTGCACCTTCATGTTCCTCAGATGGTCTCAAACCTGATCTTCTCCTACAGTGGACTGTTGTCATTCTCCCTGTCAAAGTCCCTGCCTTTGCCTTCTGTGACTTGGGCAGTGTGGCTAGAGCACTTGCTGGTGAAGACTGAGGTAAAAAAGTCATTGAGTACCTCAGTCTTCCCCATATCTCCTGGTGACCAGGTCTCCTGTTTCCTTCCAGGGAGGGCCCTCATTTTCCCTAGTCTTCCTTTTGTCACCAACACATCTGTAGAAGCTTTTCTTGTGGCCCTTGATGTCCCTGGCCAGATTTAACTGTCAGGACTTTAGCTTTGCTAACCTAATACCTGGCTGCTCGGACAATTTCTCTGTATTCCTCCCAGGCTACCTGTCCTTGCTTCCACCCTCTGTAGGCTTCCTTTTTCTGCTTGAGCTTGTCCAGGAGCTCCTTGTTCATCCTTGCAGGCCTCCTGGCATTTTTGTCTGACTTCCTCTTTGTTGGGATGCATTGCTCCTGCGCTTGGAGGAGGTGATCCTCCTCCAGCTTTCTTGGGCCCCTCTTTCCTCCAGGGCTTTATCCCATTGTACTCTACCAAGCAGATCCCTGAAAAGGCTCAAGGTGATCTATCAATGTGTATAAATACCTGATGGAGGGAACAAAGGAGGAGGATGAAATATATTACCTTATCCAATAAACTCCTAGTTCAACAGTCAGAACCTCATTTTAAGGATTTAAATCTGCTGAATATTCCTTTCTTGGATGAAAATGAAAAAACAGTTTGACATTTTGAAGATTACAAGGGTCAGATTTTGAAGAATTTTGGTCCCTGAGGAGTCAGAAACAGGCATTTGAGAATGTGGTATTATGTTCATTTAAAGACCTACTTTGCCTTTAATATTAAGCTCAGCTTTTCTTCTTCTTGACAAGGGTACAACAGGTCCTTCTGAATTTGACACACATAGGCCTTCTGGCAAATGGGTAATGCTATTAATAATTTTTTGTTACTGCACTCCAGTTATGACTCAGGACCTTACTGCACAGAACAGATCATGGTAATTGCTCAAAAGAATTTGCATAAGTAAATATAAACCAAAACACAACAGATAGGTATAAAAAGGTGCAAAGAAAAAAATAAGGTAAAAGGGGTTGTCAGTGTCTTCAGATATATTTGCAAGCAGGAGATTAGGTGGTGCCTAGGCTTAATAATGAATGAAAAATTGAAGGAGGGTGTGATGAAGCAACCAGAGTTGCTTCATCAGTGATCCCACCGAGAGTGGTAGTGCTTTCCTCTCTCCTGTTGCATTAGCAAGCCTGGCTGTTGGGGTTACTGTAGCATCTTTTTGTGGAATTCAAGAAAGGAATTTCTAAAGAAATGTCTCTGAAATTAGGGAGAAAATAGGCAAAATCCCTCTTCTCAGCAAACTCAAAGAAAAAGTAAGTCTTAAATTTGTGGGTAACCATTTCTCAATGTCCACAGACTAATCTGTGTAGGATTCACTGAAATCAACAGGCTGAAGGTAAAATCATTTGAAGATCAGTGATTTAGTTTTTCACTTTTCTCAGCTCTGACCTCACCATGAGGACATGAATTATGTATTTCATACAATGCCAAAATTGGAAAATACATAACTAAACTATTGGACAGCAGTTATAAATAACAAAAGGAAGCACTCCTTCCACACACACAACTGAATTGGAAAACTTACTGCCAAAGTTACAGAAGCCAAAAGCATAAATGTATTAAAAAAGAAGGACAATTCTACCACAGACCATTAAGCACGATGGTCCAGATGTAACTTTCAGCCCAGGAACTCCACAAACTACCAGCTGAATTTGTATTAACAGGAAGAGTCATGCTTAGCACATTTCCTATGTTTTCTTCCTAAGCATCTACAATCTGGTATATTGTCAGAGGTCAATGTTTGAATACAGCCATTCTTAAGTTCTCAGGGTCATTTTATTTTGCAGTATTCAACTGCTATCTGCTATAATAGACTAAAGAACCGGGGTCCATTTACTATTTCCATTTAATATAAAGGAATGTCTTATTCTTCTGCGTCCTGAAAGCTGCATGCGAATAACCTCTGTCCAGCCTGGTGTAGACTTTCGTAACCCTGACATAACCACAGCACAACGCCAACAAATTTAAATGAAATTTTGGTTCTGATCATCAGCTGTGAATAAGCTATCTAATTGATATGCTTCTAATATGGTCTTCAATTTCTGCTAATATAATTTGTATTGCTTTACTGCATAGATGAAGAGTATTCAAATCAACAAATTCATCAATCACAGTAAGAGTAGAAAGCCCATGCAGTTTTGGTATTGTAAGCACATTACTCACAAACAGTCAATAGATTTCAAACTGAGGAAAATAAAATATGTGCATGTTTGCTTTTAAAAATGTATACATACATTATGATAGAGAAACAACGCAAGACATATATACTTAAGTAAAAACACTAAGCACACATTACCTGGGCTTTAGGAAAGCAGCATATAATATACTGCCTGAAGGTTAAAGCACTGGATTGTTATATTGCCTAAAGCTGAGCCAAATGACAGCATTCGCTTTGAGCATTATGTCATTAGCACTTTTTCAATTGTTATGAATATGTAATTAATGCTAGAGTGTATATAGACGAATCTATTAGTCACAGTTTGTTACAATGAAAGTAAGACTTTTGCCCTGTTTAGTCATAACATAATTCAGACTGTTGTCAGTAACATGCACCCTTCCCAAGGCTTTCTGTTAATAGAGAGCAGAAAGCCAGATTCACACTATCCTGACAGGAAGAGAGGTCCCAAAATGTTCCTTGAGCAGCACAGAGTTCAGTGTTTCCTCCTAAAAAACATCTGCCTCCCATGAGTAAAAAGACCTAGACTCCAGAAAACATCACAAGTGCAATAGCTCCCGTACACAACCCACAGCTCAACAGTGACCAAACCCCATAAACCCAAGGCCCTAGATTCCTTCATTCGATAATAGCCTACCTCCACATCCCAGTGGTATCAAGCAAAGCATCTAATTAACACAAATGTGTGCCAGTTCCTACTGAAATCAGTTAGGTTTGTATGATCAACATTAGGCAAGTATATCAAACATCAGGTCAAATAGTATCTTATGGGACCCACATGTAGAGTTCATTTAGTTGAACTGGATGCAACAATAATGGAGGGGAAAAAAAAAAATCACATATACTAAGCAAAAAACCAAACAAATAAAAATCCCCCAAAAGCATTCTCCCCAAAAGCATCAATAGGTTGAGAAGGAATACCTTAAATAAAACTGCTTTTCAGTATTTGAGTTGTATCTTCTGTTGTTCTTTGAAGTCACTACACTGCCATGTATGTGGATGTTGACACCAAATACTACCCTTCCAAACATTATACATGCTGTGTATACACAAAAATAGGCAAGTAATACTTTATGGCTCAACAAAAGGAGGTATAAGCATCCCACGTTATTAGATGTGCCTAAAAAATGGTACTTAACAACATTTACCTGTGAGCATACTAGTGTCAGTAAGCTCAGCACTAGTGATGGGTACGTTGGGACCATCCTCTTCATATGCTTTCAAAATGTACTTCTCAATTACACCTATGACCCCAGCAGGTTTGTCCCAGGTGACCTCAATGCTGTAACCATTTATACTGTGAACTCTTGAGGGAGTTGGCACATTTTGTGGAACTGTAGAAGGATAAAATAGAAAATAGAGAAAATGGCAGTTCTAAGGAGACTATTGCCCCTATTCTTCACTTTTAATGGCTGCAGTAAATCAGACTCAACCATTAGCATAAATACAATTTATTAGAGTTGTAACTTTTCAGCATTGATTTAATATGACTGCACATCTTGAGCTATTCAGTTTAAGCTATATTTCAAAACCATCAAAACTCCATCTACATAACATTCCTTCTTGTCTTGTTGCGATTTTCCAAAAACATTTAATGTATCAAACGTATTTAAGCATCACTCACAAAGAGGAGAGGTGGATTGTATGTAAGTAACAAGTTCAGGCATTATAATCATACAACTGAACAAAGCAAGACAGTATTGCAACAGAGAAGGGTTGGTATTAATGTGTTAGATATCTAAGCCACAGAATGCCACAACTACGAAACATTTCTGAAAATGTGCATCCTCGTTTACAAAACTGGTTCAAAAAATTTAAGCTTTTCCATTTATTTTCATATTTTCACAGTGCCATACAACTGCCTCAGGGCAAAGCAGAGACTTGTAAGGGCTTTTTGCAAAATTCTTTGCTTCTGATCATTCCATATTAAAAAAAAAAAAAAAAAAAAAAAGAAAATGAAGATGTTTAAAAGAACTGGAAAGCCAAGCTCATATATGCATACAGTTGCTAATAAAAAAAATCATCCCATTTCCCATAACCTTTAACTATTTATTAGATATTCCTATACCAAGTAAAGGTCTGGCCAGTAACAACTTCATCACAGATGACTGCACAAGGGATGCAGAAGAAAGGCCCAAGGAACACTGTGGCAGGATGATGGATGATGAGTTTGCTGTAAATGCATGTGGACTGCCTAGCCCCACTGATGATCATTGGCTTTTTTCACCATCAAACAACCTCTTTTTTGTAATTTTTTTGTTTAGTTTCACTAAATATGAATGCGGCCCTGGTTTTTTTATAAGAAGATTACCAGAATGCAAAGTATAAAGACACCTGGAAGTTGTGATTCTTGTGCAAAGAAAGAATGTAACATGCTAGGAAAGCTTTAGTTAGTACACTAATATATTGATTTTATTAGTTCTGAACTGTATCACAGGGCAAGGTAAGGTACTGTATAGCAGATGGTCTTCTCATAAGGGACATAACAAAACCAACTCAAAAATAATTAAATAGGGCAATTATTCTTCAACCCCAGGGAACATGTAGCTGCTCAATGCTGTGGTCAGCTTGCAAACATAAATTTATGGTAAACCTTACAGTTGTCAGTCGATATGAAAATATGCATGTATTTTCCCTCTTCTGGGTAGTACACAAAATAATGACAGTAAGTTGTAGAAGAATGCATTTGCAAGTCCAATTCTCAGGTACTGTATCATTTTTTAAGATCATATATTTAAGATTGTGCATCAAAAGAATTTTATGCATTGATGGAATGCAATTAGGCTTCAATTTACGGAAGATGGAAAGTTGGTTAAATAAAACATGCAGAACTGTAAATCTTCAAAAACTTGCTAGCTCAAAGTTTGCAAAAACACTGAACAGAAAGGCCCTTTAAATTTTCTTCAGTAAAATATAAGAAAAATTTTATCTTTAAGGATCAGCAGGTATTATGTTCCTACTTTGAAACCTTCTCCACCAGCCGCACGCTGCTTTTCTGTTAAATATTCCCACATTTTCACACACAATCTACGGGCTACTTGTTAAAAGTTCAGCGCTGAGCAGCATACCCACATGCAGGTAATATAAAGAAAAAATTTCACAAGACCTTCTTCTCCCTGACAACTACATGGCCTCCTATCTTCCACAGGTTGTGAGAGAGATCCCAGTGTTTCTTCTTTCTCTACACTTGATTTTATATCACTAAGTTATTTATAGGAAAAATACGGATTTACTTACTGCAGCAGACTCAAGTAGTGTGAGTTTATACATGCGTGTATGAATGTACCTAGACGCGTGGCTGTTCTTAGCCAATGCAGTTCAATCCTTTCACAGTCTTTGCTCTCACATAATTTCATAACCTAATATATATCTGGAAAAGACCTTCAATTATGTGTGGAAAACATTTCCTCAAACACTTTATAGCTGAAGACTGTAATTTGGTACCTATTCAAAGCATTAAGCAGTTTTGCTCCTTTAGAAACACTATGAAACTTACACTACTTAAAACTGTTGTGGTGGGATTTTCTCCAACCTGATATTAGACAGCTAACTAAGAATGGGAACAAGTAAGCCTTAGAATTATACTTACCTGATTCTCTTGTACGAACACGGGTCCATATACTAGATACTGATCCGCCTTCATTTGTGGCAACCACCCTATACAGGTATTCTTCACAGAACATAGAGAAGGACAGAGGAGAGGGAAAAAAAAGCAAAAAAACACTGAACAGGGTAATACACTAATACAGAACAAAAGAAAAATTATGTATTTCATTTAAGGAACCAATGTGTTACCTGTAAATGGTTGTAGACCACTCTCATAAACACTCTGCTCTTTTCCTCGGTATACTAGGATGGAGTCATTTCCCCTGCAGTTAACAGCACTGTCAGTTGATAGGCATCCGTCCAGATTGACTCTGACAGCACTGCTGGACACAGATGCCAAGTTAACGACAGCACCTCGTGTAAATTTAACATCCTTCATGCAACCACCGAAACCTAGCAAACAGTAAGGGATTAGTATCACATAAAGAGCTTCAGTCATTAATTAAGAATCGCTTTTGCTCCTTTCAATTCTATATTTTCAGCATTAAAGACTGCAAAGTGAATATGACATTCTGCCCTCTTTTTCAAGATACCAAGCTGGTAAAAATTCCTGGTATTCTAGTGTTGAGTCCCTGCCTTACTGACTATACATTTTGTTTTCTCATCTGTCACTTCTCTCTTTAAAATTATTACCATAAAAGTGACTCTGAATTTGAAAATCAGCTTTCTGTTGCCTGCTAATATTTTGTTAATATACACACTTCTTCAAACTGAGAAGACTATCTAGATTAAAAATATAATTAACTTCATGAGATCATGGAGTTATATCAATTTATCCTAATGGGGATATAACTGGTATGCTGCTTACAAACACACTCTAGGAACATAACCCCAAACTGTTCATTTATGAGAAAAAAAATTAAATAACCTCATTTTTTATTTATTTCTATATATACATATGTATATTTATGTGTGTGTGTGTAACATTCCTATCAATATTACAAGTAGGTTAAATTAGTTACCTGCAGTAAAAACACCCCCACAAAATTTCAGGATGCAGTTGTTAAAATTTCTATATACTTCCGACTTAATTTACAAAGGAACTTAATCAATTGAATAGAAAATAGCTCTCAGATCTGAGTAAACTACATCATGTTTAATGTAAAAACAAAGTAAACAGTAACCAAACTGAAGGCTTCAATTCATTGAAGAATTAACTTTGTAAAGTAAAAATCAGCCTCACAGATCAATGCTCTTTTTTAGCTTTGTGAAAGCACCATATTTACTTTTATTTCCTTTATTACTGGATGATAGCATGACAGAATAGTATTTGTACTTAGCCACCCCATCTAAGAATCTAATATCCATACATAGTTCACAGAAAAAGAAAGGGGCACTGAAGGAGGACATCCATCTTGAATCATCCTCTAAACACCTTCTTTCTCCACAACAGTAGGATTTTAGACATACTCCTTAAAATGAATACATCCTAATTTAAGCTCAGCTCCTACTCCACAGCTATCTGTTCAGCTTCTTAGGCAGGAGGAAAGAATTAATCCAAGTCCACACAGGCATTTTAATCATTAGACAAAATGAACAGTTGTTTAATTTGCAAAGGGATGCATTCTGTATAACCTATTTTAATACGTTATTCTTAGTATCTTTTTAGCTGCATTTATTTGAAGGTTTCTGACTATGTCAGCCAAGTATTCTTGTTTACTCTCAGGTAGCTGCAGAATAAGTAATGACAGTACAAATTCTCACAAACATTCCTGCCAGCTCCCCTCCATCTTGACCTCTCACGAGGCCATGTGTTGGGTCATGCAAAGGCCCACAGATTCTAGCTGAAATTTCTTAAAATAAAGTTGTAACTGACATGGAGGTGGGGTGGGAGGAGAAGGCTATGTATCCTTTATTTGCTGTGGGTAAAATGATATTTCTTTATTCAAAATTAACTACCAAGCAGCCATTAATTGAGAAAATCTTTTGTAAATATCCACTAGACTGGGAAGGTCTCCATATTCTACTATCATACCATTACATCATTATAGTCCTAAATAAAAGTATGTTTCAAAGCTGTAATGCCTATTCTTGCTCATTTGAATCTACATTTGGGACCACACAAGAATGTTTTTATCTTCAGAAGCTCTGAATATAAATCCACAGCCACCATCTTATTTTGCAGCAAGCTGAGGAGGCTTGGTGAAAAAAGTAATGTTTATTGATGTGCCCCAATATGCTCTTCAGACATTCACTTTAGACGTTATTTTGCCTTAGATTCTTTGTTCACAGATCTCTTTGCTGCAGGAGTTGCGAATGCATCCAGTCACGAGGCTATACCATCTGCTACGAGGCAACACTGACAGGGTACGACTGGCTAGCTCTTTCGGGCCATAAATATTATGCACACAGATCCTGAAGGAAGATTGTAATGTACGTGATACCCACAGCTGGAAGAATACTTAAAATAGTATTTTTGAGCTATCGGTGAATGCCAGTGCATGGATTTGATTCAATCGATTGTATAGCGGTGAAATCACAAGGCTTCAATGGAGCACTGCAGAGCTTACTTGAATGCAGGCATTCAACATGAGGGTGCACATTCAAAGCCACTTATGAGATTCCCCACTAATGACTTACTGACTGCTACTTATTTGACCACAGTATCTGAAAAATATACCATGACTGATGAGTACCTTCATAAGTACTGAAAAAACACAGCCAAACTGTAAACGGAGCTAGTTTAACAGATACTTTTTGACTACATTTCATACAGCACATCCTTTTGTGGAGGTCATTAGAATCAGGCTGTAATTAACGCTTTTCTCTTTTCCCTGGAAATTTAACCTGTTCCGGAAGAGAAGGGTCACAGTGATGGCTAAAAGCATGACCGCCTCCTCTCCTGATGACATGGAAAACAACATGGTAATGTAGCCAAAATCCAAATTCACAATTTTATGCTCACTTATTTTTTTAGACCAGAATCAATATCACCGAAAAAGAGACTAATAAACTGCCAACATTTCTTCCCTGTGGCAGCATCCACTCTCATTACAGTGATTTAACCTATGTTTACTGTCTTCCACTAGTTTTGTATTTCAGATCTGCGAGTGACAAAAGTTGATCAAGTGAAACAAGTTTATCCGAACTGGCTTCCTCTGATGAAGATTTGAGATCTTCTAGTTGGGCACCTCAGATTACCATTTGCAACTCTACAGTTCCTCTCCTATGAGGTAAATTTTTTCGGATATCATTGGGTTGAAAGAATTTTTATAGTCTTACAAAAGGATCAGGTCTAAGAGAAGGTAGATGGGTAGGGATAACTGGTAGTTAAAGCAACAATGGGTGGGAGGAAAAATTCACGTTACATATTCATGAATTTACACTATCAGCAGCAGAATGCCCACCTTGTGCACGATACCAGTTTTTACAAAAACACATGTTCTTACAGGTGTCACCTTACCTTGTTCTAAGCTCAGTTCTTTATAAAATTTCTGAATCTCGGGTGGGATTCCTCCTACATAGACCGGTGAGTTTACTTTCAGCTGCTGAACGCGGGGTTCGAGCGTTTGCTCTCTCAGTTCATTCATACTGGCTGAAACTACAGAGCCCTCCTTGTTCACGGTGACTTCGTTCCACTTTCCGTCACAATAAGACAGTCCTAACCAGAGATCCACTTGTGTAAAGACAATGCCAGTTTTCAAAAAGATGTTTAATATTCCACTTTTCAGTTCAATCTATATATTTTAAAACAGAAAAAAGATTTTGAAAAAGACATCACGTACACAGCAACAACAGACAGTAATTTTAAAAAAATAATCAAGGGGGTCAATGAACAAGATCAATGAACAATCTATCAATTTTTATCTTCAGAACAGCAGAAATTACATTAAAATTGCTTACACAAAACATGCTAAATACAGCATACTAGTTAACTCAGAACATAGGAAAATATATTCTGATGTTTTGACAACTGACTTTGTCACTAATATCACTAAGTAAAAAGAAAAGAAAATGAACTAGGACTGTTCTGCTTTTTTTTTTTTTTTGAGAATGAGAAAACAGTATTTCATCTATCAATTCATTTTTTAGAAGAATGTAACAAGATAATAAGGAAATGGAATGTCAGATCTGATTAAGGTCTTTTTAATTGGCTGGTGAACTCAATTTCAAATTTTTCCAGCATACACTGATTCTGTTTTTCATCCTTATTCTTCTAAATCTTGTAAGAAAATAATTGTGTTTGTATGTGCTTTTAAAAATTAATGTGCCAATTCTCTAATAGAAATATATTTTACTTAAATTCTCACTGCAGAAGTTTCCAAATGCTTTATTGCAAGATACTTTATCCTAACCGAATGGAACACAAATGGACTGACTGTAAATTGGCAGGTATAGAGCAGTAAACACTTAGATGATGAACTTGTGGTTGAAAAATATGGGTGTGTTCACAAAAAGGCATTTCTGTTTCCAGGCCAAAATCTTATTAAGTGAAATAAAAACTACAGATTTAATATAAATGCTTATCACCAATAATGACAAGCTGACGTATTTCGATTACTGATAATATTAATATTGCAGTATTTGTAATTGGATTGCATTTCCTTAACAGGGATCCCATCTGAAGAAAGAACTCAGTAGTTGAGATGTCATGGGCAATACAGGTCCTGTTCCAGAGTGCACACTGACTGCTCATGAGACAGAAGGATTTGGTTTATTTGTTTCTTTGGGACCACAACTTTTCATATTTCCATGAGTTCATAGCCCTTTGTAGCTAAGGACTCTACAATACAAGTGAAGGACAGATCATGGCACCAATGCTTATGGGTATAGCTTGAAACAGTAGTTCACTGGACAAGTCACTGTTTTTCTTCACTGATGAGAATTAATACAGAGCACGCTGTGCTAGTGTGAAGGAAACATTTCAGCTGCATGACTAAAGCGGTATGCCAGCAAGTCTGCCAGACCTGGAAGCTGGAGAGAGGACATGGTGTTTGACATAGGGTCACTACTCAGCACATCCCTCTTCCAATTTACTCATCTTGGCATAGTCTAAAAGCAAGCAGAGAATGATGCTTGTGCTTTTTATGATGACTTGGACTGACATTTAGAATGTCCAAGTGCAGCTAGAGATAGAGAACCACTGTTCACTTTGAACTGTTCTGCATGATGAAGATAAAAGAGCAAAGTCCTGCGTACATCCAGCATTTACAGATCTTCCTCTTCGGTACTGAGCGCAGGTTCAGAAAAACAAGAGATAAATTGTTTGCTTTGGATAAAATTCTGGGAGCCCTTTAAAAACATGCTTGATTGCTAATCTGTCCTTGGAAAATATATTATGACATTAAACCAAAAATGCACTAAGATCATCTTATTCTTCTGCCAAACATGTTAGTTACCATCTCTCAACAGAACAAGACAATTTAGCATCATTATAAAGGCATTATAGCTCTAAACCTGAGCAGGTTCACAGTTTAATGGTCAAAAGCATACTTGCTTTTTAGTATTTGAGGCACAAATATTAAGTACCACTGCAAATTTTGTTAATACAGCTGTCTGTGCACACAATTCTTATTTTGATATACCTAGGCATGCAAGGTTGGAATTAGGAAAGCCAAAGCTTAGCTTAAATCTGAGAGAGGACATGAAGGGCAAGAAGAGCTTCTGCAGGCACATGGGCAGGTTCAACAAGCAGCTGGTTACTAGTGGCATCTCTCAGAGATTGATAAAGGGATTGATTCAGATAAAAAAATTATTAATGACCTGGGTAATAGGATGGAGTGAACCCTCAGCAAGTTTGCAGTCTATATCAAAGGGGGTTGGCCACTGCTGTTCTATACATAGAAAGCAGCTTTGAAGAAAAGGACTGAGGGTCAAGATAGATTACAAATTGAACACTGGTCAGCGATGTACCTTCGAAATGATGAAGGCCAGCCATGCACTGGGCTGTATTAGAAATAAGGTAGGCAGTGGGTTCGTGGACGTGATTATTCCCCTCTATTCATCACGTGGAAGACCACATCTGGACTACTGTATTCAGTGGTGGACACTCCAGTATAAGAGAGAGTATCAAACTTGAGTTGGTCTGTGTTTAGCGGAGATTTGGTATTAAACTTCCTCAAAAGGTCCCTTCAACCTAAATTATTTTTTGCTTCTGTTTTTCCCTTCCGGTGAGGTAGCCAGTCCCTACCTCACTCAATCTGCTTATAAACATACGATTTTGAAGATGAAAGAAATATCCAGCCACAGCTCTGAGAAACAAAACTCAGATAGGATAGGGGCTGCACGGGAGGCTGAATGGCACTTTGTTAAACCTGCCATCCAAAACAGTCTCAACCAATGTTGAGCTACAAGGCTGATTATGGCTTGATCTCCTTTGAACTGGGAAGTCATCCTGAGATTCAGGGATACCAGCAGAGACAAGCAAGAGACTTGGCAATGACAAATGTGAGCCCTGTCAAAGGAAAAGTACGTGGTCTTGATGTTGAACTGGGCTCTTCGGATCAAAATCAATAAGGTTAAAGATATGTTCTGTACTGGTACCAGCCTTGTTCAGACTGGCCAGCCAGAAGGTAGAAGCCCAAACACAGACTCTGCAGTAGTCTCCTCAGAATCAGTCAGTCTTTAATAGTTAGGGAATAGAAATCTCTTCCTCACACCAGAGAGAGAAATCACTGGTGACCACTAGGTATATAACCTTCATGAGTCCCAGTCACTTCTTCACTAACAAAAAGATTTTGACTTTGAGTCCCCAAAACACTTATTTCATACCTCTCCTAAACTCCATCAACAGGTAACACTTTCATCTCAGACTGGTTATTTTACTTCATGCTTGTGCCACTGTTGCACATAAGATTTGCAGGGCTCAGGCTTTTTCTGCTGTTGAAGTGGTCAGCATCAAAATCAGTAATGCAAACTCTACCAGCGGTCACAGTACCTTCATTCAACCAAAAACTCATGAGGAAACACATGCCAGAGTCAGAGCTAACAATTTGTACTAGTTTATCTGGTCACAGTTTGCTCATAAGTATTGTGCCTGGATCCAGCAAGAATCAGATTGACCTCTCCAGCTTGAGTTAACTCTCACAGCATGGAAGTCATAGAAGAAGTGACCTTTACACAGAGCATCTTTCTAGGACATAATTTTTTCTTGGGCAGAAGACAAGACAGAGTCTTTGGCTATTTGGTAGCAGGCCAGCCACGTGTCTAGTTTAGTCATTCCAAAACTATAAAGCTAATAAGAGAGCTGTGACCTATGCAAAGGGAAGGGTCAGGGAATACCATCTTACACCGGCACTCAGGGTAAGCGGTATAGCTTCTAATCTATTTTGCAGTGCAAGTGTCTCCTGACCAAAGATCCTGACAAAGACATCGTAGCTCATGCGCAACATGCTACACACCTCATTTTCACTTTCTATTAACCTTTTTTGTGAGCTCAAGTGTACGGAAAAACCTTCTGTCATCATTATGTATGTGCAGAACACGAAGTTGCAAGGGTTGGAAAAGCCTGCATGTACTCATCCTCTCTAAAATTCCTCATCTTAAGGCTACAGAGATGTTGAGGTCAGGAGTAAAGTGCAATAAAAAAAAATTAATTGACTTAGGACAAATGCTAAGAAAATTATCTAAACAGTTTTTAGTGCTAAAAATAATGTAAACATAATACTGCTAAAAATATGAAAGTAGGAACAGAGAAAGGCGTTTTGTCTAACTACTTTGTGGTTTTGACTGTACTTTCAATTTAGTAAGTACCCTTTTCCCTTTACAGTCAGAAGCTATTTTCTCATATTTGTTAGTCTTTCACAGAGCAAGGGAAAGGAAACAAGGATCACATACCACAAGAATCTCCAGAAGAACCCAAGCCCTATGTTTGTCCCTGTGAACACCATTCACATAAATAGTACCTCTGTACTGTGAATTACACATGTACAAGTCCTTTAGAGTGGGACAGTAGTGTCTGCATAGCATCTTACACCATTAGCTCATTATCTTGGTCATTACTTGAGGGAAAAACTAAAGTAGTAAGGTGTAATTAGCCAGAATTGTTATTGGAACTCATAATTTTTGGACTAAGGCTGCTTGAAAAAGAGGAAGCAATCAGGTCTAGCAGAATTCAAAATCCAGGAAAAAATTATCTGCTAGGAAAGTCAGCAATACGAAAAGTGAAAAACAAGTTATAATTGACCTGAAAAGCAGAAATATATATTTATACGTTTTATGTCAGAAGTTTAAACGGAAAGGCACATTAGATATAATGCCATGCAATAAAACAGTCTGTGACATGACAGCCATTAGCAAAACAGTGGCATAATAATAAATAAATAAACGAAATTCAATAAAAATGCAGAAAGGGCAGATTAGGTCATAAAGAGTGACAATACTCTCAAAAATTTCAAAATATAAATGATTGCTTCTTGGATCAACTAACAAGAGATATTACTTTCAATGTAATACCTACTAGCTGGTGCAAGCAGTAACTATAGTTGATCCACTAAGCAATGGTAACCACAGTCTAATTACATTCAAAATCCTTGGGGGAAGGAAAAATGAAAATCCAGAGCCATGTAACTAATAAAAAAAAATAAAAATGGAAAAGCTGTAACAAACACATTCAACCTTAAACAAAATCCTGGAAAAGATGGAAGCACGAGTACTTTTGAGCATAAAACAGTCTTATTTAACAGACACCAACAAGAAAGTTCATAGGCATTTTTCAGAAACGTCCCCAATACAGGATTTGCAGAGCTTCCTCTACAGTGTTGGGAAAACAGCGATAGGGATGAGATGGGATTAAGCTGGACCACTAATTTCTGTCTATATAACAATCCTTACGTTTCAAATCGAAGAAATCATATTGCTTATAAAAAACACATGTGCCTTACAGAAAAAGCTTTATTAGGACATTGGACAATTTCCATCATGAACTTTTTGATTTACAATTTAATTGATTTTGTTCTAGTATGAGAACCAGGAAATTGGGTAACTCTATACTTTCCCAAGAATGAACCAAAAGCTTTTAATGCACAGCTTTTATTCTCTTTTCTAATCACTTCTAAACCAGCAAAGAGAGTAATTCTGCTTTTCATATATTCATATACTGCTATCTTTCTTATTTATGATATAAATAACAGAGGTAACCTATTCTGAGCATTTGTCAGAGCTTTTTTGCTCCCCTTACATTTTGCTGCGCACAAGCATTTGAACATAAGTAAACAACAAAAATAACATGGTTTGAAATTTCTTTAAATGCTGGACATATCTTAGTAGACAAAACTCACAGATCATATCTGAATATAGTTATTTGTATTTCTGAACTTACTGCAAGATAATCTGGGCCATCTTTATTGTAAACAAACAAAAGCAATCCATTCAGTTGATCTGTTCTAAATTTGAATGAGATCTCAAATTCCAGTCCACCACTGAAAACACCTGAATACAGTTCCAGGAACCCTTGAAAGAAAGTGAATACGTGCATAAGTTAATCAAATACATAAATAAATAGGTTCAAGAAACAAAACCCAAAAATCTAGGTTCTACTTTCTACTTTGAAAAGACGCACTCAAAGGTTTCGAGATTAAGGTTTAAAACTTTATCACTCAGCTTTGTGAAAGACAGTTATCCATAACGTACTGCAACAAACCAAAGTGGTGCAATTTTCTAAACTTTGCTACCTGGCATTTTTTGATACATTATAGTCATCTGTGTCTCTAGAAAAGTGAAACTTCTTCTTTTACACTTATATCAAATCTGCATTCAATTACAGCAGCTGCACCTGTTTGTGAATGCAATTCCTCTTCCATGCAGTAGTCTTCTGTAAACCCAGAAACCAGATTCAGAAATAATCCTATATAACTAAAACTGCTTTGAAAAGCAGATCACTGCGATACTTCTGATATGATCACATTTTATATCTCAAGGGCATACTGGACTAGTGTGATCGTACAGCAAATTACCTTTGCCAAGAAAATGTGCTCCTTCAGAGAGGACAATGGGGCATCCTTCCCACATATGATAGACATTGTTTTGCTCTTCAGCATCCTGCCAGTTCAAAGATTCCCAGTTTTCATAGGGAGTATGCACTTTTTTCAAAAATATGTCACTGAGACATCCCACAAATCCTTTCTGGACTACCATCTTCATTCCTGCAGAAAAGGAAAATATTTTTTAAGCCAATCACCTGCAACTAAACACAGGGATCAACTTGGATGTTTTTATACACAATCACCCTATTGTATATGTGCATATATGCATTAAGAATCAATCACTTCATAAACCTAGTCTCTAAGCTAAATCCGGATTTCTGAATGGGTCAGCAGCTACTGCTATATAGCTTGAAAATATTAAACTTTTTGAGATTTTGCAATCGGTTGCCTTCAAATCAACAGCATAGTTCTACTCCATGAAGATTCCAAGGAAAGTTTTGAGGTTTATCCTGTTTAAACAAAACAATAATTGTGTGGAAAGGCCTGCCTCTATTGAATATGAAGAAACTGTGTTGCAAAAGCTCAGGCAGATGAATACCATTCCAGAAGTTCCATCAGGAAGTTTTTCTTTCCCCGTTTGGATTAGGGAAAAAAAAAAAAACCAGCAGCGGTTCATGGCTTCTATCTCTTTTTCCTCACTGGAAACAAAAATATAAAGCAGGATTTTATAGATGGCATTCTCTTGAAGTGTATTTAGAGTTAAGCTCATTTTGATTATTTAGTTGAGGTTTTTGATGGAAGCATCCTGCATTCCTTTATGAACCAAAGTTTTTGAACAACATATGCACATATTTCTGGGTTTAGTAAACTGAAATAAAGGAGGGTAGAGTAACTTGTACTCTAGTGTACCTCACAAGAAGTCATCAACTAGATTTCACTTATCCATGTTGGGAACACAAACTTAAATAAACAATTTGGTATTCAGGTCTATATGAAAAAAAAAAAGAATAAGCCTAGATACGAACCCACTGAGAATGGCTGATTGTATACCGGTTTTGTATGCAGTCACCTCTCTGTTATCTGCTGGTATATACACTTGACATATAGACCAAGGTTATATATGAAGATGTACATTTCTTGATTCTGTGGAAGCCAACTACAATCCAGCTCCATATAAATACAGTTGTAGAATACAGAAATATTCATAAACCACTGAGTTCAATGCAACAACCCCTGAAGGATCCAAACTCACATCAAAAAAGGCCAGCATGTTGTATCCCTGCATCCAGATGGGATGCATAACCCTGTGCTTGAGCTAATAAAAACAATTTGTATGTGTATTTTGGAAAAGAATTTGGGAATCTAAAATGTAAAGCATACCCTAAGTTTCTCACACGTAACAGTTCTATGGATAAAATTCATTAAAATGTACACAGACCTCATGCACTGCTTTACTGCCAATGAAATCAGCTATATAGATATTTCAATCTATCCCAAAAAGATAAAATTCAAGAAATTGTACAGAATTATTTAAAAAAAAAAATATGTAAATAATTATGCACATTAAATAGTGTCCTCATATTTCTGACACAACTTCAATACAGCCTACAGCACTGGAAAAACACCTAAGTCAGTGCCACTCTATAGGATTCGTTATACCACAATCATACTCACCTACATCTTTTCTTACAATAGTATAGCCCTGTGGAAGTCCTCCAACAAAAACTCCTGTGTTCTCTCCAATAATGGTACTGCCACTAGTTGCCAAGGAAAAACCTGAACAAAACAGATCATTATTCTTGTGTTCAATGCTTTCAGCAGATTTTCAGCTCAATAACAGAATATCGATATTTGATAAAATAGACTAATGTAACACAATATCCTAACGCTTTCCCATACATATCCTGAAAATATTTACAGCTCCATTTTACAAAGGAATATTAACACAACCATAGGTTCACAAGCACAAAAAAAAAACCTCCTCCCCACTTAGTATTAAATCATCAAAGACTCACAATGGACAGATACCACAGACACACAGAAAAAACAGTAGTGATTTTGTCAGAAAATTGAGTGAATTCTTAGCTGTATGGATGGACACAAGTAGTGGAAAAGTAAGCAAGTGAGCAATACCCAAAATAATAAAGCAAGATGAAACTGAATTGATTACCCGTGTACTGCCCATCCACTGTGATATTTCCCAGTGCTTGAATTCTTGTAGCAATTATTTGATGCCAACTGTTATCGTTGTACTCTCTTCCACCATCATTAGTTGGAGTGACTGCTACTGCAGATCCCTTTTTAACAGAAGAATATTATGATTTAGAATATTATGAAGGGAAGACTTAGAATTATACCTTACTTTATAACACTCTATAGCATACAACATCTAAAAATAAAGACAAAAGTCCTCTGTTTAACTTCTTTTGGAATACTGAATGATGTTTAGGAGTCATTTCCCCACTAAATTAAACTTCTCAAATAATAAATGAGGGATCAAGGATCCAGTTTAGTTTCTATTAAAAATAGAAAATCCTGTGCAGTTCTGAAAAATACAAGGATAAGGCACAAATTATTGAGGATCATGTCACTCATGTCTTATTTTTTATTTACTTTTTTAATTAAGTCGCTATTTAACTATTTTATAAATTGCTGTGGTTGTGAAGTTTGATGGCCATGATTCAATGTGCCATCCACGGAAATCCAACAAGATTGTTGACTGCAGCACCCGTCTACAGGAAGGGACCCAAAAAATAGATGTATTTGTAGGACAGTATAAACATGCATGTTCTGTCCCTGTTAACCCTTCTGTTATCAGAAGGACTTGAATTTTTAGGTGAGAGATTCAGATAAAAAAAGACGACAGCTATTGAGGATGCTTTCACTGTACAAGGGATGCTTGTAAAAAAAGTTTCTTCATTTAAAATTAATGTATTTCAAGAGTTTTCCTGAGATTTATATCTGAATAATCTTCTAACTTCCCAATAATTCCTGTAATATTGTCTCAGGTCTTTGTATCACACTTAAACCATCTAGGAACTCGAAGGTATTCTGTTGAATTCATAAAAATACAACTGTCCTACCGTAGCAGGCAACTACCGAAGGAAAAACATTTCTTTGCATTGGCACTACATAATATTAAAGAATGATGACCTCTGCAGTTACTTTACGGCTTAAGACAGGGTTCAAAAAAACAATTTCAAAAAAATATATAAAGAGAAATAAAAGGTTCCTTAAAATTTGGGGTTCAAGCTTGTTACTTTACAGCAGCACACCAGAAAAGTTCATATTTTTTTTTCCCCCCAGATCTTCTAGTACTCTTTCTGGCTCAAGGACTTTAGAGATATGCATATGAAGAAAACCTGTTGATAAAAACAACCACCTATTGGGATTAATACTAAAAGTCTTGTTAAAATTAGTATTATGCCATTAGTGATGTGCATCTATCAGAAACCCCTTGTCAGCATATGGATTTGTGAACACAGTATACATTTTACAGTACATTTTGAATTGGCAATTGTCACTATATATCCAACATATGAAAATACATATGATGTGTACATATGTACACAATTACAGAAAAAAATAATTTCTTATGAATATTTACAGCATGCTTCCTACTCCATTCAGCCAATATCTTGGGACTGAGGCAGTTTGTACAGCGGACCTCTGTCCCATGATAACAATACAAAGCTATATATCCTTTCATATTGATGTGTGCTTTTTCATATACTATTTTTTATTGTCTTCTTTCCTATTTCAACATTTTAATATTTTACAAACACACATTTCATTATCGTAGTTTAATAATTAAAACCAGAACTGGTGTCATGCCCAATTAATGTGCCCTGGTAGCATGCCCATTAGTTTTTCCATTAGTGAATTCAACAATACTAATGGGATTACTAGCATGGGATGCTAATTGGGCGTGACATAAGAAACTGGCTTACTTCTTAGCATACCCTTGCTAATGATGAAATTAATGAGCATTTTATTAAATGCTGTCTCATCAAAGTGTACTTAGTTAGCGTTAAAATTGTTACAAACGATGCTGCATTCTAAAGATCAGGTGCCTGAATAAGTGGTTCTTCATATTATGTTTGGCAACAGTCTAGAGCATTAACAGTTTTATACATCAGAAACCACATTTATTTGTAACCAATTCAATCTGGGACCACACAACCATATGCGCTAGTCTGTGCTTAATTTCAGGGGGGCAAAAAAAAAAGAAGAAGGAAAAAAAAAAAAAAAAAGACTGTGTTCAGTGTTCAGGACACACTGCATTGGAGGCCCCTGTATGACATTTTATCCAGAATTACCTAAGTGACTCTGTGATCATATTCAAATATCCTGCGTGAAATGGCTTGTTATGCATTATGGAAAACCACACGCAGGCAACCAAAGCTGGATTAGTTTGCTGAGCCATACAATAAGTCTTAATTTTAAGTAGCTCTCAGTAATAACTAAGTAAATATAAATCTCTGTGGCTCTTTGTGCTGATGTTTACATTCATAAAAATATATAGAAACATCACAAATATGGATCCTCAAAGATACTGTCCAAGTGGAAAAACTCTGAATGTAACTACACTTCTCCCAGTCAAGTTTTTTCAGCGCCCAAACTCCTACCACTGAGAAGGTGAACAAGTACTGAAGTTTTGCCAATGCCAAGCAGCAAGGCATAGTTGGGATTCATAGCTAGGTGTTGTCCTCCTTCTTTTTTGGGGGGGAGTAACAGCTCACCCTCAGACTGTGTGCCTACTACTTCAGCCTCTGCACGAGCCAGAGGCAACAAGAAAAGTATCTGGTGTTCATCCTTTTTGCTGTACAGGTTAGCAAACCGACCATCTTCTGCAATGGAAGAGCTGGATTCAATTCCCTCCATATTGTGAGAATTCCAATACTCTTATCCTCAGACTGTCCTAATCACTAAGGGAAAAGGTGCTCCGGATTGGCCTCAAATTTCCACTGTTAGTAATTTCACTTTGTATAAAATATTCAGTGCTTCCCTGGGGAAAAAAAATAGAACAAATGACCTGTAGTCACTGAAAGATAACTATACATTTAGCTAGAGTTGATTGTGTAATTTAGGGGTGGATGTAAAAGGCATTATGATGAGAAGAAACTCCACAGACAGCTGGAGGTTTGCAGGCACACTGAGTTTGGAGGAAGGTCTATGGAACAATTTGATTATGCAGACAAGACTGAGGAAGACATTTGTTAACAAAAAAACTCATGCTTCCCAGACCATGAGTAGAAACCTGCAAAGAATGACAGTAAAACAATAAGGAAAGAAGAGCAGCTAGACAACACAGAAGGGAAACAAAAGAGATGGTCGGGCAACAGCCAGATGAATGGCGGTGTGCATAAAGTTGAGAGAAGTATGACTGGACGGGAAGAAAAGGATTTGAAATTAACGCTTAGAAAAGGAAGAAGTTAGGCTATGGAAGACTCCCCGCTAAGAAGACTTGGCAGGACTATCCCCAGAGCAGATACAACAAAGAGAAAATGCGCTGCTGATCATTAGCAAAGATACATACCAGAATCCTGAAAGGGACTGAGGGTAAAAATAATTAACCTGTGACAGGACACAGCTGGAAGGGAGCACACAGTATTACAGAAAGCTGCTCTAGATAAAAAGCAGCAGAGTCACAATTATCATCAAAAAGAATTTTTGCAGTTTTTAAGAGACAGAAGAACACAGAGGCAAGACCATAAATGCTTATCATATATGCCACAACAATTATTAAAGAAAACAATGCATAGAACCTGGTTAAGAAACCACATGATATCAATAAGAAGTAATTAAAGCATTTGCACACTAATGCAAACTGTGATACACAAATGAAGGATTAAGAATTGCTGCTACAGAATATGATACCTGAATTTATAGGATAGGAATAGCAAATAATGGCAAAAAGAAAAAAGAAAAAAACTATGTAGAGAACACAGAAACAAAGGTAAAGATAGTAAGGTACTATAGCATCCTGAGGATACAGAAGACTGAAAAACTTCTTTAACTGAATTTTCACAGGTAAAAGTTTTAGAAAAACATACTAAAAGAATTATATTGATGTACCACAGTACCAGTGGTGTTAACGAGAAATAAGGAAGCACTAGCTTTCAAGATATATCTGCAGTAAATCAAATGTTAAGACCTACATTATTCCTGAATGCCTTGAATGAAAGATTTTTATTTTTTTTTCTACAAACACTCACTGAACCAGATATATAGGCTATTTTAGACATTATAAAAGAAGGAAACAATATGGAAGTAATGCTCATAAAAATCAGGATGGGACAGTTGTCCCAAGCTGAGTCAAATGAAATACAAAGATAAACAAAAATATATTCATAAACAAGTAATTTGTTGAAATTCAAGATAGCAACCATTGAAAATATTGCTGAACTAAGAAGCTCTAGGAACTGATTATGGACAAAACCTGGCATTTTTTACAGTTAAAAGACAGGGGCAAAAGGGAAAAAAAAAAAAGAAGAAAATGAAAGCCCTAAGCCAGCCACTCTTCCACCTCTCCCCCTTCCTCCCTGTCTCCCAAATACTTTGAATCTAAACAAATACAATATCTTCTAGGGAATGAGTCCAACCAGCTGACATAAAGTTATTTCTGAAGGAGCAAATCTGCAGGAAGGGCTTGGAATACCCCTTGAAGCACCAAAGTGCTAGTTGAAAGATATCCACTCCCATTTAAAACAAACAACAACAACAACAAAAAATCAAACTATTACATCTAGAAAGATCTTACAAAGGATATAAGAAATAATTTTCAGTTAAGTGAAGGTGTAAATATAAAAGAGATGAAACAGAACTAGTACCTATTAAATTGTGGATGAGGGCAATGTTAACAACAATATTAAGCACGGTCCCAAAAATTGAAGTACACACTCATTCAGTTTGCAACAAGGAATAGAAGATAATGCCTGTGTGTAAATGCAGTGGATGTGATAGACATTTATATCTTGAGGATAGAAGCAGAGTTAATGTTTTCTAGCAAGGGGATCACATACACACTAGCCTCTGTGCAACACCACACCTCCTCTACAGATTCTCCAGATCTGAGGAGGAGTTTCAGTGCTCCACAACACCTCTGCATCATCATGGACCACCAGTGCCTGGACCATGGCAGAACTCAGGAAGCAAAGGTTAAGAGTGGATTGTCAAATCTCTAAATCCACACCATTTTATACCAGTAAGTATTCCTGTTCAACCCCACAGAGCAGCAGACACGATGCCAATCACATAATTATATACGGAGGCATGAAGGAAGACAGGACTGATATAGCGACCAGGCCTTCCAGCACCACCAAGGCAGTGATAACCTTACAAAAAGGATGCACATATATGGATACATATGACACCAAATTCTGCCAGTATCATTAGAAAATCCAATATTTACTTAGAGTTTCTTGCATATGTACAAAATATAACTGAGTTGGTAATTTTCTTTTTATTCCAGGAGGAGATAAAATTTTGGGGTGGAGAGAAAACAGAAAATAGCCAAACAGAAATGCAAGGAATGTGGACTTATTTTTAACTTTGTGGAATGTATTTAATAATATTTTCCTCATTATTTATGTGTTTGCTATGGTCATTATTACCAGAAGTGAGAGACTACGTTCATACATTAATGGCAAGACACTGATTTCAGTAGGAAAAGACAAAGTCTCAAGATGGGAGGCTTAAAAATAATTGACTAAAAATATATGTAACTTTTATTTGCTAACTCAAAACCTAGTTCTGCTCACCTTTGAAATCTTGATACTTTAAGCTGTAGCGGCGTTCAGTGGTACTGACAAAAAGACCCAACCCATAAAAGTGCAAACAAAACAAAAAATGAGCAAAGCTTTAGTGTTTCGGTGTTTCTTTCCCCAAAATGTCCAGTTACCTAACGGTTCTGAACAGCCGGTTAACTTGTATCAATTAAACAATAATTTAAAAAAGGATAAGTATTTAAAGAAGTACTGAAAGAAATAACCAAAGCTATTTTTATTGGATCCTGTCTTTTGTTGTACCTGTGGATCAAAAAGAAAGTAAGGACGCCCACTCCTCAGTTGAAGTGCAATGTATTCCTCTTGATTCCCAGGTGATGCAGAGAAAAAAATCAAACCATCAGGTTCCTGGGTTCTAAATTTCACTTTAATACCTGGTTAGAAAAAGCAAACAGATGGTTAATGCCAAAAATGGTTCTTACGCATTCTAACAATGTCATTACAACCAAAAAGTTGTTTTAAAAACAGCAGTAAAATGGCACACCAAAACCATGGAAGTTTTGTTCACTTAAAACCCCTGCCAGTCATTACAGGAGAAATTTTATTAATCCAGACTGAATCAGCCTTTGAGAGAAATGTCTGTGATTTCAGAGCCCTTAACTCATCCATAAAAAAAGATGTGCAATTATTACTTATACTGTTCAGTAACTTCTTAAAGTAATTCAGATATTAGCATGCTATTCTAATAGTTGATGCTTTACATGTGGATTTTCACTTGTACTTTAACATTTTTCATTTCTATGAAGAATAGTAGGGGTTTGGTTCCAAAAGACAGATAGATATACATACACGCACATTTATTTATATGTATATTTATATATATTCTTTTTATAAATATGTATATCTATGTGCACAAAGAAATCTTGAAAAAGTTTTAATGAAAATTAGACATATCCCAAGGCATAATTGTTGAACGAAGCTTAATTAATAACTTTCCAGATCATTATCAAGTGTCCTCTGTTTGGCTTCTGATAAAATATTGTCTCAGCACACGAAATGTCATTCAAATGACAAACAATAAACAAATACTAGTTTCTTACATTACTTTTAACCACAAGTAAAATATCAAACCAATAATTCATCAGCTTGTAAATATTGGAATATTGTTTTCCATGGTACAAACTTACTGAGTAACTCTCTAAGGACACATTAATGAAACAATTCAGAGATTATGCATCCCGTTTTGAGAAGGATAATTATGCATAAACAAGTTTTGGATAAACACCAATCTTTTATGACTGTAACATCTTTCCTTTAAGCTATCTCCTGGAACATCATCTTACAGAAACACATAAGAAAATTACAAAACCATATGCTCACTTTGGCCCAACTTTCCAACGTGCAAATCCAGACATCACAGGCTGAGTCTATGGTGGAGCTGTGCCTTTAGTGAACTATTTCTTTTTACAAAAGGAAATGAAAAGGCATCAATAGCAACATCTACCTGTACTACACACTTCCATGACATTTCTGCGTAAAATGCTTTTTTACGGAACAGGATAATTTATTGGATTTTACCCAACTCCATCAAACTATTCAGTCTTTTCACACACATTTTCACTCATGTCAGGCAGAAAAACAGTAAGTGACAAAAGTTTTTCTTGTAGACAGCATCCATATTTTAAAAAAATAAAGAAATATTATTCTGATGCACATTCATACTAGATCATGCTTGTTAATTACCTATACCCATAAGAAATATCCTTTGACCCCATTCCTTAATCACATAAATGTTTTCATGCAAATCACATGATGCACTCACAGATATAAATCATATTCTCTAGGCAATGAAAAATCAGTCATGCTATTAAAATGCCTGCAAAAATTAATAAGTAATGCCCACCAAGTAAAAAACTCAACAAACATTGTGCCTACTTAAGGAAAAGCATAGCTTTGCCTGGCTCAGAAATAACCATTATTGTTGTACTTTGAGGTTCCAGGTATTTCCAGCTGCAGTATCTGCTGGAGAGGCTAAGACTGATGGCCTCTAATCCCAGCACTGAAGAGCACCGTTAATTTAACAAACTGCCTGTATTTTTATTGAGCTGCCAAAAGACATTTCTGAAGGCTCAACGAGCCTTCCTCACACCTAATTCAGAAGGACAAATACAAAATAACTGAGTTTCTGCGAAAACACCATTATTTTGTAATGCTGTGTTAGAAAATGTAAATTAAATGTTTCATAATGGCAATATTGTAGTAATTCTAGAAGTTTTCAAATGTTATGCAGGAGCTTCCTTTTTCTTTGGATATTGAAGAGGCTCACAAACCTTATTTCCTGCCTGTAAATTTGCCATAGCTTCATATAAAGTACTGATGAGTCAGGAACAGCAAATTCTAAACTCATTTGTCACCTATTATATAATTCAGAAAGGGACTCTGCCCCTTTCAGTTCAGGTATCTTTGGAGTTTCTCATTAGATAAGGAAGTTCATACAAACTAGCTCGAAATAAGTACTTTCAAACCTCAATGTTAGTATTTTCTTGCATTTCTAGAAGTGGAGAAACCAAGTATTAAGGAAACTACTTCCCCATAGATAATATTTTTACTGGAAGATAAAAACTTATGAAATTAGGATTTTTCATAGGAATTTACTCATTAAAAAAAAAAAAATCTGAAAATATTTCTCAAGTTCAAGTCGGACCTCATGTTCAAAACAAAACATAGCCAGAAATCCCATTCAGACTTGTAACAGCTATATTGATGCCATTTTTGTTCCTTATTGACAATGAGCACTGAAAGTGGATTTCACTTAACCTTACTACAGAAAGATTTCCTTTGAAAATCCAAAAGTTTCAAAGAAGTTGAAAACCACCACTGGAGCACCAGAAACACTTTCCCTTTTTTTTTTTTTTTGGGGGGGGGAGGGTAGGTGGGGGGAATTTTGCAAGAAAATTTCTCAAAGACTTGTGTCTACTATTTCACTATGCATGTCTAAAACCTTAACTTCAATGTCAGATATAACAGATAAATAGGAACATAAATAAAATAGTGACATAACAATTACTTCTGTAATTTGTCATATACGGGAACTGCATTTCAGCCACACTACTGAGGCTACTAAATCTTGGATGGAAAACAGGACCATCTGTGAAGCATAGTAGGAATGTACTTTCAATCAACTGAATCTTGAATTGCAACTCAAGAACTCACCTAACAGGCCTGTTTATGTGACAAAAGGGATTTGTCCACAAGGTGTTGTTATCATTTCTGGGGTAAAAAACAACAGGAAATTCTACTACAAATTAAACATTAATGTATGTAATTCAAAATAATTTCAAATTATAGCTGCAATTAGAGAAGCTGTCAGAATTCCTTTAATTATAATTATAGAAATTTCTTCAATTTCTGTAATTGATTTTTTAAATTATAATGGCATTGTATAAAACATAACACCAGCATTGTGAACATAAAAGACAAAAAGAGGAAAACACAGTAATAAAAGGAAATTACTAATATTATAATTAATTTTTTAAACTTTTTCCAAAGTGTGTTAGGGCAAACTACCCTTCTATAAGGATCTGCATAGCTTCAATTTATGCAGTCATGGATTGTGATTAGATTTTTATCCTAGTTTCGTAGATGGCACATCCAAGTTATTAGAGGAATGAGGATGTGAACGCACGGCCATTTTAAAGGCATTAAACTGAGCAGCAATATCAGCATGCTACCCTGTGAGTGCACACTATTCTGAGACTTCCTTTCGGTGACAGGCTGATACTAAAACGAAAAAGATCTACTATTACAGTAATGTCAGATAAGTCAGAATCCAGCTTTTTGTCTAATTCAGAAAAGGTATATGAAACTATTTTTATATCCCCTCATTGTCACCCTCATGTAAGGTTTGCAAGTCTGAGAACTTCATCAACATTTCAGATTCAGTCTCAAATTCACTTCTGGATTTGGATTCTTCTGCTGCGATTCAACATAGCTTGCGAGATCCGCACAAAAGTATTTGATAGGCAAGAACATGCTCTTTAGAGGCTGACTGTGGTTTTGCTTAAAGTAAGTTTACAGAGCACACAGGATTATTTTTAGTTTAGAAGTGGCAATTGGTCGTCAGGAGGAAAATATTAATAAATTAGAGAAGCTCCTAAATTAGCATAACATATACTAATAATTTATAATTATTACAGCAATAAAAATCACTTTTGACTGATGCTAATAATTTTTTCTTGCAGAATAAGAAGTTTAAAATAGGTTTTGTTTGACCAAAAAACTTTATTCACCCAGATTAAAGAAATTTTGCTTCCTGTGAGACATCTTTCCAATTTAACTGAACTGAATTCAGGGTTTGGGGTTTCGTTTCGGTTTTTTGTTTGTTTGTTGTGTTGGTTTTGTTTTTTTAAAAAAAACCCAGCATTTCAAAATATGAAAAAATTCACAGTACTCAAAAAATGTCTTTTGATTTTTTGAAATTTTGGGGAAGAGGAGTTGAGAGGAAAATGTAGGCAGAGGGGCAAGGTAACTGAAGACATATTTTACAATAACAGCTGAGAGATTTCAGCAAAGTGACCTACTGAAAAATTAATTTCTTTGTCCCATGCACTCAGCTAAAACACCTGTAAAGTACCTTTCTCTACAACTAGATGTTCAGATTCGTGCTCAAAATAGCCAACAAATATACGCTATTGACTCATTAAATGCATAGAAGTTGCTACAAGTCTCAAAAGTCCCCTACTCCTTCACCAAAACATATATATATAACCACATGCAAAAATCTGTCCAAAAGTGACAAGAACAGCCACATAAAAGTATTTCCAACCTGGAAGCAGTCAGCAAGAACACTGTTAGCTTAATTTTCATACCAACCCATACGCATAAGATTAAAAAGTAAGAACAATAATTAGATAACCTACCACATAATGGACATTTTCTTTGTGGACTTAGGAAACCATAAGAGGAAAACAGCGTACATTACAATTGGAAAAAAAATAAAAAAACAAACCTGCCTAATATCTGGAAAATCACAAAGCATTATTAGAAACGGATTTTGCATAATCAGTGAAGAACATCCATTTTCAGTGCAATTTCTCCCAGAACTGTACAATTGTACAAACACAATTTTCATTTCTATTCTACTTACATCATTATATGAAATGGTGTAAATAATTATGCAACTGTACATCCCAATCAAATGAACAGAGAATTGTTGGCAAGGAAAGTGATCTCTTTATGCTTACTAAAGCCCTAATTTGTGCATAACGCCAACTAAAACAAATAGAAATTGTATATAAAATTTTGACTACAGCATTGGGCTCTCAGAAGTCCCTTCAGGATGACAAACGTTAAGCGTTCACTTAATATAGAGACTGTACAAATGCTCTTGCCTAATCAAAGTACGTTTTCCCACATAAATTGTAAAACAAAATTTCTTTTTAAGTGGGGAGGGGATATATGGGGAGGAAAACTCTCAGTTACTATACACTTCTTTTAAATTACTATTTAATTGTTATCCTCTCTGTGAGAGTGATTCTACATGCTACACATCATTACAAAAGCTAAACCACATTTTTAAATGTATTTTTAGTAAGAAAAAGCACCTTTCAAAAAAATAAGGGAGACTTCACAAATATGGACGAGCATTTAAAGCAGTTTCCCATAACGAACAGTGGGATTTGGGAAAAGAAGGAGCTCACATGACACTTTCCTGGACATACCCATGAACAACCTCTGCTGAATACACGGAGTTTTTCACACTTTTTGATCATAGAATCATAGAATGATTCGGGTTGGAAGAGACCTTAAAGATCATCAAGTCCCAGCCCCCCCCAGCCATGGGCAGGGACATCTCCTACTAGACCAGGCTGCTCAAAGCCCCATCCAGCCTGGCCTTGAAGACTTCCAGGGATGGGGCATCCACAACTTCTCTTGGCAACCTGTTCCAGTGCCTCACCACCCTCACAGTAAAGAATTTCTTCCTAATATCTAATCTAAATCTCCCCTCTTTCAGTTTACAACCATTACCCCTTGTCCTTTCGCTACACTCCCTGATAAAGGGTCCCTCCCCATCTCTCCTGTAGGCCCCCTTTAGGTACTGGACGGCCACTATAAGGTCTTCCCGAAGCCTTCTCTTCTCCAGGCTCAACAACCCCAACTCTCTCAGCCTGTCTTCACAGTAGAGGTGCTCCAGCCCTCTGATTATCTTCATGGCTCTCCTCTGGACCCATTCCAACAGGTCCCCGTCCTTCTTGTGCTGAGGACTCCAAAGCTGGATGCAGCACTCCAGGTGGTGTCTCACAAGAGCAGAGTAGAGGGGCAGAATCACCTCCCTGGACCTGCTGGCCACACTTCTTTTGGTGCAGCCTGGGATGCAGTTGGCTTTCTGGGCTGCCAGTGCACATTGCAACTCATCTTGAGCTTCTCATCCACCAACACCCCCAAGTCCTTCTCCTCAGGGCAGCTCTCCAGCCATTCTCTGCCCAACCTGTATTTGTGCCTGGAATTGCCATGACTCAGGCCTATAGCTTTCTGGATTTTGTTGAGAGAAGCATCTGGAAAGTATTCTTCCCAAGTCTGTCCAACGTCTTTTGTTGTCTTTGGTACAAGAACAGGTTTCATCTTTTGCTATTACCTTAATGTGTTTGAAAATATTTTTGCAGTTCATCAACACAAACATTGCACTTAGTAATTCCATTGATGAAGTAAATACTGCTTATTTCTAAGTTGCTTTAGTTTTTTAGTAGAAATGTGAAATATGTACTTGGAAGTCATACATATATGTCCATATACCTATGTACACACACATATGTATTTGTACATGCAAACATAAGAAAAATTTTCCTCAACTTTTTCCAAACTGTAACTGGAGTGTCCAATTGCAGGCCAGCAACCACTTGTCTTTTGTGATGATAGTAAAACCAGGAGAAGCTAAAAATCCATTGTTTTTAAAATTAGACTGTACAAACCCGCCATCTTCTGAAAAAGTCTAACTTTGTTGAGAATGACACAATTTGAAGGCTATATATACACACACACTCTTAATACCACAAACTCCAAAAAACCTAAGTCAAACTAGAAGGCTGAACAAGCATAAACAAAGAATATGATAAGTGCGATAAATGAATGAAAGGGGGAAATATATAACACCTCTTGTGGAAACCAGCTATTAGGCAAACCCCCAAATCCTCTTAATGAGAAATGAAAATTTCTTTTACACTAAAATGACTAATCTGATACCTGTTTTTCCTTATTTTGCTTGCTACCCCATTATACCCACTACTGGTAAAACAAACAGGACATTTTAGCTTTAATCTTCTTACTACATAACCCAAATAACTTCAGTCATGTTTGCATTAATGCTGCATTAATCATGTTGTTGCGTATTAATGAGTTTTCAGGCTATGCTAATTACTGTCATAGATTCTGCAGCAGCCCATTAAATATACAAATTACAGAATTAAAGAGCCAGAGCTCTTCATGATTAATCTTTAAATGGAGAAAAACTAATGATGTCTGTACAAAGTTTCTCTCCACTTTTGGCTGACTGAGCCCAATGAACAATCAATTAGAGCATTTGAAGAATAAGAATATTGCACATACTAAAAGATGTGTTATGCTGTTATTCTATGCAGAAGACACACATTTATAAGTTTCTATCAAATGGACTTCTGTAACACATTCCAGTCCTTAAGGTCTCCTGAAGTGTTGCACAGGGGTAAAAGCTATAGGATATTCCAATTCATTATTGCATACTCATAGGAATCTGCTGGTTCCATATGAATATAGCAAATCAATCTTCTCCTTTTAGCAAGGACACAAGTCCTGCTATTCCCTAGTAAGAAAGATTTACAGCAAACCTTGGTGAAAAGAAAGCTAAGATAAGTTTAAAGTCATTTGATAAGATTTGATGTATTAGTAACACCTTATCCCCTCACTTACACGGTGATGCTTTTTCAGGAATAGTGTAATACCTAGTGGTTAAATCAAGAGATTCAAAATTAGGAGACCTTGAGTTTGTACTCAGCCAATGACTGAGGTATGTCACCCAGGAGCCATCATTTAAACCCCCTGCCTCCATATTCCTTCCTGAAGAATGGTGGCCAATATCACTTGTTTAAGGTTCTGTAATGTTTGAAAAATTCATTACTGTTTTGTTCTGCATAGTCTTAAATATAAATAAAATCAGCAAAATGCCCATATGTATTCAGAAAAATTACCTAGACACTAGGTATTTACTAACATTTGAGAAACACTAATATATCCAAAAAAAGGGTACTAGTCTAACCTTTTCCAAATACTGCACATTATGCAGACCATCACAAGACCTCCCTAAATAGCAGATTCTCAGTCCATATTAATATTACTCTGCACATCAACAGTTGCAGTTTGGAATTAATCGGGCGATTCCAGACCCGTCCAATCAGTTCTTTATACCATGGAAAAGATAAATAAACCATACTTTGTACACTAAAGATTTTGTATTTATACAAAGTAGTTCTTTAAAAAAACAAACCGCCTCAGATCAAGATTGATCATGGCATGAGAATATTCTGAGATGAAGATAAAGTGAAAAAGAATGGATTGCTGCACTTAGTGCACAGGGAAGAAGACACAGTACAAACACATGAGGAAAGGCAGACAGGGAGCAGCTTTCCAACACACAAACAAAACAGCGTTCAAGGAAAAAGGGAAGAATTTCAAAGCAAAGATGTACCTTATCACAGGCACTACAGAACTTCAAGTGAAAAGAGAAACATTATGACAATCTGCAAAATATTGACACAAGAAATATCTGAGAGTTTAACAAGACCCAAAAGGAACCGGAGAGTCTAACTCTCTAGATTTATCTAAATAATTAAATGAAGAACACAGAAAAACATATATGATTGTATATGATATAGATCATATATGTGAAACCTGACACAGAGGTGCAGATGATTCCATTATCTGTGAGCATTCCTGTGCCATTAGAGTCAACATCCAGTTGTTTACACAGAGGTTTTAAGTAATACAATCATTTAAAAAACTAGCATCCTGACTCAAATTCATTTATTAAGCAAGCCTAGAAACATAATTGAAACTGTCTTCCACTTGTGTACTTTGGGACAGCACACAACAGGCATATATCCAAACAGCATTATTTTTTCAGAGCACAGCTACCATGTACATACCGTAATGCCTGTAATCGTGAAATTCTAGGAGTCAAGTCCTGCTTGGGGTAAGGATCAGCTGCAAGTTTGTTTCTGCGTTGTTCTTAATATTGAAGTGAAATATGAACAAGGAGGAAACATCAGCCCAATATTCAGCTAATACTTTCTAATACTTGTTGTACTTGAACAAAATCTGAGAAAATTTTACTCAAATGTGGCCTCTCTGAAATAATACCTGTAATCTTTATTTTCATTTATTTATCTTTACATAGCCTGGAAAGAAGTTCAATAGGCTCTGATTTTGTTAGAAAAGGAAGAAAATAGTTTCTAGAAATAAGAATCCTTTCCGAGCAATTTCATTAATTCAAAATATGATATTTTAAAGTATGGAAATAGAGGCAAGCATCCATCTTCATTTCAGGTTAAATTCTTTAGAGAAAGAACTGTATTCTGTTACCCGTATGTGAATCAGTGCATAAAAAAGGTCATCTTATGCAACAAGGGTAAGGTGGGAGAGGCTTCTAGGTGTTAATGCAATGCAAATCATAATTACTAGAAATATGATGACAAGAAGAATCACTTCAAAGATTTACAACAGTGCAATCTATAAAAGGTCAACATCACAGAGAAATCAGAAATGAGCTGGAGGTCAGTAGTTGTAAATAGCACTTCAATTATAAGCCTTTAAGTTAGTATTTCCAGCAGTAGTACAAATGTAACACTGCACAGAGAGTAATTTAACTGATCAAGGGAAAAGAGTATGACTAGAGCTGAGTAAAATGCAAATACATCAAAATTAAAGTCAGTGTAATGATCTGAAACACAGCAAATTTAGACAACAGTGTACTAGCCGAGGCCAAATCTCATCACACAGCATCACAGAAGCTGGAAGCACACTAAGGTGGAAATCCTGCAGCAAGTGAAGAAGCTTATTGATTAGACAATGTACATACGGAACAGTGGAATAACTAAAATAAGCTAATGAGTGTCTTGAGGAATACTACAGGACAAAAATGGAAATGTAACAAGGAGGAAAAAAACCCCAAACCTTTTAGACAGAAATACAACACCACAGAGCAAATACTCAGCAAAAAGCATAGTTTCAAGTTACAAACTCAGCCACAAATGCTACTCATCACAGAACTGCAAAAAAGCTAACAACATATCCAAGTTTTAAGGTAGACCAATTAACCACAACAAAACTGCCAAATTAAGAACTGAAAGAAATATATAATATTTTCATCTTGTAATATTTGTGACAGTATTTCCCCTATTATGGGCATAATGACCTTCTCCAGAGGAAACCTAAAACTGGTCTTATTTGTAGGAACTAAGTTCATAAAAGGATTTCAATGGAATAATCAGCTGCAAGTTTATATATAGATAGCAAACTCACTTTTCTCACATTTTCAGGAGAGTGTGCTAGATATACCATGACATACCTGCTGACAGTGAACAATTACTTCCTCAACCTCCATCAATTTAGGTGATTGTAAAGGCTCACTCATTGCCTTCAAAGGTATTTGCCACCTAATGGAACTGCACCTTGAAAGTTCAGCAGGTCCTGCTTTGAAAGAGTTGATAATATTCCATTATATTTTTTTCTGTTATCCCTCTGCCTCTGTACCTGTTAATTTACACTCTGTAAATCAGGTGCTTTATGGGGTTTTGCATGAAACGTTTACTGAAAACATACTCAAATACTTCATAGCACTTACACAGAATATTTTACTTAGCATATGATCCACAGATACCAAAGCACTATCTCCAACACCTCAAGTTTATTTTTAGTGAAAGCCTCGCCCTTACAGACCAGGACAGAATAGAAATAGGAAAGTTCACTCCAACCTCTCTTGCACCGGATGCATAGGGTTAGCTGTGATCCTGAAAGATGGCCTTGGCCCCGCTATCCTTAAATGACCATGTGATTAGAGGCATGAAAGTCAACAGAATAAAGCTAACGTGCTGGCTCTGTTACCGTAAAAGTAAACTACTATGCACGATCTACAATATGCAGAAAATAGAGGCAAGTCTGCGTGGAAAGCTACGAAATCAAGCAATTTTCTCTTAGAAATTACTTTAGCATATGTATGCTCCCTGCTGATTCTCACTAATGTTTCCAAATGCACAGAAGGAAGATTTTATCATGCATTTACTAGTCACAGTCCCTGGACTGTTTTTGAAAACAGAACAGGGGAAGGGCAGGTAGGGGGGGAGAACCACCTTGTAGCAGTTGTTCAGCATCCACCGCTGTTATCATTTCCTTTTCCTTTCATGGTGTGTCACCATAAGAATATATCCCAATAATCAAACAGGAGATTTTATGTTGTTTATCATACATTAAGGCCATATTCACCAAATTCACTAACCTTCTCTGCTCTGCTCAGCTTCTGTAAAGAATGTGCCACAAAAAACATGACCCAGTGCAGTAAGCCAGCTGTGGAGGTTGCATCTCAATTTGTAGCCTGGCTTATTCCCAAGAATCAAACCCCTGCACTCACTGTAAGAGTTAGGCACATACAGACACATAAAAAAAAAACCTAGCCCAGTAATGAAATAGCATTATCTATCAGCCAAATATTCATACACTAAGAAATACTTTCAGAGTGTACAACTCAACCCCTGACTCCTCTCCTCTAGTTTTTAGGAAAGCAATATAGTGGTATGTGGTGGGTATAGAAAAAATCCTGTACTACATCCAGTAATATAGCTAATGTGAAAAATATGCCTCATAGGGGACAGATACAGCCAGATATTATGCTAAGTCCTGTGTGCACTCACCTACCTGAGCAACCAGGACAGTACAGAATAATGCTGGCAGTAGAGGAACATAGAAGTAATGCCTTCCTCCTACCCAGGTGGGCTAGCTGCTCCTCAGCTGAGCATTTGAGCTGAGATTTCTCACTGTGTGTCAGGATGCAAATGAAAAAGTAATAAGCCAACTGAAACACAAAGCAGCTCCAGCAGTGATATCTGTTCATGTTTCAGTGTGTTTCCATGTATCGTAAGGAGTGCATGATTTCCTCATGATTCTAATCAATACTTGAAGGAATCTAAGTATACCTCTAAATTCTGAACTGCATCCATTGGTGCAATCAGTGGAAAAGGTGATCCAGAAATAAGCATGAATAAAGACATTTCAATGGTATGAATAGCCATGTAACTCAACCTCTGAGGACTTAAATAAAGGGCACAATTACACAGAGATTCAACTTGAGGCAAACGAGAAAGTGATGAGGAATACAGAAAATTATAATGACAGAAAATTGATACAGCACATAACATTTACTAAATACTGTCATAATTCTGTTTACTCAATTTAAGTTAAATTGCAACACTAAACAAGGACTAAATTAAACTGTCAAGGCACAAGGATTAAAAAAAAGAACTTCCACAAAATTTCCCTTTTCTGCCTTCTGTGTATATGTAGTTGATCCTCTCTTACACTTAGACTGTAAATTCTTTAGGGCAGACAACTTTCTGTTCCTAATACAAAAGAGGCATGTAAAGATCAAAATTCAACCAATTTTATTAATCTAAATAAAAAGGGATAAGGACAATACTGAAACTACTTTCCCTAACAATTTTTTTCATATAGCATGATGTCATTTAGCCTCCATATACTGTGATATTTTCAGGCAGTTATTGATTGATCCTATGCCATCTTTTCAGAATTTTAGTTCCTTATGGGATTTTTGAATTAAAGCCCACTTTGTTGTAGCCTGCCTTTGTGTTGATTTTTACATTATTGCTTAAAACATCAGTGACTACAGAATACATGACTGACTAATTCTGAATGATGGTAATAAGGAAATTTCTCCTCTTCTCCTGCAAAATTCACTGATAATTTTTTCTTCTTTCTCTTCCTTTCACTCAGAGTATGAGACTTTCTGCAATACAGAAAATCATGATTGATTACAATATTGTAATAGATTAAATCCAGAAGTGGGTGATTGGACATACCGCATTACTAAGAAGTATGAGACTTTATATTCTTTTGTTTCCAGTGTGACCATTTTTCTACCTTTAGCACTTGTAATGTCTCACAGAAAGACACCCATATTCAAAACAAAACAAAAAACCAACAATCCTTGTGCACGTGCTGTAACGAAGTCACCTTTTTTTCTGTCCCCTGTGTTGCCTGAGTGTTCAGGTGACAGCCAGCTTCTTTAACTCCCAATGCTTTTTTTAAAGTTTTGCTTGCGATGCTAGGGCAGTGTAAGAGAAAGTAGAAAAAATTACTCACCTCAGCCTTAACAATGCAAAAAACTTATTTACATATGCACTTAAAAATTCTAAATAAAAAAGCCTCTACAAAAAATTCAATCTAAACTGTGTTTTGCTTCTAGAAGGGTGAACAGTGTAATTGTAGCAGCAAGGCATGCCTAGTGTAACATGGCAGAGCCTTAGAGGAACGCTGGCCAGTGGCTCTTGAACAGCATGGGGCTCCCAGTGACGCGGGCGCAGCAACGCTGCTGCTGCATCAAGCAGCTGAGAGCAGGGCTTTCAGGCACAGGGGCTGCCAGTTAACCCAGATCCCAAACTGCTGCAGAAAGGAAGTACTGGACTATCAAAGCTGACTCCAGAGTACCCTTATACCCTTATGTCCCACTGTAAGAGCTCTGGGGAGGGACTGCTTGTGAACTATTCATATATTTCCTCCCATAACTTGATGTAGGTATCCTGAGGCTCTTAGGTATAGGAAGATTTCAGTTGGCGGCTTATAAAGCTAGGAGAACAGGGCATTTCTGTCTTAAAGCAACCTTGAGTGCTGGCCATTTCTCAGCCTGGCTGCAGTGGTCACTTTGCAATTCCGCAGGAGTGCTGCGATGCCCTGATTTCCACCTCTGACATTTCCCTGGCCCTTTCCTGCCTATGTAAAGGCAGGAGGTCTGGCATAAAACCAATTATGCAGTCTTTGCTTCACCCAGGATTCCCATTCAGCTCATTTTTTTCCCCTTAACGCATGCAGCTCAGTAGCATAACCAAGTTTACACAGGAATATCCTAATTTTTTGAAAATTAATGATGATAACGTGACAATCTAACCTGGGTTTGGAATAGGTAGCTCAAATTGGCATATTTCAGTCACTGCATGGGAACAACTTGGGAGAGAAAAATATAAAACAGACAGAAGAAAGATTAAAGAATCCTAAAAGAAGAAAATAAATGGGAGAAACAGCTAAATTTGAAAGTTAGAGTGCAGAGGCAGTATCCTTATAATACATTTCATCTTTTAAAAATACTGAGCAAAACCTCCAAGACATAACAATTAAATGTGCAAATTTTTTGTGAAGGAACTCACTCTGAATAGTGCCAAAACTTTGATGGAAGGGATGACTTTCATACCAAGATAAAGCACTCTTTTCCTTCTACAATGCAGTAAGTCTTCCCAATGGCAGATATTCTCAAAAACACTTATCCACCATCCACTCCTTGAATCTTCCCAAAAAGGTTTCATCCTCATTTGACAATTCACTTAATTTGTTTCTGACTCAAAAGATATTGCCTGGGATAGTTGTACCTGCCACTCTAGCCTTCGTTTTGTTCATCCAATTATGAAGGTTGATGGGAACAAAGACTGTAATTTGTGTAAATAGATTCCCCTTCCTCCCTCCCTGTCTCTGCAGCAAGTCACTGAATGACTTGAAAATGCAGAAAATAAAAAACCCCAAGGGCTAAAACTCCACTACACCAAAATTCCCATTATTTACTACAGAAGAAAGAGAACGCATTTTGTTAGTGACGGCACCTCTGCTGGCAAAGTTTCATTTTTAGTAAATCAAGAAAAATTTAAAGTAAGCCAGAATAAAAGAGCAGTATTAATTACCAAGCCTGAAAAATTGTTCTATATAAAGATGTGACACTATTTACTATTTAACCAATTTTTCTCTTTACTCAGGAGAAAACATGAGGACACGCTCCACTCTAAGCATCACTTGTTATAACTCTAACTAACCTAGAATAAGAACACTAATCCCAATTTACATCCACGTAAGCATGGTCAGAACAAAGAATTTTAAACAGATAGGCTTAGATACAAAGTAGCAGATCAAATTTTGATTATTTCCCTCTTTTTTTTTTCCTCCCTGAAGTAGATAGTGTGTTCCTTTCTGAACTCCCTAAGAATACCATTCTATACAGCACTGAGGAGTGCCAACAGCGTAAGTAACAATGACTCTTGGAATTAAAGACTAGAACAGCAATATATTTCTGTAGTGTTCCCTCCCCTTGCGAAGTATAGGGAAATATTTTATGCTACGACTACTTGCTTGTACAAAATTGCACAGATTTTATAGGACAGCAGAGAAAAACACCTTGAAAATATTAAGAAACCAGAAGGCATGGCCCCCAAAAGCTTGTTTTTCCAACAAATAAAACAAAGCCAGAATACAACTAAAAAAGAAAAATGTCTTCTGCAATAATTAGAGTAAGCACAGTATCATTTGCAGAAAGCACTGAAAGAATTTTGAAGTAGACATGCAGATCACTAAAGGAAAAGTGGAGCTGCATAGCAGAAATTTTAAAAATCTGGAGTTATTGTGGCCAACATATTTTCCAAGAATAGCCTTGTTTTATAATCTAAATCATAATCAGAAGCACAGAGAGCAAATAATCACTTCTTAACAAGATCAAGATAGGACTTCAGCAGCAGCACAGGAAACAAGCTAGTTTAATAAATAAGATAGTGCAAAACTATAAAGTGCTTTATAAGTAATGATCAATGTTTAAAATCAGTGCTCTTGCAAATTGGAGCCAAAGCAAAGGGGATAGCACCAGGGTAAGATGATCCGGTTGATATATTTTGGATCTGCTGAAATAAATCCATTTATAGGAGCATTTGCAGGATGACTAAGTTAAAAGAGCACTGCAACAGTCAGGCCTGACTAAGGGAACGCCTCCTCCTACTGTCAATATTTCAAACTGATAAAGAGCTGACCAAGTGCAATCAGTGCTGCGATGAATAAAAGAAAGCTTAGGACCATTAACATTAATGGGACTTGTGTGGCTAAATGCTCGTATATTGTACTGAAAATTTACCCGATGGACCAAGATATTTTTTTTTTCGCTCATGCTTCCCCTTTTCCCTGTACACTGTATGTGATCAGTTTAAAAATATTTGCAATGTAATATAAATGTCTAAAATAACTTCATATGATTAATATCCCGTGAGTCTTGGGTGTGGGAGGGGTGGGGGGTGGAGAATTAGAGAGCTCACTCTGGCTACCTGGAAGACCTGAGAAAATAGAAATGCCAGTTTTATAAACACAGATAAAATTGGCTGATCTAATATCTTCAGGCAGAGTGCCTTAGCCTTGGGGCACAATGACAAAGACTCTAGCACCTGCCATCTACAATGTGTATTAGGGAATGGTTAATAAACTGGTACCCTATGAGAGCTGGATGAGCTTTTGTGGCAAGACAGAAATTCAGATCAGCAAGTATAGTCCTAAGAGCACATATATCCAGCATATGACCTGGTTCAATAGTTTTAATTTGAAATGTGGCAGCCTGTTTTTCTTATCATCAATATTAAATACCTATCATACACTCAGTGCTGTACCAAAATCAGATGACATAGTTTTCATCTCAACCCCCTCCTGCAATCTGAAAAACATCCCATGGTACAATGGGGGGCCAAGGGAATTTGTTTAGGAGAACATGTTGTTTCATATTGGTGTATATTTATAGTAGAATTGGGTAAAATTAATTAATATTTTGCCCATATAGCTATTTAATACAAAAAGTTTTAAGAAAGAATTTGATAAAAGATTTACAACTGTGTGAAACACCAGTGTGAAATTATTGCTATAAGGAAAATATTTAAAGCTTTTATATTGCCGTTTAGCTTTGGCAGAGTACTCCCAAAGAAAGTGGAAGACTATAGAGAGACGTTGAGCAGGACAAAAAATTCTCCTGATGGGGAAAGAGACCTGTCTGACAGGTTCCCCAGACAGAGAGGAAAAAAAGACCTTAGCAGCACAGAAGACAAGTAAATGTCCTTTATGACTTCAAGGCTTAGCATAGTTCCAAGGAATTTAAGTTGTGGGTTTTTTTTCCTTTTTCCAGAGGAAAAAAAAAAACATAATTTTACCAATATAAGATGAGTTATCCCAGTGCTGAAAAAATGAATCATTTTTATCTTTATTTCTTAGTGATGTTGACAGACAGGGACTCTATTTTCTTTAGTACCTACATTAATTTAAAATCAAATGCTATATTGGAATATACTCCTACTATAGACATTTAGAGATTAAAAGATTCACAAATGCATATACCTGCCATTTCACTCTGAACTCCTGCAGTCCTAAAATGGAATCATGATAAGGCTTAAGGCAAAACTTTTAAGCCTGCTGATCAGTCCCAGCCATCCTTACTTACCATACTTACCATCTCATTTAGCCTTTGACCAACAGACTGAAAAAAATAGTGTACGTGACTGAACAACAAGGCTGGAATTAAGCTAACTGTAGTACTGTGTGCTTGCACAATTAAACCTATTAGCAATATGAAACAAGATAAAAATATAGAACGCTGACTGAAGAATTCTGAAGTTACAAACAAAGAATGAGTCACAAACCCAAAATAGAGCAAGTATGAAATGAAAGAATAAAATGCGTTTTCAGTAGACAACAAATTATTTCAAAATAACAGTTTTACGGGTCTCACAGGTAATGAAATCACAAAATTGGGAGACTGGAAAGAACATTGTTGTGCTTAATTATCAGTTCTACTGTATCGTCAACTTCCTCATGAACACAGTTCCAGCCGTTTGAGCACAGGCTGGCAGAGACAGCAGCATACAAAAACCTGCCTTCTTCCACCTATGACTACCAACAATTATGCCACTGTTTCTAAAGAATGCACCTGGTCATAACAACTCACACCTTCATGACCTTAAGCAAGAACAAGATGCAATATTTTAGCTTACATACCAAAAAAAGAAAAATGCAGAATGCAGTAGCTGTATTTACACTCTCTGCCACAAGCACATCATCCCATTTGCTCTGCTCACAACACAGACTCTCCATAGAATATTAGGTCAAATGTAAGGTCCCAATATTAATCTTCATGGCCATCCATGGAAGTGGTTCAAGATATCTCAAGAGTGCCCTTCTCATTATGGTGGTGACCTCTCTGAACAACTGCTGTTAGTTTCAAGGCTCACCGGAGCAAGACTAAACTCCCGGAGCAAGAAGGATAGAGGCCCTGGAACTTAGTAGAGAAGCAGATCAAAATGATCCCAAATTTCACAGCTTTCTAATGACAGTTTAAACTCGTATCTACACAGACTTTCCAATGTCATATATTAAAACAAAAGAGAGGAGAGAGGAAAAAAAAAAAGAAGGAAAAAAAAAGAGAAGTATGTCCAGAGAAGAATGCTAGGGAAGAGGTAAAGAAGTACGGACACATGAAGAGTAAGGAAAAAGATGAGAACAAATTAGTTGAGTATGATTATGCTTTGGAAGATACTCCAGTACCACCTACAAACTATGAAACTATGAATCATAGAATGGTTCGAGTTGGAAAGGACCTTAAAGATCATTGAGTTCCAACCCCCCTGCCATGGGCAGGGACACATCCCACTAGACCAGGTTGCTTGAAGCTATGATAAAGGTCCAATATTTTAATTACTATTCCTACCTACTGTATTGATATCAATATTGTTTGTTTTTTTTTTTAAATTGCACAAAATGTATGTGCAAAAAGTGCATAATCTATTTCCAATTTCTAAGGAAGACTATGAAGTGGAATCTTATGGATTTCCAAAAATTTTTTTATTTGCTTGTAAGATCTTAATACAATTCTAGATTCTGCATATTTTAAAACCAAATAACTGTAGTAATATTCAATATAGTTAAGGCCAGCCCAGATAGTAATAGCTGGTGATTACCAGATCAAAGGCCTTACTTAAATCAATAAAGATAGCTCCTGTACATTGATTACCATCCAACACTATAAAAATATAATTGCTTACCTTGAGAGGAGCAGTACAAGTGAAATGAAAAGGTCATAATAGGTCAATAATTATTTAAATTAAACTTACATCTTCCTTCATCCGATGGACCAACTCTAGCACACACTGAAATGGTGGTGATTTACCAGTTTAAAGAGATATATTAACATGTCAGCAAAGGGCTTAGCAGTAATTGGGTCAGCAATTTTAAGAAGTCAAGGTTCCAGGTTGTCAGCTTCTCCATTTACGCTCCCAATTAATCTTAAGGTATTATATATCTTAAGTCAGTAAGCACAGATCTAACTACTTTTGATCAAATCTCATTTTGGGTATATACAGAGATAGAGTTACTTTTTGAGATTTTTCTACAATACAGTATATAATTCTCTATAATGTCTTTAAATTAAAAAAAAAAAAGTTATGCAAGAATTCACTATCAAGCTCAATGAATCCTCCAGTAATTTGGTATATGACATTTCTGTCACCATATTCAGTGGTCCTTATACCAGAACAACATTAGTTGACAGGTTTTCATTTTCATTCTAATAGTTATGTTAACAGCTGCATTCCGAATTCTCAGTCGCTGTACTGCACTGTTATTTAAAGTCATAATTTTGTCCATCTACATTTGCTTTAAGGATCATCTATCAAGCCCAGTGCATTTCATGAAAAATATGAATAGATTGAGGAAAAGATAGGGACTCTGGAAAAGAAATGTGTAATTCCATCTCATTCTGGAGAAGTATCTTGAAAAATAATTTGTTTTAGAGGGAATTGTTTTCAGAGTTGAAAGACAGCATTGTTATAGCCCCAAAACCAAGGAAAAGGATTACACTTCACCAGTCAAAATAACAAACTACATTTAACCAGTATCTAATCAAATACATCTTATACTTTTTAGTTCAATTTTTTTAAAATATACACTTACTGAAGAAAATCACTAGCAAGTTATATGTGCAGTTACATGTTACTAGTGTCAAAAACATTGTGTGCTGTTTCCTGAGGATCCCTTCCTACGTCAAAGCTTACTATAATCTTTGGAAACTGTACATACTTAAAAGATTTAGTCAAATTAAAATGCTGCAATTTCAATATACTTTTTAAGGCAGCACATTTATTAAACAAATCACTAATACTCAGATGCAGACTATACTTCCTCCCCAAGGTCTGCAAATTGGGAATGGCAGCAGCACTTACTGCTAAATTTACCTTCCAGGTCCTTGACACCATTGTTGTATGAAATTTTTCTAAAATATTCCCTCTTAAGTAAAAGAGAATCTTTTATAACCATACTTGCTTCACACCAAATACTTGTTCATTATTGCTTGGAAGAATTATTTTAAATCGCTCATATAATCTTAAATAACAAAAGTGTTTTGGTTCCTTCTTTCCGTGGATCAGAGATATGAATTTGTTAGAGTGTGGTCCTCCTTAGTTAAAAAAAGATGGAAGTTTAAATTTATCAATATCAGGAAGTAGCTCTTTGCAGGATGGTTAGCTAGAGGATGGTAATGAAATTCTTGAAGAAAAATTACATTTGCATGGAGACTTTGCATCTTAGAAATGTAGGGGCTAAGATGGCTCTTTCATGAAATTGGTGCTGGTCACCAAATTCTGATGGTGTGCTAGACAGTAGAAAGGAAGGCAAAGAGTCTTTCTCTTGCCGTCTTAATTTTCTACCACTTGGAGCCTGGCAATATAAAGAAAAAGATGATAACACCTTGAAGAACACAGAAGGAAGATAATCAAGGATATTATAATGGTCAAACCAGGAGGGGAAAAAAGGAGGGGAAGCAAGAAATAATTCATGGCTAGTGTCAAAACAGGAAAAGGATGAAAAAGCAAAAGAAATGGGGAAAAAAAAAAAGAAGGACATTAATCAGAAAAACAGGAGAACGTATAACCACTTGTAAAAACTTTCCTTACAAATCCAGTTGAAAATATATGTCACTAGTAAACATGGAATACAGTGGAAAAGCATGTACTCTATCCTTCACATACAGATGATCAAGTGCAGCAGTCATTGTCTCTAAGAGTTCAGATCAGAAAGAGATTTCATGAATATTAAAGATTTTTAACCATTGACATCTGTATTAGTCAGCAAAGTTCCCCATGATGGATATGTCTGGGATTCTCCTATGACATTGGAATTTTTTAAAAAATACTATGCAGAATACCTATTTAGACCACATAAGGTCTGTAAAAGTAAACTCTCAAAATTTAGGAAATGCAAAACCAAAACTGTCTGTAAAAAATTAAGGCATGCACAAATAGAGGATGAGTAATGATATAGTCTACAATTATACAAACACACATTTCCCATAAGATATCTGCCTCAAGGATTTTATGATGTTCAGCAACTAAAACAGAATTCATACAGCAAATAAGGATTTTGTGCACAGAAGCCTGTCTTATCTGATGTCGTGCTCTGTGGATGTTTAATGAAAGAGGGAGTATGAAAAGTGAACGGACAGTTTCATAGCCAGTGCAGTTCAATGTCACTCTGGAGAAATCTCTCCCTACCTCTGCCACAAAGATCTTATGCAACGTGAGGCAAATAGCCTACATCAAACTTTTGAGAGTTATTAACTTGTTATGCACTCTTCATTTCCTTAAGTGCTTGCATTTAAACACCCCACAGAGATCTGTGGAAGTGTTAAGTGTTCCTAATTGAACCCTGGTCGGTGGAAACTCTAAACACATGAACTACTCTGAAAAACTCAGGTCCTACCTAAGTAAAACTGAGCCCTCAAAATTAGCGCATAATTTTTTCTTTACCCAAAGTACCCATTCATAAAATTAAACTAATAATATCAGTATTGTAAAAGTTAATATCAATGATTACAAAGTGCTAGGACACTCCAGTGATATTAGCACAGGAAAAAAAAAATTAAAATCTGCATTTACTTAAGAATTAGATATGTACAGCAAGACAGACATCAAGCCATATACAGAACATTAAGATTTTTTTAAAAGCAACAGCTAGTCTATATCACACACAGAACCTATGGATAAACTAGTTTTTAATCAATTGATTACATGCCATCATAACACATAAAAATAACAAGGTTGAATTAAGTTCATAGTGCTTATTTTAACTCCATTTCCTAAGTTCTAGGTGCTTAATTTTGCAATCTTAATTTTTCCCATATGTACTAGTACAGACAGCCTTTTTTCTTCCAAATTACCAGTCTAATCCTGAATGATAGTTTTGTCATAATGGAATTATTCAGTCTATGATCTGATTGATTTTAGACCTTAAATACTGAATCTTAACACACGTAAATTTTTAATCCTTTAATTTCTCTATTCTGCCAGTAATTGAAAAGGACAGTCGTACTTAGACAAGGTCTTAATTTAATCGCCCTGAAAATCAATTAGAAGGTGAAAAGCTTCCTTATATTATTATTATGAAAATTTCCTGATCAAATTCACAATGCAATCATAATCAATGCATGACACTTCACACACTTTTAGTCAATACATAATTCAGTAGTTACATCTTCACTATTTAAAAACAATAAGGGAATTTGTATTTTAAAAGCAGGAATAATTTAAAGGATCAGTATTAGTCAAATGAGATGTCTCAAGTCATCGGACTAAATAACCCTTTACAGAAATACTTTAAATAAGGGCCAAGCATGCACCAGAAAGCATTAATTTCATTTGAAGTATCTCACCAGCCAATATAGTGGTAATTCTCTCTTTGCTGCACCCTTGTTGAAAACTCTCCATAGAATCAGAAGGAAAATATTGGCCCACTGTTAAACAGGAGAAGTGAATTAGTCACCAACAACGCTGAAAAGGCAGAGGTTCTCAACACTTTCTTCACCTCTGTCTTTACCAGCGCTGTTGGGCCTCAGGCCTTGGGAATAACAATCCAGGCTGATGCAAACACAGACCCACCATCAGCGAAGGAAGAGATGGTATGTGAACTATTACAGGAGCTTGACCCTTACAAATTGATGAGCCCTGACAATATCCACCTGAGGGTGTTAAGAAAGCTGGCTGATGTCATTGTGAGGTCACTCTCCATAATCCTTGAGAGGTCATGGAGATCAGAGGACATTCCAGATGATTGAAAGAAGGCTAATGTCACCTCCCATGTACAAGAACATTTTAAAGGAGGATCCAGAAAATTGTAGGCTCATCAGTCTTTCTTCAGTCCCTAGGAAAGCTACGGATTGAATCCTCCTGGGGGCTATCACAAGTCAAATAAAGCACATGACTGGGAAAAGCCAGCATGGATTCACCAAGAGCAAATTGTGCTGAACAAACCTGCTTGTCTCCTACAACAAAGCAATCTCCTTGGTTGAAGTGGGGTGAGCAGTGGACATTGTCTACCTGGATTTCTGCAAGGCTTTTGATACGCTTCCCCACAGCCTCCTCCTAAAGAAACTGATACACTACAGTCTAAACAAGTGCTCCGTGTGGTGGGTGGGGAACTGCCTGACAGGCCATACCCAGAGGGTGGTGGGCTCTTTTCAAACTGGCAACCTGTCAGAAGTGGGGTCCTCCAGGGATCAATATTGGGCCCGAAACTGTTTAATGCCCTCATAAGTGATCTGAATTGTAGGATCAAGTGTACCCTGATGAAGTTTGCTGATGGTACCAAATTAAGTGTGGAAGTGGACGCTTCAGAAGGGAGAGCCACCCTGCAGGAAGACCTGGATAGGCTGGAAGAGTGGGTTAACAAGAACCTTATGAAGTTCAACAAGGACAAGTGTAAGGTCATGCACCTGGGAAAACTTAATCCAGGAGAGCAGCACAGACTGGGATCTACCCAGCTGGGGAGCAGGTGTATAGAAAGTCACCTGGGGATCCTGACTGGAGAGGGTCCAGAGAAGGGCCACAAAGATGATGAAAGGACTGGGAAGCCTGCTGTATGAGGATAGGCTGAGAGAATTTGGTTTGTTCAGCCTTGAAAAAAGAAGGCTTAGGGGAGACCTTATCACCACGTTCCAGTATTTAAAGGGTGGCTACAAAGAAGATGGAGACTCCCTTTTTACAAGGAGTCACATGGAAAAGATGGTAATGGGTACAAGTTAAT
>KZ505644.1:1805589-1899190 GCA_002844005.1 Limosa lapponica baueri
TTTTTTTTTATTCCTTTTTCCCCCCTTTCCTCTCCTCTCGTTTCCTTAGGGGGGAGGGGGGAGGAAGGGGCCATCTGTCGTTCTGGTTGGTCAATTTGGTCAAAACCACGACAATAATCCACGACTGTACTTTAGACAACTAAATTGCAGTCCTGAAACTCCTAGCTCAGATATCAATGTATCCCACAGACATTCAAGGTTCAATTTTCAACCAGTTGCTCTTTTGGCCCAAAAGCTCATTTTTGAAAAAATTCCATAGTTTGGCATCCATCTGCTCAATAAAACCTGAAAACTAAACTTCCCTTTATCTGTCCTTAGGAGCTTAATCCAGTATACTTGCTCTAGAAAAAATTATCACACAGCTTTTTGACAGGATTTTCTACAAAGGTTAAACAGTGGCACTGTTTCTATCTGAAAGCATAGTATCCACCAGTATACTCAATAAGGTGCACATGTGCTTCTCAGGGAGTCATGTTTTCAAAGAAAAATGTGATCCCCTAGTCTCTATGAAAAAAAGAGTTAAATCTGCCTAACCCTCAGGAGATATAAGTCATGAATCCTGAACAGAAGGTAATGCCTCAAATTAGAACCAAACTTGATCCTAAGCAGAGCTTGCTTACACGGGTCAAAATTCATACATCAGTTTTTATTTCATCTATTCAGGCACCTCAAGTCCTAACCCTCAACCAAGGAGCAAAAAGAAATTGAGGAAAAACTCTTTTCATAAATATATCTGTTGTCGTCTTGTTGATACTCATACACCCTTCAGCATGCTATTTTCCATGGATTTTATTCAATAACCTTGAAGGATCTTACTTGTAAGCCTTGGTATGCCTCTGCTAGAAAGTACATGAAGAACTTAACCTCCCTGCAGAGCAAACTATTCTTGTCCATTTGTTAGTGGTGAAATCCAGGTTAACATGGCATCATGCTCATTATCTTCACCCTTAGGCTTTTTTTGGACCTAGCCATTAGACTCAGTCATTAAAGAGATAATACAAGTATAATCTGAATTTAAGAGATATTCAGACACTTGGCTATTTACAGTTCTTTGAACTACAAGCTTGCCTGTCTACACGCTGTATAAAATAGACAGTACCTCTCTCACCTACCAGAGAACCATAAAGACAAAGTCAACAATATTACTGCAGCATTCTGACTCCAGACCAAGAGCCCCATCACACAAGATGTACTGATAAAGAAAACCACATGAAATAACCAATTTGTAAAACCTTCTAGCCATTTCTATGGGGCCTTTCAAGTGTAAACTCCTGCATTAAATAGAATCTGAACTTCAGCTCCCTGTCTATTAAATTAGAATGATAGCTGTTTGCTGCCTCATGGGGAAGATATGAAGATAAACACCTGAATACACCAATCTTCAGAGTGATGAGAGACGGATGAGTTCCTCAGTTAAAACAACACTAACAGTTCCTTTGCCTGATAGTATTTTGATAGATATGATGAATGCTGTTGTATCTAATAACTTCAAAGGATACAGATAAGTATTAAAAATCAAGTCTGCATCTCTTGGGAAATGATATTACAGATGCCCAAAACACTTCTTCACAGTTTGAAGAGCTGAGAAGTTGCATGTGGACAGTTCTGCCAGAAACAATCCTTTTCTTTACTTCAATTCCTCTCATCTAATGTGTACTCAGAGCACATCTTCCTGTGCAGCTGGAGGCTTTGTTACAGACTGAAGGACACTGCTTAGTGTAGCCAGTGTCTATTGCCTAACTTACTTTTTTTTTTTTTTTTTTTTTTTTAAAATAATTTGGAAAATTTCCCAGATAATACATCTGCCCCTATTACTTGCACCTTGGAGTGTAAGACCAGCCAGGGAGGTAGTGAGGACAACTGCATTTATTAGCTATGAATAAAAATTGATCTATCTTTTTCTGGATTAGCAGTGGGAGATCCCAGATGCACTAAGAAGTATCTGTCTGCTGACTGACATATACAAGCTGGCACACTTTTGTGTCAAAAATGTACACAGCTGCATGCACACTAAAGCCCTTCCATCTATAAAGTACAATTGCCAACTGCTTGTCTTCAGAGATGGGTAATGAGAGAGGGCCTCAACAACAGAACAAGTGCAGAGTACAATTACAGAATATTTTTCATTCCTCTAAGTGTCTTTCTAAGCTTTCCTGGATTTGCTATAATTTTCCCTCCATCATGCTTTGGAAGAAGGACAATGATCTACTCGGAAAAACCCATATTTTTATTTCTCGAAATCTTTACTGAGGTATCAAGTACCTGAATTACACATTTTTAGGTACCAAACAAGCTATTTAACCTCATTGTCAGTCATTACCAGCAGATGTCTGGACAAATTGCCTAGCGCGTTTTGGTCCTAGGTCATCTCCAGATACTCAGACAAATAGCTGGTCTAAAAGAAAGAACACAATCCAAAGCAATAATTAATTATATTTATCCACACATCATTATCAGCCATCAGGTACCAGTATAAAGGGAGCTTTATTTTAACATCTTCTCCCAACTTGTCTGTCCAAACTCTCTCAAATCACCGGCCATCTCAATAAACCTTATTCAAGGCCTCAGTCTCAGCTTATGGGGTATAACTGAATCCTAGACCGAATCAGTGCTTGGGTAGATTAATGTTGGGATTGCCTGGTTACAGACAGGCATGTTCTCGTTTCCAGTAGTGCAACATCCCCTTCCCTAACAATCTCAGAGTCTTCTAATGAGAAGTAGGAAATTCAGTGATACTCATAATTCTTTACCTGTCTGATTAAACTATTTAACTGTACTGCAGTGATGGGCCTGACTGGAACTGCAGTGAGAAAAACTGCAGCTCACAATTCCTTTGTTGTTTAGATCACAACTGACAACAGAAGAAATACATCAAAGATCTTTTTACTAAATGTACAGTAAAGGGTGCGAACTCTGATGTCGGGAAAGCCATTGAGCAATTTGGATGAGGAAAGCAGCCCAACAGCTGTTCCTACAGATTCCTGCACAGAGACAGGTTTTGCAAGTCAACATGGTGTCAATATTTAACTAACACATTATCACTTGTTATTATTATTTGACTATCAGTCAAGTAAGCACCTAACAAGAAAAAAAAAAAAAAAGGAAGTGATCTTCAATTTTCTTTTGTTTAAATGAGATTCATTGAGTGATCATAGAGAGACAAGAAGGTGATTTTTGTTTCAAACAAAACCTGAATTTGCACACACACATATACTTGCAAGTACCAAGATACCTGTACTCACATATTCTTGCCAGAATTAGCTGTGGTGACCCAGAAGACAAGGAATGTCAGTTACTCAGTCCACTTCAAATCTCTAGCATCCTTTTGAGTGTCAACCATGCTGCGTGGGTTTTGCAGCCCTTATCAAACAAGGCTCAGTACCAGGTTAGGTTGTACCACACCGCGGTGTGGCCTGCACACTATCAGCACACCAGCTAATGCTTACTTTCACTGTTACCAAAATTCCTTTTGGATTTCCCCTTTCTGCTAGCAGTCTCATGACTTTATACATACATATACACACACACACACATACGCACCCCTTTCACACATATTTTTTTAAAAAAATTTTTTAAACCTTCAGTTCTGCCATTTCTTCTTGTACTTTTAAAAACTCACACTTCATGCACACCAATGTAGTATTTCACTTACAAACCTCTACAACATCTCAAACATGCAAACAAGTTCATCTAGGTATTTTCCCAAAAAACACAGTATCTATATCTTTGCTTTATCCAAGAAGTGAAGGCATCAGCAAATGATGAGGATCACAGAACATAGGATAATTGGTCTGCTTCAATCTGAAAAACTCCCAGTTCCAAAATAACTAACTAATCAAAAAAGAGAGGAGATAATACACAGAAACAGCAGACTTTGTCAGATTGGCAGCCTTTTTTCTTTCCTTGACAAAACAAACAGGATCACAACACAAATGTTCTGAACACAGAAGAAAGCTCTTTTTGAGTGCTCATGCAACCTCGGGAATCGTCAAAAAGATACCAAAGAAAACATACTTTAGTACTCACAGCAAATTCCTTGAAAAGTTTTTATCCCAGGAGATTAAATAAAATCCATCTTATATTTACCACTATGAAATGAGTCAAATATGCAGCAACATTCACCATCATGTACATCTCTATGTCTAAGGGCAAGGGAATACAAATCCCACATGTCCAATAACATTTTCCAGAGGCTTTTTCTGTGAGAATTGAAATAGCCCATACATCACTAACAATCACATTATGCCCATAAATTAAAAGCTACGGATTGTACGACAAAAATTATATAGAAGATGATAATAAATGGTAAAACAAATGCAGAGTACAATTGGTACATTTTGTAAGTCATTTAAACTCATTTACCTGTAAAGTAAGTATTGGCAGGGAGAATGGAACTAGCGAATCTGTAATATCCATTTCCCGGGAAACGGATCCCTTTCATTACTTCTGTAGTCAGTGTAGCTAAAGATGAATCCATCCTTTCCACCTGGTAGATGGGAGAAGGCCCATTAAGTTCTTCAGGTTCGTTCCAATTTATCTTTACCATTGTGCTGTTTATTCCTTCAACACGAGGGGCACTAAGTTTTCTTGGAGCTGTGCATAAAAAAAAAAAAAAAATCTAGATATTGTCCATAATACTTGTGAAATTATTTATTGCACATAGTATATTTTTTGCAAAACATCCTGCTTCAGCTTCTGATCATCTTAAGAATAAACATAGATATCCATAGAAGCTTAATTAGAAAAAATAAAAACACTAAAATATTCTTAATCTTCATAGGAACTTACTTTCAATTCCACAAGAAATACCTTATTTGTTTATTTAAGCTTTGGATAAATATTTCTAGCATTATATCCAAAATACTTTTTTCATAATCTTTAAGAATCTGAATCAACGTCTCCATAAAAAGTATTCATTCCTTGATCAGCGTTTCCTGCCACACTCACAGTAAGCATGGATCTGTATGACTTTCAGCATTAGATCTGAGTGAAAGACCAAAGGAGAATCTGAACAGTTATATAAGCCTTGTTACATCTCAGAAGTATGGTACATGACAAAATGAGTCTTTCATCACTGCACTCATCCTTGTCAACAGGAGCGAAACAGCTATCTGTCCACAATACTGAAGGCCCATCAGGCTGTTTTCCTCATGATGCACATACAAGACATTAGCGTATGTTCAAATAATTATTCAGTTCAAGAAAATGATCCCCTCTAACCTTTCTCCACCAACACTGGTGCACAGAAAGACTCCATACAAGATTGGTTCCACAAATGTATCAGCATAAGATAGTTTTATGTTATTACAATAATCCTCCTACCATTAAAACTAATACCCTGACATTCTTTTAAACATTCTGATACTGTTAGTCACACTATAGTTGAGTTATAAGCAAATTTATTTTTTAATTTTTTAAAAAATACTGTACAGTAAGCCACTGGAGGGCAGCATGACCTGTTTGGATGATGGCCGAACAGGTGGGAAAGAAATGGACCATCATTGAACCAATAAAAGTTGTCATCTAGAGAAGTATAAGAACACTCTACTGCCTATAGAATCTATATCCATCTTGCCTTTTCCTCTTCCCCTTCTTTCCCTGATAAAGAAAAGGATTTAACAACAGAAACTTCATTTGTACCCAGGAAGTGAAATACAATGACAACTTGTAAAAATTACTTGTTCCCATAATGACATAGTAAAGAGCAATAAACGCCTCTCAAGAACAATAAAACCTGAATTAAAATATGGGCCTTTGAAATCTGACATATTACTTCACAGCACTGCATTGTACATAGCGTGAGTTCTTTAAAGAAGGAGAGATTTCTTCATTTAGAATGAATTAATAACATCCTTTTAAACATTCGCACATTTCCAAGATCATTAACGTATTTTTCATTTTTCCTATTTGCCCATAGCACGTGGCTACCTTTTTTTTTTTTTTTCCCTTTCTTTCTTTTTCTTTGCCCCTCCCCTAACTTGATAAATATTCTTCTTGGAGAAAGCAGGGAGTGGGGGAACTGGGAAACTGCCAATGACACTATGTGCTGTAAATTGCTGCTTAGGCATCATTTATGACTTCACAATCTAATTAGTATCTCACACTATGGTAGAAATTTACAATGTCAAAATTGAAGTAATGCAGCGTGAGGTCATAAGCTTTCCTGCATAAGTAGTGCACAGCACTAATGAATTGTGGTATTAATGCACAAGTTTAAATAGAAAACATGGCTTAATAGTCAAAACTTCACCTTTGGAGGGAACTAGTATATGTCAGCATTTTAAACATGAACATAAGAGGTTGAGCCCTCCAGTTCAGCTTACTGATGGCAAAACAGAAATGCTAAAATTCATTATTGCTAAAATGCATACAGCTAACTAACGCTCGTGACAATAACTATATCTTCCTTTAAAGTCCAATATTAATAAAGGGCAGTTATTTGGACCATAATTATGGCATCTCTGATATCCAAACCTGAAGCTTTTATGGGGCTTATGCAATTAACTACTTAAATGCATCGTAACACTTGCTTCTCTGTCAGGGAAGTATTGATTTTTTAATCATTTTCAAGTCTCCTCTAGCACAAATAAATGTACTACAGTTACAGTTAATGCACTGTGTACACGCATTAAACACTGGCATGACACAATTTATTATTTTGTGATATATGGAATAGAAGCCTACCCTTTCAGAAAGTAACATCCTTGCTATAACATTAGTATTTAAACTACAGTCTCGTTGATGCTTGAGAATTCTTGTGCATCAAGACAGTGGAAGACTGTACATCATAGACTACATAAGCTAAAAACAGACCAAAACACAACAGAAAACCAAACTCTGCACAGGAACAGACAGGACTGAAAATAAATTTGTAGCACTAGCCCAGCAGGGTACTAAATACTGAAATTGAAAATTTTCAAAACTAAAAGATACAGTATATATTTTCCTAAAGGTGTCACTGTGGTACCTGTAGCTACTTTCTGAAAGATGAATTGACTATAATTTTACCTATTTAATTTTTTTTAGTCACGTTCTGTTAAGACACATCTGTCAAAATAATGAGAGTACTACATTTTAGTGGATTCAAAGTCACATTTTGTGTATTTTAATTATGTAGTTTTAATGTCTTGCTATATAATACATATTTAATATATTATAAAGCTAAAACAGTATTTAAAAGCCCATGATTGCTGCATGCCATTGTGTAGCAGAGGGCACAAAAAAGACCAATAAAGACAGATGGTCCATACAGCTTATGTTGAAGTCATATATCTAAATATAGATGTTGCTACACAGGTCATTACAAATAAGCCTTTCCCATGTGTGTATGCACACACATGTACACAAAAATGAAGTTGGTAAGTAAAGAGCAGTTAATTTTGTTTTGTTTGAAATAATATCATTTTAGTTTTAGACTCGAAGACAGATGCCAGCATTTCACTCTGAACAGATGGTAATTCCATCTAATAGTGCATCTCTGTATTAGTAAGGTCTGTTGTGTATACAAACAGTAATAAACACTAGGTAAGGATCAAAATAAATTTTAATTGTTGACATTAAATTCTGGCAGCCACGGTTCTAAGGATACAATACTCCTTTCTCAAGTCTGTCAGGTTTACTAATACAACTGCTAAAGCTTTTCCATATTCTGCCAGGTTCTTGTCCCAGGAATAACATATTTACACTGTGGCTAAATTTAACAGGCTTACATATGTTTGAATAACTACTGCTCAGCATACTGCAGGTAGGTATTTGCGTACCCTTCCATAGAAGCCTTCAATTAGCCATTCTGAATAGTTCAGAAAGGTAACAGTAACAAAAAGGATACAGGTTTCAAGTATTGTTCAGCTGAATTCAAAATGCACACATACAAATTAAAACAGAAACATTAGGCAAATTTGAGGGCAAAAACTTAAAGAAAATCTGATTTTTTTCATCTTGGAGTTTACCTGCTGGTAAAATTACATGCCTCACTATTGGTCATCCAATTCATTTTTTGCTACAAGTTATTAGTCCAGAGATTGCCATACCTTTTGCTACAAGTTATTAGTCCTGAGATTGCCATACCATTTCTGGTACAATCTTTTCTTTCTCTGTGCTTCACAATAGTACCCGTCATTTCAACAGTAAATGAGTCAAGAAATAATACTTACGTCTTCTGACAATATTTTGATTTTTCAGAAGATTCTTTAGAGTCCATTTTGGACCCTTCCCCAAAAAAGAAAAAAACCCACCCGTAATGGACATCAAAAGAAAATTTAATAACACAGGTATGTTACAATCGTATTTCTTTAAAAATAGATGTAATACACTATTTTTTAAAAATCATGAAAAATATATTGCTTCCACCATATGGGACAACCAACGACTCACCAACCGATTTAAGATGCAGCATATTGAGCTGACCATATGTTACAGTGCTGTTGAATGGCTGAGTGATTCATGCCCGTCACATTCTAGTATATCAATTAAAGCTCCTTGAAGTCTGCATGATTTGTGTCTCTGTTATTAAACCCTGCTAATTCATCCCACTTACACATCTGTTATAAATCTCTAGGAGTGCTGCATGATTCATGGCAATCTGTGAGCATGGTACAGCAAATTCTTCTCCTTGTAATTAACAGTAAATTGTTTTACTGCCATGCAATGAATTTTTCAGTTATATTGCAAATGAACTCCTAAATGCACGGTTCTTTCCTAAGAACTGACTTATATCATTAGGCAATTAAAAAGTATTGCTTTGAACCAAAAGCTTTTAATCAAGAGGAATGCAACTTAAACATAGCTTAAAAACCTTTGCAAATTTGACACAGAGGGAAAAGAACAAACTAAGTTATTTTCTGAAGTATAATATGTGGTTGGTAGGGGAGAAGAAACAAACACCTTTTGAGTGCCTACTAATTTCCTGAAACTCAGAAGTTTAGCTACAGCTTGAACACTTGGCAAGACAAGTTTGAGCATACTATTTATCTCAGAAGTTACTTAAGTCATCTGTCATTAAGAAATTTCTCAGATTACTTTACACTTCTCTAATTGTAAAACAGTGTCTTTATTCTTGAAATAAATAATTGGATAATTAGCCAAGCTGAATCATCAGAGGATTCCAATGCTGCTGAAGTGTTCTTGTCAAAGGTGAAGCAAATTCATTTCAGCTTTGCCTCTGCAGCTTTCTGAAGAGGCTTTGATTTTTTTTCCTGCTACATTCTTGGCAGCAGCCTCAAATTCATGAGTCCATACATCAAGTCAGTAGTTTAACAACAAATGAAATTAAATTCAAAGAAGGGAAACTAATTGAAGGACAGCAACAAAAGTGTTTGGTAATGTGCTTTTTAATATGGCATGCCACATTTGCATGATAATTTTTCCTTTTTAGCATGGAGCAGAAAGTGACTAGCTTAATGAGGGATTATTCAAGACAGGAATGAACAAAATGCATTCATAACTAAGAACAAAGATTGTATTATGAAACGGAAACAGGCAACTGCCGAGAAGTAACTGGATGATTGGTTTATGCATTATGAATAAAAAGGTAGAAAAATATTTATATTAGTATTCACTAATGACTATATATACAAGATTGTTGTAATTAAAATTATAAATTAACATATTAAGAGTGCTTGTTTAATCACTTTGGGTCCTATTCACAATGAAGAGACTTATGTACATGCATGCAAAACAATCTGTGTTTTCAAGGCCAGCAGTAAATGGCCCTCGTATTTCTCTTCTGTAACAAAGGAAAATATACATTACTTATTACTTCTTTAGTGGATATTTGTGATTTTAAAATTGAAGTATAGCTTTTTGTAGAAAAGCAGTCTATGACAGGCATAAACAAATGCTATATTGCCATGACAAATGGCTTGAGGCTTTTGAAAAGGGCTTGCACTGGATTTTATTCATGAATGGAAAAAATGAAAAAATTACTCAGATTAAAAGGGTAATCAAAAAGAAAATGACATCAAGGAGTGTAAGACAGCCCAGAAAGCCCATCAGCGTCATTACCCCAGCAAACCCAGAGGCAACTCCAAAGCCACCAATACAACTGCTTGAGAAGTCTGCCAAGAAGCCAGATGCAGCTGGTGCTGGAAGAATATCTTCTACAAATTAGCTTCTGAACCCTGTAATTGCCACCAAAAGCAAAGGATCAGGAGTACAATGTGCTGGGGTAAATGGCAGCAATCATAAAGCCATACTTTGGTGTCTCTTAAAAAATGCTTTTTAAATTAAGTTTAAAAAAAATATGAAGAAAGGCAAAGGAAAGACGAACTTAATTACAAGGAATAAGCTCAGTCACACAGTAGTTAATGCAACATACTTGTATAGATTGTTTAAGGCACCCTTTGACTATCTGATTTGAGAGGGGTAGGATAAGCAATTGTACGAGTCCAAGCATATGGGTAATTCCATCCCATTGAAATATCAGAAATTGCTGGGAATAAGATGATGTTTCTCTGCCTGACTGAAAAATTTGGAAAATATGCATGTTTTGTCTTTTATTACTACTTACAAATATCATGGGTGTATATATTGATGATGAGGAGATTTTTTTTGCCAGTCTGACAGACGCAAGGATATATGCTGATTTTATTTTTCATTCACTCTCCTCCTGCAAAGCTACTCATGAAATATCCCCGGTATGGATGCCTATGCTGAACCAGGTTAGAAGGGATCTTCCTTCTTATGTTTGCTTCTGGATTATTCTAACCAATTTTAAGTTATAGTCCAAAAGACTTCTCACTGAAAGACCAGCAGACTGTTTCTGATGCATCTGCTCCCTTAGGTCTTACCCCTAAATACTGACCCTGATTGCAGAAGTCTCTTTTCTTTGTCTTTTAAATCCTCTCCCAACTCCTTTTTCTTTTCTTACTCAGCATTTTTGTTTCTAATGATTTAACGCCCTTGTTTCTGCCCTTGTTTTTATTTGCTATGTTACACCATATAAAAAACGTGTTGCCAGAGAAAAAGAAGAAGAATACATTTTGGAGAGTATCTTATTTTTGTAGCTGGTTTTCAAATTAACCTAATGGATATGAACAAAGCTTAAAAATCACTTGAGACTTAAGTGGGAAATTTTAGAAGGCATTTGCAATTCAAAAAGCAAGCCTCTTGCTAATATACATCAGTTGGACATGTCAAAATCACAGTCATCAAGGTACCCATTGATTTAAATGCTGCACGTGGTAAATCAGTATACTCCACACATGGAAGGGGTAGAGATGGCTTTCCATTATCCTCCTTAGGATCAGAGGAGAAGAATTAGTCTAATTTAGTATAACCTCTAGCTCAACCTGGAACACAATTCAAAGCTTCTGGATTGCGTTATGATGCAAGGGGACCATCAAGCTGGAGCACATTTCAGTCAAGACTTCCTCCAAAAAGCTCCCTTTGCCAGGGCATGGAGAGGGACTGGCATCCAGCCAGGGAGGCTGTCTTTCTGCCAGGAAGACATTCCTTCATGAAACAGAACTCCTCAACAGTCCTAGAAAGGCAATTTTAATTTAATTTTCCACCATTCAATGACACAAAAGGATATTAATGGACTAAGACTTGATCATCTATTTTTACAAATGATGGGGACTGGTTTCTCCTAATTTTGTTGGGAGTTTGAACTTGCTTTGATCTAAGAGTCATCACAGAAGGACCTAAGTGGTGCTTCTTCTAATTTTTCTTTGGAAACACCATTTTACAGTACTTCATGAAATGGAACACACACAAATGAAAAAAATCTGGATGGAGATTATTAAACAATTTTCTCCAGAAATGAAAAATGTGAATGGTGGAACATAAAACTGAGTTCAAAATTTAATTGTTTTACTCTGCAGTTTGTCAGAAGTTTAGACTTTGCATTAACATGTTTTAAAAACATAAAAGGAACCCATTACAGGACTGGTTCTTTGTTCTGAAGGCTTACAACCATTAGCAAGAGAAGGCTACACTGCAAAACAGCTAATAAATGGGGACACGTCTCTCCTTTGTATTCTCCTGTCTTCTCTAATGTGATAGGTCTCTAAGTATTAACACAACCAGGGAGGAGATGGTCATAAACAAGCTGTCAAGCATAACTAAGCTATTGCTTCTGAATCTTTAAATAAATGTATAAATGCAAAGTTGGATCATTTGTGGTAATAAGATGTGCGGTTTAGGCCATATTTGTTTCCATGGTTATCAGCACAGACTGGAACACTGTTCCTTGCACAGCTGTATGGTACGGGATAAAGTCACACTCAAATAAGCAGGAGGCTCTGGAGATGGCCAGCTTGAAACTTTTAGAGGTGGTAGTATGAGGAAACAAAATAAATTTTGCAATCAGCAATTCACTAAGAGAGAAGACTGACCAAACAATATGCCCACTGAAACACAAAGACAATATGATGAATCAAGGAACAAATCATCTATCTTCCACCTGAGAAACAATGGAAAGGCAATAGAAAGACAGATGAAAAACAGAGACCAGACTAGAGGTAATATCCCAACAGCTAAAATTCCACTTCAGTTCATGTGTATAAAGCTTCCTATTTACTGGCTCTGGGCAGCTCCTTATTCCCTGTCTGGAAGCTCCCATACCTTTTCACTGATTGCACAGAAGAGCTTGTCTGGAATTCAGACAACTCAAATACAGCCCACAGAGCCTAGGAAACATTCTGCACAGCAGAAATTTTCAGGTTTTTCCCTATGAGAAACCAAATTACATAAGAGAAGTAATTTCAAAGATCATCATCACAACATCCATATGACAACACCACTAATTCCTTAACTGAAAATGCTAATACTGTGAAAGTAATTAATGTGTTTTAAACGTCTATACAAAAGGAAACCACAATGTTAAGTAGCCAGGTGTTTGCAGGTGACCACCAGTATGTCACATAGCATTCATTTTGAGCTTATATTTATAGTAGTAAAGAGCTGTACTGACAACCTTGTTTCATGAATAAGGAGACTTGTGAAGCTGATATTCCTAACAATTTCTTTCTCAAAACCCTCTTGATTCTCTGATGTCTAAGAATTGAGTTCATGCCAGTCTTTTCTTCAAAGTAAATACAAGCTTTCTCCATCTCTGTTCTGTGCTGATGCTTATTTTATCCTAAATTTGTAGAAAGTTAGTATCTTTGAAGTCCCTGACATACGTGGTGGAAATTAACTCAAAGACTGAAAATTTATTAAGGTGCATGACATATATATGCAGTTTCTTAAGCACTGTTTCCATAGGAGAGTGTGAGTACACATATCCACAAAGCAAATTCTCATAAACCTCAGGGGCTAAATAAACAAATATTTTCAAAAAAGCAGACTTAAAGCATGTACGCTGCTTCCAATTTAGACAAATGCACTATGCACATGTTAGAGTTTAATAGTATGTGCTTCCAATTTAGACAAATGCACTATGCACATGTTAGAGTTTAATACAAAACCCATTCAACTCCTCCTTTGTGGGTTAAGCAAGTCATTGGCACAGTATATGCATTGTACATTCCCTGTCATGCAAACATGACACACACGCTAAAACCACAACACCAAACAACTTCTTAGCATCATAAATGAATGAATGCCACATTTATGTACAGTTACCATTTAAATAAACAGGAATAAAAAAAACACATATCCATAACTTGCACTTGAGAGAGCAGCACACAAATCCTATTGCCATAATAGTGTACATTAAACCTTCATTGAAAATATTTTGGTTTTAATCTGTCAAGATAAATGAATAATAATTAAGCAAGTCACTTTACATTAATACAACACCTACCCCTGTCACTGTGCATCAAACTACAGTCATCTTAACAGTATTCATTAGTTAACCGTGTGTCAGCTTTGCACTTTGATACAGATTGTTTCCTTACCAGCTGCCAAGGTTTGCCCCGTGCCTGGCTCGCTGGTTACACAACCAATGCGATTGCAGAGAGTAATAGTAAAGTTGTACGTCCTGTAAGGTTTTAATCCCATCACTACATAGTATAGCTCATGAGCCTCAGCTATATGCAAAACCTGCAGAGCAAACAGATTGGAAGACGACAGTTGATTATTAATATTTTCATTCATGTTAATTGATGACATGTTCACTAATAAGAAACTTGTCTCTGAATTGGCAGATTCCTTCATTTAGACGTAAAAAAGCCTACAAAGACCAACTTGAGGGAAAGGATTATTTTGGATAATATGAACAAGCTAGGATTTAGGTGATAATACTTCCCATCACACTGTTTTATGAGGTAATAAGCCAGTTCCTGAGTGGATAAATGAGGAAACAAAGTTATTGCCTCATAAAACGGTGTGGTGGTGCAGTTATCACTACAAACAGTGCAGCTACAATCCAGATGATGAAGATGACGCTATTAAGTGGTGAAATCTGACCACCATTGAATGAGTGACATGATTAGCAGGCATTAGAAAGGAAAGGAATAACTAATACCTACAGACATTTGAATCTGCTTTACTTTAACATTACTATAAGCTATCAGAGAGAGTGGAACTGAATAAACTTGTATTTTAGATAACTTCTTTATCAGATATTTATTTAGATGAAAAATCTTGCAAGCCTGTGACCAGAAGCAATTTACATTTATGTACTGTTACAACAGCCCCAGGAGCAATAGTATCTCCACTTCACAGACAAATAAAATTAGGCCCATCTGTGGTACCACTTAAAGACAAAATCAGCTCTGAAATAAAAAATACAATGTCAGGGTACCAGATCACCTATCATGTTTCTTTGCTCATTTCTTAGCTTTAGCATACTACTACTGCCATGGTATTTATTAGACAAACTCAGTCACTCAAAAACCACCACAGTATTTTTAAATCACAGAATGGTTAGAGTTGGAAGAGACCTTAAAGATCATCTCGTTCCAACTTCCCTGCCATGGACAAGAACACCTCCCACTAGACCAGGTTGCTCAAAGCCCCATCCAGCCTGGCCTTGAACATTTCCAGGGATGGGGCACCCACAACTTCCCTGGTCAGCCTGTTCCAGTGTATCACCACATACACAATAAATCATATATTTAGACTTCATAAAGTTGGTTTTCGGCTACTTTAGGTTTCCCCACTTCAAAGATTTGTCCATTATCCAGGAAGTGAGATAGGTACCCTCCTAATGAAAATTCACATTCCTACAAAGCAATATGGCTTTAAGCATATCAGCAAATATAGCAATAATACAGAATTGTCTCAATCTTTGCATGTTCCAATTTAAATGTTTTTGCTCAATCTCATCCCTCCTAATTTTGAATCTCACCTGCTACTGAAAACAAGTCAGATCAGGAATACAATTTAAAACCTGAAAGTAGCGTATAACATTACAGAGCGCTCAAGATAAACTGGTAGGTGAAAAAGTTACATCAGAGGATACACAGCAAATCTGGGAAATCACAACATCAAGGAGGGCATCAAATGTTATTAATTTTACTATTACAAGTTAGGAAAAACTTAATGTAACTAACAATACCTGGGAAAACGGTGGCAAGAACCTTTGCTCTGTCATCAAACTAATGCTGTATCCCATCACTTCTCCTCTTGCTAAATTGTCTTCAGGTTTTTCCCATGACACATTGAGGGAATACGGTGAAAGAGGGAATACTGATGGAGATGGCATGAACACTGGGGCTAAAATCAAATTAATACAGTATCATTCACAAAATGAGTGAGCAATGTGTGTAGTGCAAGCTTTCTCACTGTTTTTGCAAAACACCGTTTCAGTCTTTTCTTTTTTTGCCTTTTTTTTTTAAACCTTCTTTTCAAATCTAACAGGAATTTTCAGATTATTTTGATATCACATAAAAAGCACCTCACTTTTCATTCTCCTGTTTTCTACTCTGGCTATGAACGCAGAATAAAACTCTGCCTATGCCCCTTCAAAGAAATACTAACCAGCACTAAAGTCCTAACCCCTGTAGCAGATAGGAGAGTACATACAAATGAAAAAGTCTTGAAGTAAAACTTCATGCAACCTGGGAAAAAACTGATAAAAGCAAAAAGTGTTCAATACTTCAGCATCTTAAAAGCAATTTTGTTTGCTAGGCCAGTTTGAAATTAACATGTCTCTCACTTCTTACAAAACAGTTCCCCTGTCTTCTATAGTAAATCTGTAAAAGGATTGTTTGCACTGCAGTTAAATCCCCACCTGATTACTCTGTAATAATAGGATACCAACTCCTAGCACTTCTGCTACATACAAACACACTAATGGACCTCTTCCCAAATACAATTTAACACTTTTATAACATATAGTATTTAAAAACAGATAAGCACAGAGACTCATTTTGAAAGGGGAATTAGTTTAGCCTGCTGTTTTGCAGGAGCAAACGACTGAGGACGTGATTTTCAAGCTAACAGCAAACAAAAGCATCAGTGATGTAATGGAGATGTTTTACTGCAAAACATAGGCTCTACCAGCCTAAAAAAAATCTTAGATATCTAATTAAAGCATTTAAAATTAATAGCTGTTATTTCAAAAAATATGTCAAGTGTCAAGCCCTTTTGAAAATCTGAACAGAAGGGTCGTGATAAAAGCTGCTATGAATTGGTTAAACCTCTGAAAAAAATGGTCCATATTTTGACACTGGGCCTTCATAAAGCATATTACAAGTTTCAAGCACTATACTCCTGAAAAGGTAACCCTCTCAAGTTCTTAAGAAACACTGCTGTCTAAACAAAGAAAGCCTCAGTTCAGGAAAACTCATTAGAACTTCCTCTCTAAATATATATGTACTTTCTTGGACAACATTCCTGATTCACACCAACTCTTAATACATTTGTGACAAAACCAAAATTTTTTCATGTTTTCTCCCTTTAAAGAACATATAACAACTGGGAAAATAGCAGAGAACTCAAACTCTGATTGGTAGATTTTGCAATCTTGTAGTTTTGAAATTTTGGTTTAATTGACAGAGATTATTGTCTTCAATGATACGATTCTATGGTGAAGAAAATGTTTTTGCTTAACATGCTAAATTCTGGGATAATCTGACTTACCTTTAATTAGTTAAAAAATGATAACTTGTCCTTATTTGAATCATCACTAGACGTGTTTTATTGAATAAAAAAAAAAAATAAGAATGCACTCTGATTTAGTTTTTCCTTTCATTTGTATCAAACAAGTTCAAATCAATACTTACCAGCCTCTCCTGTTTGTTCTGATATCCAGTCTGAAGATATGCTACCTGCCATGTTTACTGCTAGCACATAGAATTCATACTCTGTAAATGGCTCCAGATCAGTGACTGTAGTGCTGGTCTGTGGTGGGGTCAGGGCATTTTCATTAGGAGACTCCATAACTGGCTGAGGACTGAGCCATCCACTGCTTTGGAAAATACGAATTTCAGGAGAAAGAATGTTCCCAGATGGCTTTAATTTTTTTCTCATGTAAAGTTCATATCTTATAATTATGCCTAGAGAAAAAAGCAAGCCAGAAAAATTAGTGCATTTAAAAAATTTCTAGACTTCTACTAAAATACAATGTATTTAGAGCTATAATTCAATCAATCACTATCATAGAAAACATAGCATAAGAAGTTTTCCTGATTTCTGCTATTTTCATCCTAATACTCACTTTGCCACTTCTTGCATTATACCGTTTATTTTTCCCTCCATGTGATTTTGGGATTTGAAAACAAATGGCTGGATTATGGTACGAGTTCTACTACCTTCGCTGGAAGATGATATCCTAAAGTTCTGATCAAATGTTACTGGAAATTACTTCAAGCCTCTGATTTTCAAAATGATATTTAAATGTTTTGAAATATATATTTATTTATTTATTTTTATGCAATGGATAGGGAAATTTTGAGTGCCAGTTTAATTCTAACCTTTCAGAATGTACTACTGGATAGGAAATGTATGTGTGTGTGTCAGTTTTCCGTCAAAGTAAACCTATTACATACTTCAGCCCTGCGGTATGAAGTGATGCATGATCTAGGGTGGATCGTGGAAGCAGTTTCACTGTAAGAATAGACTGTAAGAAAGTTGACTGGAGATTTCCCAAATGGAAAAGATGAGAGACATAACAGCCAGAAGAAAGTTTAACACCACAGAATGTATATATTTGGGGCGGCATTCATGCATAGAACTGGAGAGGTTGCTTGGGAGAAACAGCTTCTCTTTTTGTCTTCGGGAAGACCAGGAGATCTGACCAGACATCAGAAGAAATATGAGAGTATTTCTTAAATCTAACTGTGCTGGCAATTGCATGCATGTAAGGCTATGGGGTAAACTACAAAGTGTATATGCTGCAGGTTGAGGGAAAAGTGCTAACAGCAAATACCATGACCTGCACTGTCGGAACTGCCCCTCTGAATAAACACAGGCATTCTTGCATGGGCATTCTTCCTGTCTAATCTGGTAATAGCTGACAAATGAAATGTTCCAAGAGAAATCTGAGCTCCCCATACACAGATGCCCATTTTGTGAACAGATCAAAATGCTTGGTTTTGCATGCACAAATATTTGTGCATGTAAGTGCAAGTTCACAAAGCTCCATTGCACATAAATTAAAAGATAAAGTGTTTACCAGTAAAATCGGTGGCATCACAAAAGTATTCTACAACAGCTGTGTTCTCAGTTTCAAAAATCTAAAATATTATTACACAAGCTAGACCAGCAACTCTTGGCAATCGCCTAATGCCTAACAAAGTTATACTGGTAATAGAATTAGTTACTACACATGACGGATGGTTTTAAAAACAGACTTCTCTGTTAATTCTTAGATTAATTTTTTTCCATAACTGTTATCTGCTTACTTATTTTTTGTAAGGCAATATCACCACATCTGTGTGAACTAGGTGATCTGGCAAATTAGGAAAAAATTAATTTTACTGTAAATGTTTAATTATACATGTGATTTTTGCTGCAGCAGATGCCACTAAGGGCTAAATCCTGGACCAAACGCATCCAGTTGGAGTTCTGGACTCCATAAGAATAAAACACAGACTCTGAAGACACATTTTGTGGCAGATAGGCAAATTCAGACAATGCCTTACTTCTTCCTCAGTCTCATATCGCATGGATAAGGATATTCTAACCTGCTTTGAGAATATCCTGCTTTTTCTTTGCAAGTAAATACAGTGTCCTACCATTTGGTTTCTCAGGTGGTGACCATTCCACAGCCAGTTCTGTAGAGCTGATGATTTCTATCATTGGTGGGTGTAGTCCTTCTGGAGGAGCTTGTGCAGTAATTACTGTTACTGGCTGGCTCTTTAAACAGCCTCCACTAGTACAAGCTTGCACAGAAAAAACATACTTTGTAAATGGAATGAGATTCCAAATAGTTGCTGAAGTTTTTAAGCCTTCATACTGACCACAAGGCTGAAGATCAACCAAGCTAGTACATGTCAAAATATATTTCTCTATGGGCCCAGAGTCATTGGAGAGGCTTGTCCAGTAAAGTAAAACAGAGCGGTGACTAACAGGAAAGACGGGATTTAAATGCAAGCTTCCTGTAGGTGTCCCAGATTTTGTTCTGTATGTCACTGAGGCACTTCTTGTAAAACCATGAACGTTGCTGGCTTGGACATAATAGGAATAGAAGGTATATGGAGATAGCATGGTATCAGTGAACGTCTGAACACCTAAAACAAACAGGTGAGAAGAAAACTGTATCAGTCCAGCATATTAAAAATAATCTTAATTTACATTTTTAAAGTCTTTCCAGCCCTAATCCAAGACATATTTATGCCCATTTTCACGTTGTTCTTAAGATTATGAAGATTGTAACTTCTCAACTTTTTTTTTTTTTTTAACAGGGAAAAATCCCCTCCCCTTTTCCCTTTATCATCTTCCACCGCACTTTGGCATCACTAGAGAAATTCTTCCACTGAATTTCTCCTAGTTCCTGCTTTAATCATAAACAAGATTAATACAATTATCTTCCTATACCTCCTTTGCTTGGAAATAGATATTTCAAATGTAAATCAGCATCGATATTGGTGGATCTGATTTGGAAAAAGCCCAAAACCATTCTGTAAACTTTTGCACCTTTGTTCTTGATTCATTTCATAGTGTAAGACCAAATATTCCACTTTTCTGTGCTTTCATTTCCTCACATCTAAAATAGCGCTTAATAGTTCATTTGTAAAGCGTTTGATCTTGGATGAAAAGTGAAACAGAAGTGCAAATAATTATTAAAAAGGTATATCCAAACCTTATATTTACCTTCTTCACCCCCTACTTTCCATTACTCTAGACAACTTTTTAGCAGCTTTTTAGCAGCCGTGACCATGAATAACTCCTGGGTATATCCCAGAAGAAGTAACATCTTAGTCATCACAGCGCAATATGAATTTACGTACAACTGTACCACCATACATTGTCTTGCCTTAAGAAATAGCGAACATTGAATAATATACTACATGCCAGAGCACAGACACTCTTAATCTTTTTCAAAACAAATGGAGAGGACACAGCTATTTCTAAGTCCTCTCTGTACATGTGCACCAGCATGCCAACCCTGAGTACAACTTAAAGAGGACCACAAAACCATTACTATTGCTAAATGTTCACCCCTTGACATTGTAGTACAAAAGGAGCAGTGTCAGCCCAGTAATTACTTACAGTGCTTTAACCACCCATAGCAATCACATATTTACTGCTGGAGTCCAGCAATAGGGAGACTGGGTAATCTCATCTTCATGCCTTTCAAACCCTAGTACTTCAGGCAAGGTTGCAGAGTGGCTCTGCCAGCAGCAGGAAGAGTTATTGTGACATCCTTGTGCATTACTAGTGAGTAGGCAAGTGATGCAGCAGATTTCAGTCTTGTCAGTGAGATTCAGCTGCTGTATCTTCAGCTTCCAGGTTAGCATGCTGTTTGCAACTGCAGGTGCAAGTACTTGAGTGTACCCTAGAATTGGTGAGCCCTTTCTGAGTTGCATAGACACATCTGCCCTGACTGAAGTGCTTCTGGGCACAAGAATGGGCCAATTTGACAAGTGTTAGACTTGGACAGACTGGCAAGAATCCTCAGAATAGGATCGTGACAAGCAGTTGCTGGGAATGACACCAGCAAGGAGGAGCTTGCCATGTGTCCAGTTTTCGATTTTGTGTCCAGAGAAAAGAATTGCCACAGAGGCAGCACAAGTCAGTGTGCTAGAAACTTGGGAGAGATGCACTTTGCGGGATGATAGGATCCTCATCCTATGGGCCTTCAACTCAAAAGAGACACAAAGAAAAAAAGCATGCAAGGAAAAAAAGAAAAAAAAGAAAAAAACCAGCAAGACTGCTATCAGCAGCAGCAGGTACCACAAATCCTTGTGAGATGACAAAACAGGAATACCACTTGAATTAGATTCTAGGACCTCCACCCCTCAGAACCCGACCCATCTCTAGAACCATATGCTGACCTGGGACCCAATCTAGAACCAACAAGTGAGCGAGAACATAGGCTAGAATGTGATCTAGAACACCACCATGAAAAAGGTGAGAACCTGCTCCTGACCCAACAGCAGAGCAAGAACCTGCTCCAGAACCAAGAAGCAGTCCTGAACCAACCAGCAGTCCTGGACCCCAACCTAAAGAACCAACAAGTGAACTAGAACATTGTCTGGGCCCGTCAAGGGAGCTAGAACATTTTCTAGGACAACCTTCCTACCAAAATGCCAGTTCCAGAATTCATACCTGCTCGAGAAACAACTGCACCAACACCACCCTAGCTTTACAACCAAACAACCCCAAGACCCAGCCTCTGGAACAGACCCAGACTCTAGGCACTCTAGGGCCAACCTAGACTCTAGGGCCCCAGGTCTAACGTCAACGGCAAGCACATTACTTTCCCCTTTTAAAGTAAAGGGATCAGAACTGGCAGACGACCCAGAATGCCGACATTGTGTGCCAGAAAAGTAACCAGCACCATCTCAACATTACGAGTTCATTCCATGTTGACAAACACCTGACCACCAGATGGTAACTTTATTTCAATATGAACATAGGCTAGGTGAAATTGGACAAGGACAAAAGGTAGAAGGTTCTACATTCCTCAGGTGAACAACTCCACCACTTATTCAGCTACATTTACAAACAATTAGAACCAACATGATTTGGAGTTAGTATTTTAAGTAACTTTTGGGGTTGGTGGTTTGGGGTTTTTTTAACATTTTAGAGAAAGTATTTAATTTTATCCTCATTGGTATCTCCTAAGCCTCTGGTTTCCCAGAGCAGTCAGGAAAACATTGTTTTAATTGGGCATTCTGCAATACTATCAGTCTGACCACCAGGCCGATTTAGAAGATTATTCTTAATGTTCCTTGGGAAGTTCAGTGTTTCTATAAAACTCTCATTTAGTCGTAAGATAATGTTCACCCAGTTGCACTCCCAGGGTATTTCATAAGCATTACAAATTCCACACTATACTGAGAAAAAAGTAACGTTATCAAAAGTTCTGACAGCACTAACAACATATTCTTGATATTCAAACACTAGCAGATTATTTTACATCATTAACTAGGGGGATTGCCAGGAAACGTCAAAACTGTCTTTTGAACCAAATCTATGTTTTTACAAAATAATGTTCTGTTAAAGAGAAACTAGCTGTATAACAAAATGTTAGCATAACACATTCAGAATTTTTTACTCTCTACAAAGTACTGTAAGTACAGTCATAAAACAACATCCTCAACAATGCACTCAGTTTCAAGTACATTACAGAGTACAGATTTACAACAACAAAGTAAAATAGCTTTTCTTTTCAAATGAATTCATATTTTTTATTAAAGTTAGGCTTTTAAACCAAATTAAGGAATTGGGATATTTTCTATTAGCTCTCTAAACTTTTTTGTAATGTTTCTTTCAATCACTAAATCCCGTGCTTACATGGGGTCACATACCTTTCCTCATAGTATGTACTGCAGTGTCCAAATTCACAGCATAAGCCACAGAGTAATCAACTGTAACACAGCAGCATGCACAGGAATATAAAAATGATAGGTTCATGCCAAAAGGTCTGTGCTTCCACTGAATAACAGTCTTTTTTTTTTTTTTCCCCTCCAGGGTACATGCCAATAATTAGAAAGACCCAACTTCTGCAAAATATTAATCTTGCATTGGTATAAAAATGCAACAAACTAAAGAAGCTGCTAGAACAGAATGAAACCTTACTGGCATTAACCCACACCTGTCTTGTCTAAAAAAAAAACAACAAAAACAAAACACTTGTGTGTCATATATTGTCATATATACGTAAAAACAGTGCCCAAATCCATCTCCTTTTCTCTGATAAGGGGATCAATAGTAGCACAAAATGGCCTTTCCAGCTAGGACAGTGTTGAATCCTTGAGGAATGCCTTCTGAGGATCCCTTTGCAAGCTTCAACATGAGAGAAGTGGTTCTGCTAAAGGCAAATCAGGAGCTACACTGATAGCTTAACAGAAGGTGCTAAAAGTTAGAGACCACAAAAAGCTTTCCTAATCTGTTAACAGTTTAAAAACAGGAGGATGAAAAAAGCAAGTTTAAGCACATTATGGTCTCTTCCATTTGCCCTAATTCTTTCTCTGGAACTTTGCCTCTTTTAGATTTTGGAGCCTGTGCATATTTGCAGAGAACACTTTTGGTGAGTCAAAGTTTTTCAGATTAAAAAGTAAAAAAATAGCAGCCATTTTTGGTGACTCAGTTTGTCAGATTTTAGACTGGAGTATTCATTTCTTGCAAACAAAATTAATAACAGAACAGTAACTCAGTAAAGGAGAACAGAATAATATATTCTAACTCACAGCAAATGATAATGACAGAAACAAGAAATAATTAAGAAAAATTGCACGTATATATAGATATGTACACACACAAACACAAAATCTTTTATGTCTTTATACTTACGATAAGGATAGTAGTCTTCAGTTGCATAAATTTCAGCCTCATCCCTATAAAGCTGGTAAGTAAGCCTGTGAGAATTGGGAGAGTCAGGGGCGCTCCACAAAAGACTGATAACAGAGGAATTGAGAACTTCTCCTGTAGGAGGAGGTTGCTGGAATGGAGCTAAAACATACACAAAAACAGAGGATGTGAAAATGAAGGTAATCAATAATTACACAAATTTAAATAAAAATGCAAAGAAACAGCTGAGTTTTCTTCAAAGAAAAACCATCAAGTAAACATACAGTTACTCAGGCAATACATTAACAGACTAAACTGATCCATCCAAATACTCTCCAACAAAGCTTTTTAACAAAGTACAGGAAACAAATTTTTACATTTAAACAAGTGACAAATAAACTCAATTCCACTTTCCCCCCAAAGCAAGTATACCACAGTTTTCCAAACACGTTTTGGTTTGTGTTTTTTTTTAAATTTATTTCAAGACCTCTATAAAACAGGAACATGTTTATCTGGTCACATTATTGAAGTCTATAGTTCAATTATAATTTATTTTTTCCAGAGGATTCATTCCATTTTAGCAGAGGCTAGGTATGACTTTCTCTATTAGAATAAAAATGGAAAGTCCATCTAACTACAATTTTTACTGAAGTGTTACAATAAGCCTAATGAGTTAAATGACAAAAAAACATAAAGTGGCAAATTTTGAAGGTTATTTAGGCAATTCATTTCCATTTACTTCCAATTAAATTTAAATCAATGAGAGTGAGGTGTCTAACATTTTAACAAATCAGCTTGAGATTCTTATTTACCAAAATACTGCTCTGCTATCACCACCATTAACTCTGGAAAATGCGCTACTTAATTGCACTAGTATCAATAAAGACAAAAACAAACCTGAAGTTCACAAGCCAAAAGCCTCACATTTTCAGAAAAAGCAGTCAAAATGCCTCCTATGTCTCTTTTGTAATCCAACTGTATGACCATGGTCCTTTCTAAAATAATGGCTATTACTCAGAAATTAAGCTTTATACGCATAGATATACACATACATACACACACACGTGTACATAAACATATTTGTGTTATTAAAGTCAAAGCATGAGTCCATATCCTGCTATGAGATCTCCAGCCAGCCTGCTATGCTAAGGAAAGCACTACTCCCTGACCCTCAGTACACCGGGCATTAGCACAGAACAAGACTGGATTGTTTTGGCAGCTAGTAATTGCTATAGCTTGACTCAAAGGCAGATTGTGCCATTTCCCTACCCTCTTTAGTAAGGGAAGAAAAAACAGGGGAGCATGGGTCTGGAGGAAAACATTTTGCTCCAGGAATGAGAATAGCCTAGGGCAGCACAAAAACCAACACAGGGAGCAAGCTACTGGGAGCTGGATCCACAAGCACCCAATAAGCCTTTCTCACTTACATTAAGCATTGTGGGAAAATATCAACATTAAAAACATGTGGCTCTTCATTAATTTTTTCTCCTTCTGTTTATAAACTATCCTCATCTTCACTACGTGAATATTTGCTTAATATACACAATTCATCAGAAGATAATTATCAAAATCTGTTCAGCCAAGCTAACAGGAGACAAGAATCAGAGTGAAGCTACAGACAAAAAACAGACGAGGACCTCGAGCCACACAAATGATAAATGTAGAGGCTTACACCAACATCAGTAGGCAGCATTACATCTGAGTTTTTAATACAAATCTGAAATGTGAGTTGAAGCTCTTTATTTAGAGTAAGATAACGAAAAGCCCTGCTCCTACTGCAGTCTCCCAGCCAAGGAGCAGCAGAAAATATTTCTAGAGTTCATTGGATTAAACAGAATGCAACCATCACCTCCCATTAGAAAGCCAATCTAGAGCTTTTGAGTTCAGCTGAGGAAGTGAATGTATGCTAAAGCGCCTAAAGGAGTAAAGTTTGAGAATCAAGGGAAATAGGTGCTCCGAAATCTCTTTGGCACCTTTAAAAGTTTATCTCTACGTAATACATGCTTACAAGACTGGAGAAATCATACAAATTTACCAGCATTACCTTAATTCTCCATTCTCAGTCTCACACTATTGCATATTGCTTCCACGTCATTGCTGTTTACATTTTAGATGTGTAAGCGAAGTACTGTATATCAGATTTTTTATGGAGCATCTAAGATATTGTTGGGGAGGAAAATTGAAAGTAGGTCTTTTCCTTAAATAATGTTAGTTGGACAGTGACAGCAACTTATGTTTGCTTCCCTTGGCAAAGACTTATAACCAGAAACGATATGTGTCAACAAAATAATGTGTTGCAATGAAAATAACGACAAATATCAAGGTAGGCAAAGCTCCATTTCTGTGCAACAAGTTAAAATATTTTGGTATGAATAACCAAAAGACTGCAATTGCTATATCATTTATGTCCAGAAGAGGCCTCCGCATGTCATTTAGAATACTCCCCGATGTATTTTTTCTAACTAAAATCTATGATATTATTTATCTATGTCATATTATTATTAATCAATTTTATAGTTGAATTGCCATTGACCTTTATCCAATGTATATCGCCGCATAAATAAGTAGGTTAGTTTATGTTTGTAAAGCATTTTGAAGATGAACAGCATCATAGAAGTGCCATGTATTATTATTATTATTATACATTTGGTTGAAACATCCTGCATTTTTTAAAGAAACAACAAGCCAATCAACTGTCTGCACATTGAATAGATACTATGCCTTCTAAAGAAGAGTATGGGTAAAAACAAAACAAAACTGTATATAAACACTTACAAACTTTGAGGAGGAAAAAAAAGTCATCTTTGAAAACAAATCAGTCTCTTCGTTCTATCCCATTTACAGCATGTGCATTCTGCAATGGATATTATTTGAAATTTAAACTGATTTACAATGAAATACAAACTGGAATTAAAGTGAGAGCTGTCTGTCCTTGTAAACAAACTCTTTGTGCATGTACATCTCTGCTTGCAAATCTATAGTGTGCACAGACCACAATGATGAATATCGTATAAATACCTATGCAGAATATGCAATAGAAATATTTTGTTGAAGGAACATCCAGAAACATACTCCAGAGATCACTTGGGAATGTATCTGTCATTGCATTAAACATGGCTACCTGAGCTAGCTCTCACAGTAGGACCACTGCAGCCACTATTGATTAGGCCTGCTGACAGAAATGACCAACTGGTGTCACTGGTTACATGACTTCCAAGGCTGGGCTGTTAACCCTGTAAGGCAGTAAGGTGCGTTGCAAAAATGTAACACAACTATTTCAGAATTAGGTGAGGTCCTACCCACAGTTTGGCATTGCATGGTATGATGTCTTCAAAGCCCATTTCTGAACATTGAACTGAAGGTAACTTAAAAATTTAATTTTCTTATTACGTATAATATTTTTCCCCTACTTCTTTAAAATTGCTGCCAGTTTAGTGACTATGCACTGGTAAGCAAATCTGAACATTACATTTTGAGTACTTATGACACAAACAAAGGCTGAACTTGTGCCATCTCTTCATATCCAGACTCATTGCAAGTGCAGATTTTCCTTTGCAATGTGTTTCATTACATCCATAGTCCAACCAACATCGCATTAGCTCCACCTCACACATGACAATTTATGATGCTTGATTAGACCACTTCACGTGTTTTCCCAAACAGATTGAAAAAAACGTCCCAGGAGGACAAAGTCAAAGCTACATTGCACTGAGGAGAGGATTTTGACTTAATCACCAGGAGCTGGTCTTCAACAGACCTCTTGCTCTTCAGAACTTCTGAAGACAGGTCTCCTGTCTCCTGTTAATGACAGGAAGGGGGGCTAAGCAGTAAATTGTACAAATCCTATTGCATTTGAGTGACTAAAAGATGAATTCTGCGTTGGTCACTACAAAGAACATGGTGGGAAGTGCAAGGGCCTTGCTTCTCCCCTGGGTTAGACTGCAAACATAAGCTGTGTGTACGACATGAAGCATTCTGTACATCTCTCTAGAAAACACTCCTAAGACACAGTGAAAAATCACCTAAACTTCAGGGACCAGAAATATGAGTGGAGAAAAAAAGTAAAATCCAGTTTTAGTACTGCTGACCTAATTTAATATTCAATCAATTAAAAAAAAAAAAAAACAAACAAAAAACCAAAGCATTAATTCAAAAGTCATGCTTTTAAGACCTAACATCCACTTACTTTTACTGCAGCCAAATAGGTTGTGGACATCCAAATTACTAGCATCGGGAACACAGTTGTCACATTTCAAGCCAGTTACAAATTGTTTACAAACACACTGTCCAGTAACAAGATGACAAGTCCCACTAATGGCTCCTGCAGGATGACAATTACAGTGCTGACATCTACAAACAAAAACAAATCAAGGAAGTGATCAAAACACATTAACACTCCAGTTAAGCACAGTAGGGTTTTGTTTAAAGTATTCTTGGGTAACGTAATTTAAAAAAATCATAAACAGTTCAGTAGCCGGAGACACAGTAGAAAATCTATTACCCTGATAAGAAAAAGTAACTTACAAAAAGATGTCCATTATAAAAATAAACATTAACATCTCAACGCCAGAATAATATTCTAATCTAGAAAAAAAAATTGCTTAGAATCAAAGGGCTTTTATATATATTGATCCATACACAAACTGGAAAATAATGTTTGGTAATAACCACATTATGCACTCAGTCCTGCTACACTTACTCACACAACCTTTCTTGCAGAGCTGTAGACTTCAGTAATACATGCATAACCAGTTTCACATGTTTCTACACAAAATATGCAACCTTCTAACTTAGAGGAAGCTAGGCATTTGTTGAAAAAGAAATCAATTAGTAACTTCTTGTCCACAAAGGCAACTTGAAGTTGAAAAAGTAACATGCTGCGAATAAAGGATGATGAATGTAGACAAAAACTGGGAGGAAAATCCCTCAGATTAAAACAGTGAAAGGAAACAAAATAGTAGAAATTTGAATATTATAACAGAAAGCACATTGTCTTTGCAGCCTGATGGGCAAAACTGAAAATAACTAAAAAGAGTATTTAATTAAATGTGTAAATGAAATTATTTTTAATTAAAAAGAACAAAAAATTTTAAAGCATTGGTATCACACAAATGCCACATTTCAATTCTGTAAATATCTGGCATCAGTAGAGTACTTCCAGGATTAATTTATGCTTTGGCTTTTGCATGTTAAATCTCTTGTGATCAACTTGTTTTTCACTATTTCCCCACTGACATTCATTTATAACAGGGATATCATGTCAGATTATGCAAATATTCAGAGACTCAGAACATCTCAGAAATGAAGTAAATCAGGTTTTTTCCTTACTGCAAATACTGTTATGCTACCCATTGCAATACAGACTGCCGTTATTCGTCCTAACAGAAAGTCAACAATGGCAAATAAAACTTTGCACTTTAGATTCTAATTTCACTATATTTTTATTGCTGCACACTGAAAAGGTTTTGAAAAAAACATGGAGTGGGAGAAATGTGGAACTGTACAGTGCAACTAAGACATACTGGGAAATCTACACTTCACTCCCCCTTGCCCTGAGCTGGAAAAGTCTGATTCTCAGGCATAAGCAACATCAGCCTTGAGGGAATCTTAAATTACTCCGGATGCCAAGTCCCAAGATGATGAAGCAGCAAAAGACCTTGGAGAAGTCCAAGGGAGAGACAGTCATGCCATGTCCCATTTGCTCAGCTAACCCCAAGACTAGACAAGTTGTTGCCATTTTCCCAGTCATCACCATCACCTTGATCTATCTCTTTCTGTCTATATGAAGGCAGAAATAAAAGTGAGTTCAGTTATGTTTTAGGTATCGGCTTTTTAAGGCAAAGGAGAGAGGAGGGGAGGGTGGAAACTGTTTTCACATTAGGACACTAAAATTCAGGTCAATAATCAGTGAAATAGACATTAAATGTGACAGATTTTTAAACAAGTTTAAGCAAACTCTTCACATACATTTTCTGTCCATCACAGAGCTCTCTGTATTAGAGTTCCTTTACAGCAGCTCGTGCTGTGTGATCTCCTGGGTCAATTCAACACCCTTAAAAAGGCTGATAAAAGCTAAAGCTGCAAAATAAGCTGCAAATTTGTTTTATGGACTAATATCCTTTTGGGAATAAATAAAATGCATTCTCTCTTGGAAGCCACTATACTGTAGTTTGCTCTCTTTTATAGTCAAGAGAAAAGGGCATTTTTTTCAAACTGTATTAAGTCTTCTCATCTGTAGACAGTGCATCCAAATCTCCCTCCAAATAGAGGTTTTGTTTAGACTATTTAAATGTCATGACTGAAAAAAATCAGTCTACTTAGAGAAAAAAAAAAAGAAAAAAAGTACATGCTCTGTAAGACAGTACTTTATTATTTCATAATTTCATTACATGTACATATTTAGTACATATTTTGTTGGGGGAGAGGGGGTGTTAACAAAACTGTCTCAATAGATAAAGAGTAAAAGACAAGCTTCTCTTACTGCTCCTGTATATTACTGCACCCCTTATGAATAAGGGTCCCCTGAGTATTCCAGTTTTCATTATCATTCACACGAGACAATCAAACCCACATACACGTACAGTCACAGCACTCAGTGCCCGGCAGGGTGGGGCTGCAGCTCTCTGCTTGTTGCATTTTCTTCTAGGAAAAGTGTGGGCTCCCTACCTCTACCTATACTCAATTAGGCTCCAGATCCTGGAAAGAGCAGCATACACGTCATCATATTCTGTTCCAGAGGATTACACATTTTATTTGTGTCATCACAATCATGATTTTCTTAAAGTGTTCCGCAGTAGAACTGGCTTTGTTGCTATGCATAGTTCGTGCTTTTCAGTCAGCAGTAAAGGTTCAGTCAATTAAGGATTTTTTAAAAAAATAACTAATTTTTTTAAACTTTTAATCATGCAAGAAATATTTTCAGCATTCCTGTTGAATGCTACTTCTTCAAGATACATCTGAGTTATAAAACAGAATTATATATAATCAAAGAAAACAGACTTTTAAAACACGGAAAGAGAAATGTCAGGCCAAGATGAATTGCAATATTGATTTTGTGAGGATAAATGGTTTTTGTAATATTAATATAGAGAAACCTTTATTACATTGACTCTCTAGGTGCAGTTAGAGCCTCTCCAGCAATCTGTTTAAAATCTTCATTTTTCATCCTTATGGGAAAACCTCACTTGCTAAATGGATTTCATAAACAGTAATCTGTCAAGACATATATATATAGATAAACAATTTGTGATGTTCATTGACCAGTTCATTATAGTAAACAATACAGAGGTAAAGCACTTCAAATGTGTTCCAAAGCCCACAATGATTATAGATCTGTTCAGACCGCTGCAAACATGCAGTGTTTCTAATTCTTTAATTGCCGAGGAAATTTTCCTGCTTCATAAACTGAAATGCATTAAAAAAACAAGAGTTCCTCTTTTATCTCAAAACATCACAAAATAAATAGCTAACATATACATTCCTCAGAGTGGGAGAGTTTTAAAGCCTCACAGTCTCTGTGTCATAACTTTTGCTTCTTTTCTGCTGTTGTGCCAAGACAGATACATCTTTGCCACTACAGACAGCTCATAGCCTTTTCATTCTGAAACCACAGAGTCTTTAAAAGATACTTGGAGTGAGAATGGTTTAAATGACTTTGCAACTTTAGAGAGAAAGAAAAAGCATATTGCCCTTTTTAAGAAGATATTAACAGTTAAAGAAATGGATTAAAATAGATTAACAAATAAAGACTTGGATTATCGTTTTCAGTGGATAAATATTTCTGCCTGAGGAACACAGGTACATTGCCGAAGCAGATGATAACCAAAAGGAAGCCAAGCATATGCAACACAAGTTAATCATGTTAATGTACTACCAGAGCAGTCTTCAATACTGTCATGAGGATTAAGTAGTATTAAGGCATTAAAGCCAACTCTGACTCAAATTCCAGAACTGTAAAAACTTTCCATCTTTACGACGAGATCTGGATCTAGCTAATTCTAGATATTTTCACATATTGAATTTCAGAAGACAGCTCAAAATGCAGGTAATTGAAGCCAATATCTAGTTCAGGAAAGCTACTGCTTAACACAGACACAAACCTCTCTATCACCTGCTGAAACTTGAGGGGGGGGAAATCTATTCCAACTAAAAAAAAAAAAAGAAAAAGATAATTAATAATAAGGAAAATATATTTAAAAGGGAACTCTAATATTACACAGATTTTATTCCTCACCATTAGAAGTGACAGGAAGTGAAAATAGGAAGTCCTTATTCCTACAAATTACTTTATGGCCATTAGCAGATGCCTCTGTGACCCGCAACAGTAAAAAATAATTTTAAAAATCTACTAATGAGTGACAGTAACATAAAAGTTAAAGTGAAAAACCTGCAGAATAATGTCAAATATATGCAAGACTGCACTGATAATCACTGCCTAAAAGCATGTCTACCCCACACTAGCTGTGGAAAAGGAGCACGGGGAGGGGAATGTTGTACAGATTTTGCTTCTGCCTGTGGTTTGGGTTTTTTTTAAAGGCAAAAATACTAAATATAAGAAAATAGTTTAACATCATCAGTCTGCATGAAAATATGATAGCATTAGAGCTGTGCAATCTTTCTGGACAATATTTAAAAGGAAATTGAGATTGTGGGGGTTAAGCAAGAAAGATGATCCTGGAAAAGATGATAGAGCAATAGTTCGAATAACAATGCACTACCTATAGATATATTTTCCCCTTACATTCCAGGGAATATATCCATATAATTTCAGTGTACCTACAGGCCCCAGGCTACATTAAGATAAACAATTTACCCTGTGGCACATAACTAAATGCTGAAAAAGAATACACTGCTTCAGAAAAACAGATTTTTAAGATGAAAGGTACTGTGAGTATTTCTACTACTGCTACTAAAAGAAATTTGGGAAGACAGGGATATCTGTAATTTTTTACATTTTTTTTCCATTAAAATATCTTCCTGAGATCTTCAAAAGCATTCACTGGGTATAAGAATGGCACATAACCTCTATTATAATAGTCAATTATTAACACCTCAGAAACCAACCCATCTTAGTGAAGTTGCATAGGAAATGTAGAGAGACAATTGTCAAATAGCTATAACATTAGATAGCATTAGCGTTATACAGCTTTCATGTTGTTTCTACTTAAATCTGTGGCAAAACTTCTATTTCGTTCAGCTCATGGGATCACAGAGGGTTGTATAACATACCACATGTTGTACAGAGTGCACACATGAATTGAAAGAAGGATTAATGTAACTACAGCACATTTTTTCATTGTCACTAAACCTTTGAATAAGCTACTACGAGAAAAATACAGCAAGGAGGTTGTAAGTGACCTGCAAAAAGGAAACACTCACCTCCCTGTGACAGAGTCAAATCCAAAATAAAGTTCTTTGCAACGTTCACATGTCTGTCCTGCTACAGAGGCATCCTGGCAAATACATTGGCCAGTTAGTTTATCACAGGTCTGATTCACTGAACCAGCTATGTGGCACAGGCATGGCAGACAGCCAGTGACACTGGATGGAGAAAAATAAAAACCTGGAAGGGAAAGGGATTTTGAGCATAGACAATATGAAAAAAGTGAACACAGTAAATTATTATTAACTTGTGTATAATTGAGGATGAAACAACAGAACCAAAGCTTAGGTAACACACACACCAACTCAAATAAAGCAATGTAATTTTCCTGCAGAGCTGAGCTTCTAAATTTTCTCATTGACACTTCGTAAAGCTATTATTCATCCTCCAGTTGCCAACTCTGATTTTTTTATTCTCTCTCTTCAGACTTTATTTTAGACAGAGCAAATGCAAAATAGGGGGAGTACACTAACTGTGGGGAAAGTAAAGACCCAAGTACATGAGAAGTACTAATGAATGCACTACAAGCAGGAGAAACAAAAAATACGAGAACAGACATCTGTCCATTCTAGTCTGGGATCTCATCTCTGACAACAGCCACCTGCAAGATACAAGAAATGCAAATATTTTCTTAAAAAAGTCTCTCAATCTTTCTCAACCAGGCTTAATCCTGGAAACATGATGATGTTTCTTAGGAAAAACGACATTTGATGAGCTAGGTCTATGTAAAATTTATATTTTACTCCTCCTCAATGTAGAGCTTGTATCCTGCATAAATACTTTTACAGAAACTAGTAAATTGATGAAAAAGTTACTCATCTGCTACTAAAAAGCTGTCATTCTGAATTCTATCATTTCCAATTATGAACTGGAGCATTAACTTCACCCCATAGTATATTTGGTATGCTTCTGCTATAGTATCTTTCATCCTATTGCCCTCATGAGCCATCTTTATCTATGCAAGTCTCTAATACATTACTGATGAATACAGTTTACATAGAGTTTATACACCTCTAATCTGGTCATTGAAGAACTTACCCATTATTCACAGCCTTGCCTGAAATTCCAAAAAGAGCTTTTACAAACAGTTTTTTAATGCTGCTGTACGACTTGCATAATCTATTTTGCAATGTATGGACTTCCTCCATTCCTACTAATTTCTTTTCTATACATCTGATCAGAAGATGATTCAATTAATGGCATAGCAGTAAGAAATATATTTTCTTAATTTTTGAAAAGTATTTTCTATTTTTACCTGATTATTAATGGATGTTTAACTAGGTTTTTCACATAAATTTCTCTCTTTTTTTTTTTTTTTTTGAGTGGTATAATTGATTAAAAACATAGCAATGTATGAGAGTTCTGCAAAAGATGATGGTGACACAGTATTAACTGGCACTAGTTAACTGCACCTGTTATTGAACACCAGTCCTAAGATAGGGCCATTGATAGGAGTTTCTACCTCTGTCAGCCGGCTACTATTAATTATTATTGCACAACTTCAATCTGAGAGTTTCAAGCATTACTCAGATAAGCAGTATTTGCACAGGCTTCTCAGCCACTTTCCCTCTCTCTTCAGATATAAAGTTCAATCAGTTTCTTGTTAGTCATGTTCTCAGTTATCGAATCTTTTTCACTGTCCAATAACTTCCTGATGTCCTGCTTTATTATAAAGAGCCCAAAATTGTATTGTAACATGTCATATCGCCCAAGGCCTTATTATTTATTTTGTCTTACAAGAGATGGCTTTATATATACACCCCTAGGGTGGTATTCTCTGTCTTTGCAGCAGTGTTGCACTGTGAGCTCATATCCAAATAGCAGAGGAACTAAACAAATTGAAAACATTAGAATTTTACTGCTCAAATCTTTGTTCAAGTTTAGCCTCTGGTCCTCAGTGAGATAAATCTCAAGTGGACAGTGAAGTGATATCAGTCTCCAGTTAACATACATTCGCATCATAAAAAACCATGCTGTTGGCACTTTATTCCAGAGAGGCCCCGAACTGAGCCACCACAGAGACTGAATAGCTTGAAGTTATTAGTGAGGCAGCATGTATTATCTCACACTGCAGTTGTCTGCGCAGTACAGTGCCCATCCTGTGCATAAATAGGGGAGACCATTTCCCAGCAATGTCACTCTTGAGCACAATGAACGACTCCACTCAAAGAACGTAACAGGAAGATAGGAAACAAGTTTCAGCCTGGACTCCTGCAGAAGGTCAAAGCACTTCTACAGGACCCAGTTGATAGTTGCAGTAAATGATAAGCACTCAGGCTAAAACAGATCCCTGGCCACCTGAAATCTTGCATTAAACTAATGTCTAAGGAAAGACTACAGCAGGTAAATAAGCACATCTCCAGGAAATGAATCCATTTTAGCTGGGCAGGACTGATCACTACAGCATGTATTGTTTTTGTCATAGCAGTGAAATTCATAATTACAAAGAATCTATACCTTAATGTTAAACGTCCTGATGCTCCTAATGTTATACTACCTTGTTGAGCAGTGAAGGATTTGGTGTGATATTTTTTATAATAATCTTTTAGAAATGCTCTAAAAGTTTAACTAAGTCCCACAATTATCTTTTTTTTTTTCCAGAAGTAGCAAGTAAAAATTTTTTTAAAGTAAATGTGAGAGATAGGGAAATGGGAGAAAATCCTTCCCCCAATTAATTTATAAATAAATTAACATGATTAAATGTAGACAAAGAGAAAAGAAACACTGGATTACAAATTCATACCGTTTGTCTTAACCATTATTATTTACTTCTACCACCTAGAATTTGGCAGGAAAGAGTAAGAAACAACTTAATGCAAGCTTAATTTACAGCAAGGTTAGAAGGGCTCATAAAAGTTGCTTTATGAAGGATCCACTGTTGTATAATAGAGCCAATTTCCAATTTTAAGACAGCCACTGCAAATCTCTACAAGATCTATGTATATAACGAGTATTATGCTTATTCTTTTTCAGATTTTTTTCCAATTCAACCATAACTGATCACATTTGTCAATCAAACATACTTTCCAAAAGGAAGAATGAAAGTCATAGCAAAGTATTCAGCTTCCTTTTTAATCATACTCTTATTATTTCTTTCCCTGTATAAGCTCTTGGAAAATGAACACTCGAACAATTCCTTAGCACTCTTACATGCATACCAACTATGATGGTAATGCTCATTTCTTAACCCCAATCTGTGCCTCAAAATGTGTTAACAACACTGATAATGTCACAACATACTTCATATTTTTCTGGCTGAGAGATATACAACGTACACAAAAAACTCAGTATTGGTGCCTGGCCACAAATCCTACATGCTGGTGTACATCTTTTCTGTACTACTCCATGTGGTCACTGAGTAAAGAACTTACAAAAAGCCTTTTTTTTCTTTTTTTTTTGGCTTTACAGCTTTGCTGTAAAGGAACTCTCTTTTGGAACATACTAAAAAAGGATCTTTTATATAAAGTGAGCTATATTAAATGCCTAAATGAGCTCACACTGGGATCAACACTAAAATGTCAGTGAAGTACCACAGTATGCTGTGCTACACTAAGAGCAACACAACGCTTTTGTAATGATAAGGTTTTACACTTTCACTTGCAGAAGAGAACTCAGTGTTCAACATGTACATGCTTATACCTATTACTTAGAAAATGTAAAAGTAATTCTTACAGCAAGATGTCATTTATTTTTTATTATTTTTTACAGGAACTATTGTAGAAGTATTCCTTTGAGTGCCATGCAAGCTTTTCTACAAACCAGTCTGTTCATACTATCAATTAAACCTTTTTAAACCATTTAGTTCTGCATAAACCCTGGCCTTTCTTTTTCAAGGACAAGGGCGGTCACTGACTCGGGAAGCCTTGACATCACTCCTCTGCCGATCTCTGATTAAGTGGCTGCTATAAAGGGTTAGCAGGTCAAATAGCACGGGAGGAGGAACTAAGAAACACAGAGCACTGCCTTATTTATTAGTATATGTATCTAAAATAATTTAAATGAAAGTATTTTTAAAAATACTTAATGGAGGTTAAGCAGCTTTTTTAACCTCTGTTCAAATTATTGAATGGCATATTAAAACCAATGGAGCTATAATGTACCTTTTAATGTGACCTGCTACTTTAATAAATTGCATATGTATTTAACTTGAGCTAAATCTATCTGTTCAATATTATTACTAAGGGTAGGTTAATATTACCTATAGTTTCACTTTGCCCACCTACTTTTAAAAGAAAAAAAAATAAAATACAACTACAGAGTTTCCCCACTTATAAGGAACATTTAAACTCTGTTTTAGTAACATGGTACAACATCTTGCACTGATATGTAGCAACTGCAGTATTACCTAATGTCAGGGCTGAACTGTAAGCAGTCCTTGTGAAAGCCAGCACATCCTCACCACAGCAAGACAAGTGAATGTTTTTTAAGTGGCATGTTTGCCAGTCTCAAAGTTTAAGCAACCATCTCTTTACCTCCCACCATGCTCAGCTTTATGCATGAAGTGCCCTTCTTGAAGAGCTTGCACTCTGCCTTCCAAATCCACGTTTTTCATAGAATTGCCTTGGTTGCTAGTGACCTCTCAGATCATCTAGTCCAACCACCAAGCTAACACTGACAAAAACCCTTCACTAAACCATAGCTCTGAGCACTATATTTACCCATCTTTTAAATACCACCAGGGATAGTGACTCAATCACTTCCCTGGGCAGCCTGTTCCAATGCTTAAAACCCTTTCAGTGAAGAAATTTTTCCTAATATCCAATCTAAACCTCCCCTGGCGCAACTTGAGGCCACTTCCTCTTGTCCTACTGCCTGTGACTTGGGAGAAGAGACCGACCCCCAGCTCTCTACAACCTCCTTTCAGGTAGTTGTAGAGAGCAATAAGGTCTCCCCTCAGCCTCCTCTTCTCTAGACTGAACAACCCCAGCTCCCTCATCTGCTCCTCACAAGACTTGTTCTCTAGACTCCTCGCCAGCTTCATTGCCCTTCTCTGGACCCGCTCCAGCACCTCAGTGTCTTTCTTGTAGTGAGGGACTCAAAACTGGACACAGTACTTGAGGTGGGGCCTCACTGGTGCCAGGTACAGGGCAATGATCACTTCCCTAGTCCTACTCACCACACTGTTCCTGATACAGGCCAGGATGCTGTTGGCCTTCTTGGCCACCTGGGCACACTGCTGGCTCATGTTCAGCTGACAGCCAACCAACACCGCCAGGTCCTTTTCTGCCAGGCAGCTCTCCAGCCACTCCTCCCCAAGCCTGTAGCGCTGCATGGGGTTGTTGTGAACCAAGTGCAGGACCTGGCACTTGGCCTTGTTGAACCTCATACTATTGGCCTCAGCCCATTGATCCAGCCTGTCTAGATCCCTCTGCGGCACCTTTCTACCCTCAAGCAGGTCAACACTGCCACCTAACTTGGTGTTGTCTACAAACTTACTGAGGGTGCACTCAATCCCCTTGTCCAGGTCATTGATAAAGATATTAAAGGGAACTGGCCCCAGTACCGAGCTCTGGGGAACGCCACTCGTGATTGGCCTCCAACTGGATTTAACTCCATTCACCACCACCATCTGGGCCTGGCCCTCCAGCCAGTTTCTATTCAACGAAGAGTACTCCCATCCAAGCCATGACCAGCCAGTTTCTCCAGGAGAATGCCGTGGGAAACCGTGTCAAAGGCCTTACTAGAGTCCAGGTAAACAAAATCCACAGCCTTTCCCTCATCCACCAAGCAGCTCACTTTTTTGTAGAAGGAGATCAGGTTTGTCAAGCAGGACCTGCCTTTCATGAACCTATGCTGACTGGGCCTGATTGCCCGGTTGTCCTTCATGTGCCACATAATGGCACTCAGGATGAGCTGTTCCATGACCTTCCCAGGCACTGAGGTCGGACTGACAGGCCTGTAGCTCCCCAGATCGTCCTTCTGGCTCTTCTTGTGGATGGGCATCACATTTGCTAGGTGCCGGTCAACTGGGACCTCTGCAGTCTGCCAGGACTGCTGGTAAATGATGGAAAATGGCTCGGTGATCACTTCCACCAGATCCCTCGGTACACTCAGGTGAATCCCATCCGGTCCCATAGACTTGTGTATGTCCAGGTGTTGGAGCAGATCCCTCACCATTTCCCTTTGGATTATAGGGGCTTCATTCTGCTCCCCACCCCTATCTACTAGCTCAGGGGTCTGAGTACTTGGGTAACAACTGACTTTACTACTAAAGACTGAGGCAAAGAAGGCATTAAGTACCTCAGGATTTTCCTCATCCTTTGTCACTATGTTACCACCTTCATCTGTTAAAGGATGGAGATTCTCCTTAGTCCTCCTTTTGTTACTAATATATTTATAGAAACTCTTTTTATTGTTCTTAACATCCAAAGCTAAGTTGATTTCTAGCTGGGCTTTGGCTCTTCTAATTTTCTCCCTACATAGCCTTACAACATCTTTGTAGCCTTCCTGAGTGGCCTGCCTCTTCTTCCAAAGGCCATAAACTCTCCTTTTTCCCCCCCTAAGTCATAACCATTACAAGGATAGCTGCTGTTCATCAAACTACGCTAGTTTACCTTTACCTTTCATTCAGTCAACGGGCTATGACAATCTGTGTATTTTCTCAGTATCTAGAAGAAATAGGCCTAACCTTATTTTGGACATGTTAAAACTGCAGTAATGACACAAATTATACAATGTCTGGTAACAGAATAAATATTTGATAGTGATCAGGGTGTTAATGCTTCTTTCTCACTCACACGGTTATGAAGAAATGCAAAAATAATTAATAACATAAGTCAGAGATGTCAGACATGAAGATGTCTAAGCACATATCAAAAACTGTAGGAACTATGATGATATCCAACAAAGCAAAATTTACTACATCAAATAGATTGTCTTCCAGTTTCCTTACCTGGTTTACACTCATTACACCTTCTCCCCTGACGCTGAGGCAAACAGACACACTGTCCAGAAACGTGGTCACAAACTGTTCCTGCCAATGTGCCCAGAGCATCACAGTCGCAACGCTGGCAGCCAAGGAGGTTGCTCATGCTGAGGTTGTACGTGTGAAGCATGCACTGACTGCACCGAAGGCCAGTTACACCAGCTTTGCAAGGACACTGTCCTGTTGATTTGTCACAAAGCAGAGAGCCATTTACTGTACCTGCCTTATCACAGTTACATGGCAGACAAACAAAGGAATGATTTTCCTGTACTTTGTAGTAGCCATCTAGGCATTCGTCACATTGTCTTCCTCCAATATTTGGTTTACATGCACATTGCCCTGTCTTTGCATCGCACACAGTTCCAGAAAATGACCCTGCAACATTACATTCACAAGCCTTACAACCAGTTACATCCAGCCCGTAAAAGTTGTCCATGCAGGTGTCGCAGTGAAGCCCTTTCACTCGTTCTTTACAATTGCACTGCCCGGAGAGAGGGTTGCAGAATTGGTTCACTGAGCCGTGGCTGTTGCACCAACAAGGCTCACATCCATCTTCATTAGAATATCTGAGAGCTTTAAATCCAAAATTGCAACTGTCACACCTAAGACCTGAAAAGAGAACAGGTATTAATAAAAAAAAAAAAAAGCTGAAAAGCTATTGATTTCAATTCTTTAAAAAAGAGGATAAGTATACTATACTTGGGGAAAAAAAAAAAAAAAAAGAGAGAAAGGAAAGGACTGAAACGCTTCACCAGCATAATTAACAGGAATGACAGGGCTGCACAAAGCAATGGAATAACAGTGGCATCTCCAAAATCTGTTTACTTTTCCAATTTGTTTCAGAAGTGATACATTTCTGCTGCCTTCCCAACACAATTTAAGATACTTCTGCAAGAGATTCTTTGTAACATTTCTAAGACAAACCAGAACTAATCTCTTTGTCCCCCAGAACAGCACCTGTTGCACAATCAATGCTTACGTGAACTCTTCACCCTGTATTGTAGAAATGCAATATACAGTGAATTGCACCGGGCTCTCAATCTGCTCTGATATCAGATTTCTATATTATATTAAAAATATTAAGTATACTCTTGGACAACATAAGTTAGACTAATTACGATGAATGACTTACTTAACACTGTACTTCAGTTTTAACATTGATTACATTTATATTGGTGTTTATTGTTAGCTCTTACTAAAAGCAGAAAATGTTTCCCACAGTCCAAAATGAAGTATTTTTATCTAAATATATGATTTAGTTAACTCCTGCAGTACATTAAAATCTAAACTGTTTTCTTCATACTTCATCCTGCAGTTTTATTAGCTTTGTTTTCAAAGTCATCACTCGCTTTATCCCTGCCCCAAGGGATGGCATTTGTATTTTAGTTCATAAAATGTACATTACAAGAAAGCAAACTAGATTATTATATGAAAAATGCAAATTCACAGTTATGTATTTTCCCTTGCAATGGGAAAATCATTCACTACGAAGCCATCCCGTAATTGTTGCATACAGAAAAATATAAATACAGCATTCTGGCAAAAATATTGTCATCATTTAAAAAAATACAAACCCATATAAAAATACATCTAGCAACTTACATCTAGAAAAATAAAACTAAAAATGGTAGGAAATACATTATACATATGGATAAAAACTCAAAAACTCCAACAGAAGGCAAGTTCTTTTAACAGTGATGAATGACTCACCTAAGGCATATCATTTAATTTCAATAAGGAAAATAAAAAAGGACCACTATTGCTGCAAATTTTAAAAATAACTGTATTGTTAACAAGAATTATGACTCATTTTGAACTATTAAAATTGGTCTACATGGATTCATATCATATCAGTTTTAAAAATATGCGCAGTGCTTATTTGAATACGCCATACATATTCCTGACAGGTAATCTATTCCTAACGATACTGAGGAAGGCCTACAGGGCATCACATTCAATGTTAACAAGTACAGGGGAGTTAGCACGCTTGGCATTTAATTCACATTCTTCTACCTTTTTATTCTAGATGAATGACCTACTTTAATAAAATTATTGGTGCTAATGTATTTTACTGGTGATAGAATCATTAGTAAGATTTAACAGTTGTGTTAACTCTAACAGTTCATGTTTCATAACACCGCAGTCCATAGTTGCATTTTTCTGTTATCGTGCTTGTTTAAATAGATAAAATGGCAATAGACAGATTGCTCTAAAAACCAATTGAGAAATCCAAAGAGGAAAGCTCCTTGTTAAAGTTTGCTGCACGTTACAATATATAGAAGCTTATTTACAAGTGTTTTGGAAAACAAAAAAATGAGAATCCAGTCTGGAAAGAACTAGGTTTTTATCCTGCAAACAGACACCTGCATAACTACAGCACCCCCCCCCCCGCCCCCAGTTACAGAGAAATTTGCAGAAAGCATAGATTTGCACTTTTTTTTTTTTTATTACTACTTGGAAATAAAAATATAGTGGAAATAAAAATAATTCTTGTTTTCACCAAAGACGTGAGAACCAGGCTGTGCATTTCTTGTATACCAAACTCCCACTGAGTTAAGGTTTTTACAGATGCAAAAGTGAAACGTAGGCAAAGAATATATAATTAAGAATGCTCTGAAGTCCTTTTTATGGAACGTAGAGAGTGGTTTTAAGATGCATAGAGGTTATATTTTACTCTTAGCACCGCTTTTATCATATGGAAAACACAGGTACTTGGCATTCCACAGGGAAGAGGACAGAAACAGTTCAGGCTTATGTCTGTTTATAGTTATTTTCATTTTTTGCTGTTATTTTGTATTTGCTTTTGGAAATGAGAAGAAACAAAGACTCACAATATTACAAATAAGTCAATATTCACAAGTCAGTGAGACTTCTAAATTAACATCGTTAATACAACCCACCACCATGGTTAGCTAAAGAAAAAAAGATTACTAATTGTGTTAATAACAAAGCAGAAAATGATCTCTCTTTTTTGAGACATATGTATAGTCTGAGACATGTACAGTTACCATGTAAGGCTCACTTTATCAGGAAATTCTCCTTGCATAATATTCCCATACATCAACATTTCAAAGTGTATTATATATACTGTGTATTTTGGGCACTTGATAAATTTTGTCCTTATGTGGCTGTGGCTCCCCTCAAATATGCTGGAAGTAATAAATTGCTATAATCAAATCTAATTTCTGAAAAATACCTGTGGGAGTAACAAACAAAAAAGCACGTCTTGTAAAAAAATGATAAATAACACAGAAGGTAGCAGTTTATTATAATCAGCTTGGCATTGAATTACAAAATTAAAATTATGTGGCCCTTGATAACTAACCCTAGCTATGTACATGATCTGTGGAATTATGTTGACTTACTTTGCATTTCATAGGAACAGTTCAAAGAAATATAATAGAAAAAATGGATAGATTTATCACAAAGGACCCTGTAGCACAGAATATTTTGAGAAAAAAATCCATTTATTTTGGTCTATTAAGAAAACTAGCATGGAAACGATTTGCTTAGAACTCATTAAGTATAAAACATTTTGAAAAAGCGTTAATTTCCTAAAAGAAACATCTATGCAGTAAGCAAATTACATTATTTCTGTGACTTATTAGTATGGAGCTGTGTAAGCTAATGTAGCTATGCCGTAAAGAAACTTCTAAAGGGTTGATTAAACTAAGCTTCAAGCTGTAGTTTGATAGAATTATTAAATTAATAATTTTTCAACAGTTAATTTCATTCATTTTTATAATCTGCCTTCAGCAAAGAAGTTTACTATACTTTTCATTTAGAAAACAACTGTGTTTTATTTCCAGAGATAACAAGGAAAATGGCTCCGAACTCTTGCATTACACATACCAATAACATTTGCTTTGCACTTGCACTGGCCTGAATTTTGGTGACAGGTAATATCTCCATTGACTGTCCCAGAGGTATTACAGTTACAGGGACTGCAGCCATCAGGGTTTGACTGTTGTAGATTGTAGAATCCTTCCTGGCACTGATTGCATTGTCTGCCAGACACATGTCTCTTACAATTACACTGGCCTCCAATCTAGAAAGATACAAAATATTATAGAATGATGAACATATCTATTTTTAGATGATACACTCATTAGCAACAAGAATGGGAGTATGAGTTGGGGAGGAAAAAACTTTAAATGGAACAGAAAAAAATAAATCTATGTAACATATAGTTTTTTAATTTGTTGAGAGAGAGAAAAAAAGAAATATTAAACAAAGTGTAACTATTCAATTTTAAAATAGAGTTTAAAAGTCCTATTTTTTCAAAACACAAGGAAAAAAATTGAGTAAAAAATGTAGCAATATCTACTACTTGGACAGAGAAAACTGCAAAGAATAATTACAAAATTGTGTTGTATAAATGGTGACTTCTATTAAAACAAAGAGTATTTAATCAGAGTTACTCCAAAGCACTTTATCATTTTTAAAGGTCAAGTTTTGCATTTTTTTTATTCAGACCATATGCTTATTTATTTTAGTGAAAATGTTAGTTAAATAAAAATGAAGCAAAGTTGAAAGGTTTCCTTCCTGATTACTCATCCAAGATAAATTTTCTCTTCCTTTACAGAAGGACATGACCCAAGACCTCTCCCTCTTTGTTTTGGTTCAGCTGGAATCCAAGTGTTCCACTTCAGAGGTGCGATATAAAGGTCCTCTCCTACTCCCTAAATGAGTAACACTGCAATTTGGAAGGAGCTGAGGCATCCTTTGTAGTGCCTAAGCCACGATCTGGGAATATTCGTCTCGCATCTCGTGTAAGATTAAAGGGCTCCTGGGAAGCCATCTCAATTTCAAGCCTCTCAAAGCCAGAAAAAAAACAATCTCTATATTCATCACTTTCCCATATGGCGGGAAAACTGACCAGAAGGAAAGGGCAAAGGCACAGGGAAATGAATGGAAGAGATGAGTCAATACACAACATAGACAAGAACAGGGAATCAAAGCAACAGAGAGATGCAGGAGGCATGAATTGGCAAGAGGTTAAGGTTTCAGAATCAAGGAACAAATCCTAACTAACTTTTCTAACTCAAGTGTTCTGGGTAATATTTAGATGGCAGTAAAGAATTAAACTCTGTTATAAGTAATTTTCTTTGGGTCGGTGTGTTTTTTCAGTGCAAATATTTACAAATATGAAAAAGAACAGTGATTCAAAACTAGTTATTCATCTACAACATCAACAGCTACAGTTCTGTGTACTTTGTTTTTAATCAGCTACCAGAACAAAAATCTCTCTTAACAGTTGTATTTTTTCATCTTAGACCTATATGTCAGGCAAAGTTGAAACAGGAGAGTCCTGAGGCACTAGAGACAAAGCTATTTGGAAGTTTCACTTAAAATAAACGTTATTATCACACCCTCCCATCTACAATGAATGGAAGTTAGAGAAGTATGTATTCCTACCCCTTTCCACATAAAAGGACTCTGTAGTCCAATAAATCCTTCTCAATATGCTTTCATGATAGAGATCTATTACTGATATATCAGCCGCATTTTTCAGGAAGATGAAGATATTAAAAAAACAGGAAAACAATATTTTATAAACAAAAGACAAGACAGCAGCTAGTACAAAAAGGTAAGAGTTAAGAGACCACAATAGCAGAAAACACAGCAACAAGGATTTTCATGTTATTCCCTTTTAGACTGGATTTGATCTAGATATTTAGTTTATTATAAGAGACTCAGTCATGCATCACAGCCATTCATCACGGAACTCACATGTGAAAAGCAACTCTGAGTCTAATCCTAAATGAAGAAAAATACCTAGTTTAATACGTAACTGTGAAAGAAACATTTTGTCTGAGTGACCATAGCATACTCAGATTACAAAATAGCATGTATTCTATAAAGATACCTCATTAGCACTCAACAAACATAAAACTCATGCCCCAAAAGACTTTAAAGTTACTCCAAAAGCTATCACATGAAGGAAAGCATTACATGCAAAAAGGCAGTGGAAATCAGATCAAAATAAGGAAGTTAAATAAGAGAGGATATCCACCACCAAATTCTAAAACCAGAATAAGGTAATACAAAAATCAGCATTTAATGAGCAACATACTTAAGGCGCGAAGGAAAAAAATATTTTTCAAATGTCAGAAACAAAAGAAGACCACCAGAGAATCAGCTAGGGCAATAAATAATTAAGTGGTATGATTAACAGATTCAGATTGGACATCAGAACTTTCCACTAAGAGGGAAGTGCATCAGTAACAGGTTGCCCAGAGGGAATGTGGAATCTCTGTCCCCAGACGTATCAAGACTCAACCAGACAAAATCATGACTGACTGGATCCAGCACCGACAACAATCCTGCATTGAGCTGGAGCAGATGGCCAACTAGTGCTTCTATGACTCTGTGCAGCATTCAGGAAAGAGAGAACCACAACAGAGATCACAAAGAAAGAATTTCACACTGAAAGAAGTGTTACCATTCTGTATTAGGAATGATTTTCAAGACTGGTTTCAAACCAAAATGTCAGAAGGAAAAGATTTTAGCAAAATCTCATCTGTTGAAAAGTGACTACACACAAGTCAAGAGTTCTAGATGAACTGAAATATAAAATTACTGAGTTATTAATTGCTTAAGTCAACCTCAGTAGAAGAGGAATAAAATTATGTAAGTTACATCAATCTCTTTAACAGGCTGTAAGGAAGCTTCTGAGATCTACAAACTAGTAGCCTTTTTCTGTACAGAGAGAATTAACAGAAATAAAAACATGAGTTTGATATATTAGAAAAAACTGGTAAAAAAAATGGTAGGTTTTTTTTGCCAAAGAAAATGGTTTTTCATGATTCCACTGCATTTCTTTAAGTCAGTAATATCTGGAGATATCACATATACTGAACCAAATAGATGATCAAAAAGTCAAATTAATTTCTATATGAAGAAATACAAACTTAATACCTGGAGAAAACCAATGCTGACTATAGGCACATAGTGATGAGTCAAAAATTAGCTATTATCACTCAACAAAGGAACTGTTAAAGCTGCTCCATTCCCCCTAAAAATCATTTGAAAGCTCTGAGGCAGTTAAAAAGGCAATAGGAATACTGGAATTATTAGAAAAGGAACTGAAAATTATACTGAAAATGTCATTCTGTCATAAAAATCCATTGTGTATCAACATTTTGCACAATTTGTATATCTGGTTTCCCTCACTAAAATAAAAGAGGTTGCAGAGTGAGTAGGTAAAGCAACAATATAAATGAAGAGACAAAAAAAGACTTTTCAGTTTGGAAAGAGATGAATAAGATGAAGGGAATACATATCTATAAAATAATGAATGGCTTACAGAATGAATATTCATTATTTCTCACACTATAAGAAGGAAAGAACACCCAGGAAATTATCGGAAACCAATCTTAAAAGAATGAAAAGGTACTTTTTCTACACACTTCAAGTGTATAGAAAAAACACACTTTTTTTTTGAAGTCCATTAAAAAATGAGTTAGATTAATTCCGTATGCGAACACCAAACATGACAGTTCAGGCAAAACCCCTGAGTTCAGCTCAGGTAGACCCATACCCTTAAATAACTGCAATCTAGAAGAGTATATCACAGAAGGATCATGCTTCTGGTATGCATCAGGTTCTGGTAGCTATCTGGTAGCTATCAGAGAGGATACTGTGCTAGATGAAAGTCTCATTTCATCTAGTATGGCTATTCTTATCAAATACATGGAAACTCAAGTCTAACTGTGAGAAAATGGCAGCCATTTCCTGATGCAGCAACTGAAACATGTAGATTTCTGCATGCTAAGAGAAGGAAAGAGCACCAGTATCTTCAGCATAATTTTAAGTGTCAAGCTATGACAAGAAGAAATAATTTCCATCCCATTCAGTTGCAGAAAATGGATATCCCCAACTTTCTCTTAATAGGGTAAAAAATTATGCCAGAAGAATAAATGTAACTCTTCACAATGAGGGACAAGTATCTGGCCAACTGAAGAATACAATTCAAATTTTCTCCAGGAATCAACCAAAGAGACCATCTGCAGATGTCCCTAAATAAATTTCCTCCTACCTTACTGTCATATAGAAAAGAGTTTTCCATCTGTAATCAATACAAGTGGCAACCGGTTTCCTGGTTCTAAAAAGAGTGAAGGTCTTAGAGGAAGGTATAGGAAACTAAAGTTTTTGTCAGAGAGGGAGGTTTATCAGATTGCTACTTAGTAGATCTGAAAATAGGTTTCTATGTACCAGATTAGAGGAACTGTAAATAATCCACTACTGACCTTCTTCCATAACACCGATTTCAAAGTCTTCTGGAAATAAAAAGTCAAGCAGAAAAAAGACATTCTATATAAAAGACAAGAAGGAGACTCTGATTGTATTAAAAAATGACTATTATTTTTCTTAGCTGTATGTGACTACAAACCTTTCTATTCTGCTTCTTCAGCCATTTTCTGTCAATATAAGATATCAAGATGAAATATATCTATTGAAATTTAGCCTCCGAAATACAGAGTAACAAATTCAATAATATAACTCCACTTTTTTCCTGCCTTCTATAGTAAACATAGCATTATAAGAGATATGAATATCAGCTAGGGGAAATATGCCACTGTAATGCACCCCATATTACACAGGTTTTATTCATGTACAATTTACACTTCAAGTAACTGTGCAGAATTTTAGAGAAAAATACTTGGCCATGTTCCGATGCTGCAGGACTGTGCCCTGTTTGGGGTGGGTACTGCTGTGCTGGGATCACCCTCAATGGGCTTTCAACATCACTTACACTCTTTGTGCAAATATTCTAAAATGAGTAACGGTGAAGTAAATGCAGAATTTCAAAACACAACACATAGCAAAGAGATATCAAATGCGAAATAAAAAACGTGAAGAAACGATAACACGGAATATAACTTGGAAGTGATACTGGGCCACCACAAATTAAATACAAGCAACATGATACCACTCCAGAAAAGATAGATGTCATTCTGCAATGGACTAAAATGGAATCTCATATTTAAGACATCAGAAGGAAAGGTAAGACTTCAGCTTAAATAGTTGAAGGGTACAACATACAAATTAGAAAAAGTACAGTAAAAAGCAATAAAAAATTAGTTTTAAAGAGGTGGAATTTTAGCTAAGAGAAAGGCAAAATTAAGGTACATATGCACTCTCAAGTTGATATGAAAATTGGTTACTGCATGAATTTAGGAAAGAAACTAGTAATTGGGCTTAATTTGGGGAAAATTCGGCTTAGAAACAGGAAATAAAGAAAAATATCATCTATAATATCTCGGAATAGACAGAGAAGCACCAAAATAATCCAGAAGCACTGCAAAATGCCTGACAATAGATATTGTTACAAAGAAGTTGTACAAGCTGACAAATGTTTACAAAGCTGTAGAAATAGGCGTACTACAGGTTATAATACCGAACTCTACATCAAAATGGGTAGAACAAACCATTTCCATAACTACAAACCATTCCCAATTCTAAGTGAATTATGAAGCAAAATGGTGGTGGTTGTTATTACTATTATTATTTCTGTAAATCTATTTTACTCTGGAAACAATGGTATCATTGAGATTACTGGTAGCAATTCATATTTAAAGATTTTTATTAACCAGGATTTCACCAGTTGTGCACTGGAGATATTACTGAACCTTCTTCCCTCCTCCTGATCCAATGCTATCTGTCATTTGAAGAAATAGACTTTAATTATACTGATCACAGAAGAGCAGAAAGCAATCTGTTCTCCTGTTCCTTATACCTGACAGGCCTGGTTCTGACCCAAACAGTAAGCAGACAGAAACAGCCTATTAACATAACCATCTTGGTACTAAATCACTTATGGAAAATATCTGTCTAGACTGTTCACTATGAAAATGAGTCTAGCTGAGCATTACTATCAAGTGGTGGTGTATCTTGGGACCTCATAATTACAATTGTTATTTGATACAGAAAATCACTGATGCTGAGTTAGCATATATCCCTTGTGTCATTTATAATTTACGTTGGAAATACACATTAGTCCCATATCTTTGAATGTAAATAGTTATAAAAAGTATGCAAGCAATTTTCTCCTGCACAAATCACAGCGACATCATTGTCCTTAATCAGGAAGCAGATTACTTGATATTTCTGAATTTTAGATATACCTAGCAGTTCATACTCCTTTAGACTGCGTTGATACCACTTTTTAATTGATGGACACTAATCTAATGCATCTCATCTAGAATCACAAAATGAAAGAGAAGCCTGTTCAGGAACCTGCCCAACGTCCAGTTACCAAACTGATATGAGGAATTAAGAAGATATTTAAGTACCCAGGACAAAGGGTGACATATTCCAAAGAATTGTCTTAATTATTCTTTGGGGTACAGTTAAATATTTAGCCATAGCGCTCATCTAGTGGATAATCAACATGTACATGTACATGTCAATATGTATATTTTCTGACTACTTAAAATCTTGTTGACCATATGTATTCATAAAGTATAAAACAGAATTTGCTGAAAAAAATAGCTGGCCTAAGCCCTTCTGAAAGTTTAAACCCTCTTTTTCTCCTAGGATATCCCTATAATTTCAAATACCTATTCTTTAGTGTCTGTAATAGAGAAACATACTGCCAGAAACGTAATCAGAAAATCTCTCCAATTCTGGAGAATATATACGAGTTGTGGCTTGATGTTACTAATTACAAAACTAAAGTTGATGCTTCCTAAGTTTCTTTTACAAAAGTTAAGTTCTGGTTTTGTAGACCAAAACACATGACAAAAATTCCCTTTTGCGATTAGCTGAGTCATGACTAATTTCAATTATTAACTCTCTACCAGGACAGAAGCACCCTCTCTTGACCCACTGGCAATGCCCTAAAACTCACATTTTAAGATCCATGGTTATATTTACTTCCTGCCTGAAATTCTGTCTGTTCATTCCACTGTTGCTGTCTTTGCAACCAATTGGTACTGATCATAATGTTCTGCCCTTTTTGATACAAATGCTAATCATACACTTCTCACTACCTTCTTACTTCATGCAAATCTGGCAAGGACCCCATCATTCAGTTGACTGCAATCTCAGGAAGTGGGAGGGGAGAGCAAGAGGGTTGAGGACTTTTCTTTACCTTTTCTTCCGTTTAGGAAATGAGAACTGTAAGACGTGCTGGCTCACACACATAGGTTAATGGTCTGATCACCAAATACCTGAGAGTATTCTCGGTATGTCAGCTTTGGGAACTGAAAATTGAATAAGCAGCAATAATGACGTTCCTTTTCACTCCCCTGCTATCTCTTCTTGTCATCGCATATGATGACTTTCAGAAGTCAGTAGCTTTCTACTACTTCTGCTCAAAATGTAAAATGAAGTGTTTACCCTTTGCCCATGACACTGCAAAGGGTAAGAGTGGACTAGATCCCCAAAATAATTTAGCAAACTACCACAGAAAACTAGCATTTCCATGGTACAAAACCCATCAGAAATGAAGCCATGGAATTATTTAACATAAAAAGCTCATTTTCCTTCATTTTAGTGATAAGATTAAAGGACTTCAGTGAAGGGAAATCCAGGATTCAGAACACACTGTGTTTTATAACTTGGTTTGTTTTTTTTTTTTCGGACTCCACTTTGCACCTGAGCATTTCATTTCATTTTCATTCATGTTATATTCTCTCTTATATTTCTTACTCTATTTGATATATCTGTTGACTGAAATTCCCTTAATTAACTGCTTTACCTATGTTCTTTCCCTTGTAACACACATTTCATTTATTTATTTATTTATTGTCAATCACAATAGATGGGTTGAAAACTGCATAAGTGGAAAAATGAGAACAGAGGAATGTTCATTCTAATTTTAGAACAAAGAATTTATCAACTCAGAAATAAAAATGATACTTTGGTTTACAATACTCATGTATACACTGCTATTAGCTAGCTTTCTATTATGCATAAAAAAAATAAAATCAAACATTCAAAACTCTGAGGGAAAAAATTAAGAAGTTCAAAAAAAAGCAATATTTAGGGAGTGTACAGAAAGGTGAAATCTGAAGCCTATTCAAAAGCTTACTTGGTAGCACTGGAATCTTTGTTTTCATTTGACTCAGAGAAAACAGTAACTAGCATTTTGTTCATCTTCGTGCCTTAAAAAGTTTTCTTGCAACACAAGGCAATACAACTGCCACCTTGACAGAAGACAATTAAATCTTTGCAACTCTGAACAACATCCTCTGTGGTAAAGAACAGCTTCTTTGCACCAGTAAGTATACAATACATATTTATTTGCATGTTAAGAGTAAATTTTTAACCTTCACCAAAAGCTCAGTAAAGAAAGATGCCCAAATTCACTGAGACCAGGACAGCAGTTCCAAAGACTAGGTAAAAGCAATAGCAGCACTTTCAGCTTTGCCTAGAAACAAATGCCCTGGAAAAGAGTACTCCCCGCCCTTATATATGGCATATTATAATAGAATCATGAAAGGACTACAAACTGTTGTGCCTGATTGAATATGTAAGCATTTGTAGAGCAGTCTGGGTAAAAAGATGAGTCAAAGATTGTGGTATAAGGGCCAGAAGAAATTAATCTCCAGCTTTCCATGCAGAGCAAGAATGATCACATCAGCAATAATATTCTGGCAGAATTTTCTCATGTGTGAATGGTTAGGGAGAAGGGAAGGCAGCAGCCAATTCTTCTTTCACTCTCATAAAACTCAGGCACCTCAAATAATTCATCTGGACTTTCTGATTGTTTGAAATATTTTCTGACAAATGTTCACAAAGAGGATGTGACCAACATGTATCTTTTCCACACTGATTAGATGTCAATAACCAGAAGTGGACAAATTGTATTAGGCTGTAGCAATTCTCTTTCTTGTACCCACCAGTCTGAATGGAAGACCTCTCTCTACAAAAAACATCTACTGAACTGCTCGTGGATGCACCGCTACACCACTCAACCAAAATCCCACTCATTACTATAAGCCACAAAGTTATAATTTTGACATTTTTAATATGTTAGTTCACACTTTAAAATACAAATGAAGTTACACGCTGATCTGTAAGTGGGCATGATCTACAGATGTATGAGAACTGAGAACCTATGGAAGTGAGAAATGCTACACACCTACATGTATTTCTCACCAAGGGTAGAGTGAAATAGGTGAACAGAACAGGCATAAAGTTTTCATGATCAGTCCAAAGAACTGAGATGGGAGTAACTGTGTTACAGTAAACTCTTCTACCCATCCTGCAAACTGTCTACATTAATAATACTAATTTGATGAGTAAATAAACTGTGTTATTCAGTTGATTAATTTGTGATTCAATGCATTAATTTTGGAACCCCGCATCTCTTGGAACTTAGTGACAGAACTGGCACTTTGTGGAAAGAAAAAAAAATCTTGATGAACTGCAGAAAATTGTAAGTTATGCAGTAAAAGCGTATTCTGCCCCATTTTTGGCGTATTTCCTTGAAAATTATCATTGCGACGTGACAGTTAATTTTCATGAGTAGGGTCCTTATTCCTTATGATTCCATCTTCCACAGGTCAAATTTGGAAACACTTCCTTCAATGATGCCTTCCTATTTGATGTAATTCATTTCAGCCTTTAGTCCCTAGCCTTACTAATCTATTCTTTAATGTGTCTTAATCATTTCTCCCTGGTCTGCTTCTATTGCAGCAGTGAATTGATGCTTTATTGAGCAAGTCTCCCCCATTTTTCCCATTTTACCTCCCTCTTCATACCTTGATAGTCAAGCTTCATCAACATTCTTGTATATTTCACTATAAAGCAGTGATTTCTGTAAACTAGTCCTCCTCTGATTACTAATCACAGCTGAAGTGCGTTTAGGTTAACATTTCACCACAAACAATGGACGCACAAATCAGCATTTCCTTTCATTTGCCCTATAGCTTAAAAAATAGTCCTAACACAAAAACTGTGCTTTTTAATTTTTTTTCATTTCTGTGATGCTGTAAAAAAGTATCATCTTCCGAAGATAGAAAATTATAAATTATTTTTTATTTGTACTACAGGGGATTATTTTTAAAACTACATTGTGCTAAATTTGTTTATCACTCAGCATACGCACTGATGCACGAGTCCTGTGCATCGAGTCAAACTGGGCATGTATTTGTAGCACTACAGAACCAAGGATGAAAATACAACAGGATCCACAAGAGCTTACTGTTAAAGAAAACGCAATAGCAAGAGACATCCTATGAGAAATGCTAGAGACTGTTTTATGAAAGAAGTGTGGAAAAAAGGAGAGACAGGAAATGTGGCAATGAACTGAAGTCTATCTCAATTCCCTGAAAAACGAGTTCTACCTTTCAAATTTTTTTAAAATACATTTCAGACAAAGAAGCTATTTCTTCCCTATTCCTAACAAAATTTGGATCTTGGCAATGGACAGAATATATGCGAATAGAACATGAACCACAATATATTTTTAATATACATTCAAGACTTCAGTCACTTTTCCTGCTTTTTTTTCAATATGCATGTTTTGAAAGTGACAGATAGATTTATTATCAGATTATACATCTTGGATGTCAATGAGGTCCATAGGCTTAAAAAGGATAGGGGATGGGGCTTCTCTTCTCAGCATCACTTTGTAGATTTCTTTTTTTTTTTTTAAATGGACTTTATGAATTAAAAGGGAGATCTATCCTTGCCTTATTACAGGGAGAAATAGCTTCATTTTAGCTCAATTTCAAGCTGTTTATTGCCTGAATTTTCCAAATGTGTTAGTAATTTTAAGACAGTATCAGAACTTTCAGAAACACTCGAAACCTGGATGTTTTAACATCACTGAGTGCACAGAGTAACTGTTAGTATCGAAAAAAACTACTATTCATTTCTGAAAATCTGTACAGCATCTTTTATGTCTGTTGCTGATCTAGATGAAGAACTCTTCAACAGTACTTCTCAAATTGCTTTCTGTGTTTGCTCGGCTTTCAGTCTCTGAGGTAAGTCAATTATCATTTTGAAAAGGCTGAACTTAAGCATTTTTTATAAAGCAGTTACCATCTAAATACACTTTGTAAAATCTTACTGCTGGCTAGCCAGCTGATTAAAATGTTCTGTCATTTTTCTGTATTAAGGCTACTTACATTATCACACAGGAGGCTCTTATTTTCGGTGCCTGTTGCATAACAGTCACAGGGTTTGCAAACACTGATGGCTGAAAGATCTGCATCTGCTTGTCTGTAATGGAAATCCTTGCACAGCTCACAGTTCCTTCCTGCATGAAAGAAAGGTTATGCATTATGGCTTCCAATTCATTAAAATTAGCTGTATAATTCAAAATTAAAGACTCTATTCCTTTGAGAGAATTCTATAATTTTCAGGACGTCCATTTTAATGCACCTTTCATCTCTACCTGCCAATTTAGTGATCCAGAGCATATGAAACAATGAACCTGTTACAAACTATGTTTTACTCCATTAAACTTCCATCTGTTATATAATACCACACTTATATAAAAGCTGTGCCATGCAAATGCCTATACATTTTTTGGAAAAATTATCGTTGAACCTGAAACTTGTCTTTTTTCCCTTTACTAGACAAAGCCAAGAAAACTGAAATAGAAGAGAACTGTTAAAACAGAGTATTCAAATATACTACTTAGACGGAATAGAAACATTTACTCAATAAGCAAGAAACTGACATTAGAGCAAAATTTGACAACATTTTTAATATGTTATCTGTTAAACTGGTTCAATTAGAAAGATGATATTCTGGATTTAAAAGCTCTAGCACATGTAATGGAAACAGCTTTGAAACTATACATTCTAATTATTTATTAGAATGTGTTTTGCACAGCAGAGTTTATACAAGATTGGATCAAATTTTAGCAGTATTTTCCTGGAGCTTAAGTATTGACACAATTGTAATTACTGCATTATCTGGAGAGTTTAAAAATACATATACATGAGAATTTATTGGAATTTCAGACACTGAGCATTACTAATTTCAGCTGACACAACACTTAGTCAAAAAGTGACTGTAAAACAAACAGTCCATTCTCTTTTATGTGACTTACCGGCTGTGTTGTGTTGACAGTTATCACACACTCCACCACCGCCCCTGTAGTGTTCCTCAGGAAAAGGGTCCATTGCTAAGTCATAGTGGCAGCTTACTGCATGGTTGTAACATTGACAAGGTTTGCAATTATAGGCATGAACTTGGTCACCTGGACGAAAAGGCTTGTCATTGTACAATGGCAAACAGCGATCACACTGAAATAAAAAATAAATAACAAAAAACCAGAAAATACTATTTATTTCCCTTACAAGAACACTATTATACTCTCTATATTCATGTTTTGTTCTATATAGTGTTTGTGTTTGGTGTGGTCTATGTTTGTGTTCTATGTTCCCCATTTAAATATTAAAAATATTGGTTTTAGACAAGAAGTGAGAAAATACATAGGGAAATAGCAAAACCTTTTTTTTAAAAAAAAATCTTTTAAACTTACTTTAACAACAGATTATAATCAAGCAAGGTGCGCAGAAGAACAAAATTTTAAGTATTTAGATACTCAACACAGGCTAATGTCCGCAGATTCAGATTTAGTTAAACCTCTAAAGATGCAAAATGGTGCCTACTGTGTCTGAGACACAGAAGACATTCACCTAATGCATCCATTTGGATCCAATTTAAACATCTGTTATTGTGGTTTGTACTATTGTATAACTGTAGTTTGTCCAGTTACAATTTGATTCTGTGAGTGAAACAAAAGGCCTCCTATGGCCAAATATGTGATGTTGTACAGAGTATCTGAAATATCAGCACTTCTTAATTTTAAACAAAAAAATGTAAATCTCTACGCATATTCAACTCTGTCAAGTTATATTTTAAAAATGATACCAATACTAGGATACCAGGTACAATGTTTAAATAAACACCTAAACAAACTATCTTGTTTTCTTCAATTCTTTTCTTCACTTTATTATATACAAAGACTAATGATATTCAAGTACTTAATTAGCTTAAATCCAAACCAGTAAAAATATTTTAAGTAGTTCAGGAGCACCTCAGAAGCTCATTTTTTATTTTGATGAACTTACAATATTACCTTCTAAGTACAACTTTGGGAAGAATGTGAAGTTGGAATACTCTTTCATGTTAGTTCATAATAGACACTACAAAACTTAAAAGGAGAAAATTTATTGTGCCTGCTGGTTCATCAAGAACTAAAACCAAATTGGATTTCTTAAAGTTAATGAATTGGACAATTACTTTCTCTTAATGGTGAACAATGCAACTAGTTTTTATGAAACTGGCTCAAAGAATGGTACATGTTGGCACTGGAGAGATATTTGTTCAGAAGAATTGTTTTTATCTAACTGGCATTACTAAAAGTCCATTCCCAAAATACTGGTGCCTTGCTGGATCTAAGAAACAAAATATATTGCAATTATAATGTCCATCTTTCAGAAGGATTTTAAATGCTTCAAAGGAAGTTGCTTCTGTAAAGTATTTGGGACTTCTTTCTTAAGTTCCAGAAGCGGGCTCATCTTTTTTCCTGTCTATTATTCCAAGCATTATTATAATTATTTAGGCCCAGTGTGCCTACATCACCTATATGCTGATCATTAGGACATTATACTGAATTTTCTAAACTGTTTCACAACAGATGCTAGAAAAGCGTTAACTGTGGGTAAAATGAGAAATTGAGTTAGAAAACATAAGATTAAGATAGTCCAAGAAGGAGCAGTCACAACTCAGAAGCAACCTGGGAAAGAAAATGAAAGCGCAAGAATTTATCTGCTGAAATTTAGTTTTACTAGATGAAATTAACAGTAAGAGGTAAGATAACAATAGCCACTGCACCTTTTTGCAATCTGTTAAAAACAAAACAACAAAAAACCACATCACCACCAGAGTGAGAGAAAAAGGAGATTTCAGGATTAAAATCGGCAAGGCTTGAGACCTGGAACTCTGACCTTCATTTATCAGAAGAATCACTGCCTAACTGTGATTAGCCCAGTTTAAATACACCAAGGGGAATGTGTTGACCATAACAGTTACACAGCTTAAACTTATTCAGTTCCTTTCCTCATTCACATCCATCTTTCCTCTCTCCAGTCACTCTCTTTGTTTCTACCTTGAGGACAACCAGCATTACACAGCTCCATCATCATGAGACGGGGTTCATTTCGGCATTGCACAACCTGGGAAGTGCAAGAAAGAAACCAGAGCTCCCAGGTAAACCACCCCACTGATGCAGCTTCCACCTTATAGCATGTCTATGGAAATACATCCTCTTTGAAAGGAAAACAATACAGCAATTGCTACCAACTCACCAGCCCTGAATTTCCATTTGTGCATGGCCAGCCATATAGCTGCTGAAAGCATTCATCATTACGTTTCAGATTTAATCTTAGATCATGCATCTTAGACCCGTGCTTGCACCTATTGTTAAATGACACACAAGCACTAAAGAGTAAGACAGAAAAAGATGGCATTTGACTTTTAAAACTCTGATAAAACTTTTTAAAACCTTGGCAAAAAAGTATTCATTCAAAAGTTAGCAATGACTGTAAAAAAATTTGCTCTTCTAGTAGTTGTCACACCTGTATGCATTAAAATGTGTACTGGACCCCCATCTCATCCTGCTGAGTCTGTCATACCTTCATTAGTTTAAGAATTGCATTTAACTTCCAGTCCTGATGTGTTTAATTTTCATTTTTGATAGCATGACGATGTACATATGGCAATCCTCAGGTCTTCATTCACCAAATGTAAAGCCTGTATTTGTCCAAAGCATAGTTGTTGGGATTTTCAAAGGTATCAAGAGATTCAGGTTTTGATTCTTGGCTACCACATATAAAATGGGTAGTTAAATTTCCAAAAAGCCTTTGAAAAATCTGAACAAGGTCTAATGGATTTACAAAGAATGTTAGTTCTTGACAAAACAAGCCTTTCTTCACAGCTGGAAACCCCACCAACATGCAGATGTCTTTATTCTCAGTTACATTTAGACTCTTCAGAAAAAAACGTTAAATATATGGCTTTTCCTAAGGTCAATAACAAACATGTCCTCTTGATAATATAGTATCTGAACTGCTCACCTTCTGTGAAAACAGTTTTCTGAGAAATCAGGTCATCCTGGTCAAATTCATTAGTCTACAATTATGATTAAAAACTTATTTCCAATAATGAATTCAGGACTTTACTAAAATTGTTATTAAAAACTTACCTTCTCAAAATTCCTGAATCCAGCACACTTATGGAAAGATCACCAGTGACTTCAGCCTAAGCCTTTATATGCCAAGTACCTTATTAGCCACTAAGAATGCTGAGGACTGTGCCTCTGAAGAAACAGCCAACAAATATTCAAAGAAATACTTCAGAAAGCAATAGCAACAATACTTTAAGATTTGCAATAAGTCATCAACTAGAACCTTCTACTCCAACACTTTTAAAATATCCCACCGTTTGCCTCTGGGTGGCATCCTTTTTTTTTTTTTTTAATGTTATGTTATGTAGAATTTACTCCTTTTTTTTCTTTTCCTAACCTAATAGGAATTCCCACCTCACACCTGTCAGTCACAGTTCAGTTCTGTACCCAAATGAACAGCATGCTTTCACTCCATTTAGCTTCATTAGCCAAATAAATATGGCTTCTAGGCAATACCTGTTCCAGTGTAGTTAGCCCTACTCTGAAGACAGTTGTCTTAATTTGCCCATGGTTTTTCCTCAGCACCCTAACTACAGCATTTAACTATCTATCAAGACCGCATGTTAGCAGAGCTTTGAACCATATCTGTTTCTTGTGAACTCCCCAAAGACCAAAGAGCTTTTAAACTCAAAATCCAGGTTTTATTAGGAAAAAAACAAAAAGCTAGAACATTCTAAGTGACTCCAAGTGACTAAGGAATACAGAATAGAAATGAAGAGTGTCTTATGGAGTTCCATCATAACACTCCACATACCTTAAAAGGATGCAACATAATTTTAGAAACTAAGCAGAGCCGTAACAGGTGGTTTACAAATACCATACCCCAAATAGCATTCTAAGAAAAGATACTACTGCTGCTTTGCAATGGCAAAGTTACTGGCAAAGAACCTGACAGGCAAGGAACATAAGATCTACCATTCTGAATGCCAGATTCCAATAATGGGACAAAACTGAGATCTCGAGCACCAGCACAGATGTCGTCAGGCAGCATAAGATGTATTTATTTCTACTCGACTCCTCTTTCATTTATGTATTTTATGGTGAAGTTATACAAAGCCACACTAAGTCCTAGAAAATCAAAGTGTATGAGACCACATTAATTCTGACAATCAGGCTGCTCAGTAAATTAATTCACACTTAAATTCTCCAGAATTAAAATTCAATGCTATTTTCAAATCAGACATCCACTCCATTTAACTCATTTAAGAATCCAAACCTGTAGGACTTCTGTAAAATAAAAGAGAGGGAGAAGGTGTGTTTTGCAGCTGATGAGTTTGGCATATGTTCTGTTTTACCAAAGCTCTGACTTACTCAGGATATTAAATTGTAAGACATCTTGTGTTTATTTTTCCCTCTTTCTACCTTGTCTATTTGGAATAAGCCTTTGAATTCCATTCTCCTGTATCATTACAGAGTGCTGTAGCCACAGCCACTAGATATTCTAGGGTTAATTTCACTCTTCTGAGGAAGCTATTGCATGGGATACTTATATTTTTTTAATAATCGTTTTAGTGGGTTAAAAGAAGAGACAAAAAAAACCAGATTGGTTAATCACTTGGGCACTTATATGGAATAAGTGAAAAATCATAAAAATTCAATAGATATATGTGGCACTATGATTTACAACAGCTACTTCCAAGAGGGAAGCACCAGCCCAGTTGTGTCTCAGTTTTCTTTCATGTTAAATTAAACAAATATCCTGCACAATGGATAAGCCCCTGAAAATCATTTTCGGACTGGAACAGCCTTCTTAATTTCTGAGAGGTAACAATGACAACCATAATCCTAGTTACCACCTGCCTACCTCTTAAGTAAAACTTACAAACATCAGATCAAAACATATAAGGGATAACAACCATTTCACAATTCCTTCAGCATGTCATAACCTGTGCAACAAATCATGAGGTATCTGAGACTGCAACAAGTTTTTTCAGTATTTCAGCAATGCTTGTACACCAACTGTTTTAGAAGCCCAGATCTTTGAACTGTGAAGTTATACCAGTTTTCCAGGGATGGGTTCAGGAACAAAACTTTCACAGACATGTCAAAAGTTATCTACAATTTTCAGGCAGGTAAGGCTACTGAACTAGGTGTCCTTCTGCTTGTTGTTTCCTAAAACTCTAGTCAACCACCTGCCTGCTTCATTTCCTTTCTTTTTATTCTGATATAATCAGCTTCCTGCCAGGCCTATCTTCTGGACATAAAAATTATGGGACAAATCTTACCAAAAAGTGCATTTTTTGCTTGCTTGTTTTTGCAAGCTAGAAGTCTCTGTTATTGAGCAACCACTTACTATAGTTAATACTTACAGCTCCTCAGGTAGTATATATCATTAATTCCAACATGTGACATGATGATACAGATTTACCTTTAACTAATGTTTAGACAGATTCTTCTGTAACGTAAAAAGCCTTAGTTATCCAATTCTTGGTAAATCAACAATGCCCTAAACATCTGCTGCCTGAAAACTGGATAAAACCATTATTTGCTTCAAAAACTCTGAAGACCTGAAGACTTTACTGTATTCAGTCAGTTTCTCACTTCCATTCATACCCTCTCAAGTATTTTTCAGAGTTGTTTTATTTATTTTACTTTCTATTATTATTTCTACAATGATTCCTATACATTTTGCCATCACCTTTCTATTAGGTTCTGTATGACCAGTTTAAAGGAGGCTCTGAGGTGGTAAGGTAAGGCTGACACTATTTGATTGTCTTGTTTTCTCATAGGCTGTTTCCAGTTTTTTATGTGACATCATGGAAATTTTTTGGACATATTATTCTCATGTCTATAAATTAGTCTTTGCATATAAATGTTACCAAAATCTGGACTCCACTCTTGGTGCCTCAGTTTCCCAACGCAGGACAGAAGGCATTTACAGAACAATTTGTAAATTAAGAAGCTGAAATTTTTTTTACAAGATGAGAGACAACCTCTGTGAGGATTTATTTGGTCTTCTTTCTTAATCTCAACCCCTCAACACCTACAAGTCATTCTTAAGCATTACTTCTTCCCATCATCTCCAATTTCATAGCAACACACTTCTTCATTAAAACAGAACTTTGAAAAAAAAAAAAAAGAAAAAAAAGAAATTCCATTTGGTATGTCAAATTTCATAACATGCTGATGCAAATAACTAAACTAAGATTTCTATTTGTAATGAATTATGCAAATTTTTAGGTTCTGGTATTGCTTTGCTGTGCAACAGCTATCCAGATGTATATGCCAGATAAATTCAAGATGGTAATTTTAGTTGTATTAACTGTAAATGTGACAAGGACATACTCTGCCATATGTTAAGAGCTTGTCAAGGGAACTCTAATTTCTGGTCCAAGATATGAAAAAACAAAAGCTGCCTTCTACCCTCACCCAGTTGTGGTGACTTACTGCTAGCACGGGACAGAAAGTTATAATAAGACTGTTTGCTGACAGTGTAATTTCTTCTCAAAAATATTTGCTCCCTCCCCACCAAAAAAGTTTACATTTGGAAACTTCCTTCACCAAGTGCTTAATTGAATACAAAATAATAATAATAATAAAAAATGCCTAATTCACTGGGTTGGGAGCCTGAGAAACACAGGTATAGGTCTATAAGACAGAGTTTCATCAATGCCAATCAAAAAATCAGGATGATTGGTTTTGCCTTAGAAAAAAATCAAAACCTTTAAGCTGTTTGGATTTCATGTAAATCCTTGATAAAATTCAAAGTAGTTAGTGATCTACTTGCAAATATCAGTTATATTTTATTACTATTTCTGTTTTATTTAATATTTAGTAGATACTGACATGGTAATTAAAGAATGAGGAAAATAATTAAACAACATCCTTACCGTACTCTGAAGGAATACGGTTAATTCAAGCATTTCAATTGCAGTTACAATGCATATATGCCAAGTAAAAATGTGACACTCACTGGAACAACCCGTTAACATTGACAGGAAATATCTGATAAGGCAGATACATCATTAAAATGTATTTGGTTTGTTTTCACAAAGTAGCATAAGTCTTGCAAGAGTGCTTGGTGAACTTCCAGATCTTATTAAATATTTATAATTACTCCCTACAAAGTAACATTTCACAATGTGTGTTCTAATTAAAGGGACATTGTCAGCTTGAATATTTTTTTCTAATTTGACCCATCCAAAAACTTTAAACTTCCCTTCAAATCCCATTTAGACTGTATATCCTACACTTCTGCTTAAAAAAAACTAGAAAACTTAGATCCCCTATGAAATTTTACAAAGATCTTTCACATAAGTACAATATCAAATGCTCTCAGGTTAACACTTCTTGCTCTGTTCTAGCAAGCACCGACTGCTTCTCAGGGGTTTGACGTGAGATTAGTCTCCCCCCTGCTAGTGCTGTTCCTGTTCTGTAACCCTTCCTTAATTTTCAGCCTATTTCCAAAAGGCATAAATGTAGCAAGGAATACAACGTACTCTTGGCAGAAATCTAACATTCAGTGGGATTGTGGGATTCATTCCTGCAACACAGTTCATTCTTTCTTAATCTCAACTTCTTTACCTTTCTTCGGTTTTGGTTTTTTTTTAGATAAATTATTAGTCTAGGAACAGAACATTTTCCTTGAACAGGTTTTCTGAACTCATACATCATGGTTCTGCTTTTGCTAAGTTGTACGTGAAAAGCTTCCAAGAAAACCAAAGGTTGCATGAAATAAGTGAGAACTGGCACCATTATTCTAAGCTTTCCTCTACTTATTTCTCTAGAAGACCATGACTTACACTAAAATAACCCCATTTTGGTTCTCATAGGGCCAAATTAGTAGGAAAATTACAATTTTGCAACTTGGTAAGTTTCGACTACACACTACACTTCACAAAATCCCTCTTTATTGAGAAGTGCTGTTATTAAGAAAAGAGTGAAGCAATGATAAAAACATAGTTTTTAGATTGTATCTAGATTTTTTAATATGGCCTTTTAATTAATTCCAAGAAATTTAGCCTTAATATCAACTATCTGAAAATATGGAGCAGTAAAAAGTAACGTTAGGTTTGTTCTTTTATTAGAACAATCATGTTGCTACTTCAAATTATTTTTAAAGACAACCAAGTGTCATATATGACTGTAAAAAGTATGGGAAATTGATATTTACAGGCTGTCCTTAAATAAATAAGGTCAAAGCTCAATTTTCAATGTTTTAAAAAGCCACTCCCCAAATCACTGGTTTAGATGAAAATAATGAATAGGACCCCCAAGAAAATAACTTTCAAACACATATATAAGGGCACATCTCAGTATTTTCTTAACTGTGCTCAACTATGCAAGAGTCACTTAAAATCAAGTCCAAAATATTTTAACTCTTCGTATCTTAGACATATTTTGTAAAACAATTGCATTAAAAGATCTCATTCTTAGCTGAAGTCAGAAACTGCAATCTACAGATGCCTTGAGTATCTACAGATGTTCCAAGTATCAGAAGGTAAGTCTATGTTAGTGTTTTATCTTGGATTAGGCATGCAATTTTGAAGCAAATCTCCAAATTTTCTGCATTTACTGTGCTTTGGTTTGCATCACGGAGCTGTCCTGTATCACTTGAACTGTTCAAGTGAAATTAAATTGGAAGCTGAACTCCATGACTGTGCCTACTGCACTCCACCTACTGAATACATCTGGAATCTGGATTCCATAGGACCAGACTAAAAGTACAGTAAAGAAAGAAAAAGAAAAAGAAAAAGAAAAAGAAAAAGAAAAAGAAAAAGAAAAAGAAAAAGAAAAAAAAAAAGAAAAAGAAAAAGAAAAAGAGGGAAAAAACAAAACCCCTGAAGCACATCTGCTGTGAACATTGGGTCTTCGTTACCTTTTCACTCTACAGATCATTTGCTAGTTGCTACAGCAGGGAGAGCCATAATCTTTATTAGATGCTGACAGTCTAAATTCAGGTTTGCATCTAATGTTCGAAAGTGGCATAATCCTCTAACAAGAAATCAAATCCCTGAACACAGCACTCCTAATGATCTGTGGTGGAATGGCTTTTGGCTGGGAGTGGGGAGTAAGGAGGAGGTTTTTTTCTTTCCTTATTTAATATAAACCCTGCTATGGAAACTTTTCCTGTAAAAGCTAGGGCAAAACTAACACGCATACACATGCTCTTTCCCAGGACTAAAATCCCAATTGTGAGGCTTTTCATAAGCGATGTAGATAGACAAAGGAGAAACTAACATTATTTCCTTCTGTGTAGCTTTCCTTGATGCACAGGCAGCTATATGGTTCCATAGCTGCATCGCATTTATCAGCATGGCCATGGCAATTACACCTGAAAGAACAATAGGTAGTGAAGAAAAAATTGTAACATGGAAACACATCTGTCCAACAATATATAGCATGGTCACAAAGACAGTTTTGTGTATTACATAGTCTGGTTCTTTATTAAGAACAAATAAACACTACCAAAGAGAATGTTCTTAAGTGCAGTAACCTACAAAAGACTATTTTAATCAACAATTGCTTTCCAAGAAAATAAAAACCAGCATGTAGTAGAGCTACTATCACTTTATATAATATGTAATGAAAACTGTATTTCAGTATATAATATTAATATGTAAAACTTTATTAAATAAATGGCAATTATTCATCGATATTAAGCCTTACAGCGTGGTTATAGTTTTCCAAGAAATCTTAACTGTCTCAAGCATAATTTTCTAGTTTAACCCATTTTGATCTCAGTTAAAATGTGCATTTTTTAGTTAATATCCCACTCTACCTGAAGAGCTTCTCTTCTGGAGGCATAGCAGAACTTTGCAAACTACAGCTGAAATAATTTTACTGTTACAGAGTCACTAAGATTGTAGCTATTTTAGTAAAAGCATTATCCTAACACATCTAAATCAATAATCAAAACGTATTAGTACCATAGAAAATTTTAAGGTAAATGAGACCTCTAATGGGGTGCTTTCTCTCAAAATGAGAGCTACCAAAATAATTTCAGGAATAATACTTATTAACAAAAATCTGCACCATATGCTTCTTGGAAACTATTTCATTGCCAAATTTGCATATTATTTACAGGGCATAATTAGTCCTTTCACAAGACAGCACACTTATCATATGCAATAAAGTTGTCAGTCACAGATAATGTAACACTTTTACTGACAGCTGCCCAGTTTTAAAAGGAAAGCTACAGCTAAAACAAAGAATGAACTCTGCCTTAAGACTGTTAAAATTGCCAGGTCTGGGAATCTATAATGAAACTTGGAAGAGCTACTGAAGTAAAGCACAAGCCATGGTTTCAATCATAAGCCTTTGCTTAGAGGCATTGGTAATTCCAAGGAAAGGAACTGCTTTTGACAGATTTGTGTAATAAGTATAATTAATTTTAAAATAACAAGTGAGCAAATGCCTTTTAAAAAACCAGTACACCAATCATTTCAAACTTGATGTACTGCTTCAGACCAAATTCCCTTCTCATTCATAAATGTAAAGGCAGAACAACCTCATTAAATTTTAGGCAGGTCATTATACACTTTGCACAGCTGTAATAGTCAGGAGGCAGCGATGGGTGGGAGAAGCGTTCCATAACACCTACCTTCCACTGACTGTAACTTCATAAATTCCATAGTATCTATGTCTAAAATTTACCCAAGATTCATTAGTATGATACTGGCCGTGGAGATGAATCCTCACTTGTGTAGCTTTTACGAATTCTTGGAGAGATGGAGTATTGTAAAAATCATTGTAACCAGGTCGGTGATTTGGTTCTGGGGTAAGAACACTAAAAGTCAGGTTACCACGGGAATACGGTGTGAAGCTGTTTAAACAGAAAAATGACAGAAAAACAAATGAAAATCAAAATTTCACATATTTTACAGATTCTATCTCCTAATACCCTTTTTTTCAGAGAGGGACTCCAGTCAACTGTACATCATTTTTTTTGTGGTTTCTGGGGAAAATTCTTATGTCAGTGGATTCCCAGTCACCAGAATTCAAGCAGGGGAAGAGAGATGTCCTCTGTATGTCTGTTTTTCCCCAAACCGCCATGCTCTTCTCCAGACCCTAAGTTTCCAATTGAAAGTAAATCCTCTAGAGAGAAACTTCAAAATATGAATAAATTGTGATTGATACAGTGTCATCTGCTCTAAGTTTTAAAAAAGTATAACAGAGTCTTTGAGAAACATAAACTATGCTTGAACTACACATGAAATCATTCAGATAATTAACATGTCCATATTGTTACTTATATACCTGCTAAATGGGAAATCATAGAATTGCCTAGCTTAGAAGGGATGTTTCAGATCATCTAGTCCAACCATCAACCTAACACTGACAAAAACCATCATGAACCCGTATCTCTAAGCATACATAAAAAACAGAAACAATTAAATTTTGAATTCCAGAGTCACTGGACTGTATAATCTCATTCGATGAGTGAGCAGAGTTAGAAACACACGACACCTTCTGGTGAGTGAAGTGCAAGACAATTAAATGGAATGCAGCAGGATTGAGAGTAAACCTCTATGTTGAAGCCCAAGAAGGGGAAGAACAATCCTGAAAATTCAAGCAAAGGCTAAGTAACAAGTATATATAAACTGCACATTTCCAAGATTTGCTATGCATCATATCTCAAGTTGATATATTTACTAGGCAGAGTTTAGCTATGAGTAGAACTTGCCTCCACCAGAACTTCACCTCTGCAGAAAGTTAAATCAAGTTTTTTTTCTTCCATGACATATAGAGCTGCAATGGAAATGTTAAGATGGGTACGAATGGCAGATGAATGACACCAGTTTCATATGGAAGCACCACAAGGAAAAGCAAGTACTGTAAGGCTGATGGCACCTAGATAAGCAGGTCATCAAGATCTTAGGGCATCTACAAGCAGCTTATAAGGAAACCAGGAAAACAAAGCAGATTCTAAAACAAGGGTCAGCCAGTATTCAGACTAAGCAAAGACTCAAGCCTCTGATAGGGGGATAAAGGATAGTGAGCAACTCCTAACTTAAAGAGGTGATACAGGATGGAAAAACAAAAACCTTAATCAATTTCATCTCCTAAAGGCCACAAAAGAGTCAATTCAGCACTAGCATGTGGTTACCAAACCAAGAACCCTCAAACCATGGTAAGGTTTTCAAAGTAAAGGTGAATTGCCGTCCATATCAACCCAAGAAGTCCTAGCTAGGCCACCAGGACACGAGCACACTGATTGTCTAAATCCTGGACAGACAATTTGGACATGTCTTGACACTTACAAGTATGTGTGTATGAGAGAAACCAGTTTTGTTTTACAACAAAATCACCTTCCCCTCCTATAAAGGTCTCAGCAGTGAACTCTGCTACACTGCTGGCACAAATTTGGAGCATTGTTCCAACAGTAACTTCTCTTTCAATATACAGAATACTCACCCTTACAGGATTTATTTCTTATCTTTTATACAAAGCTTTCTGTACATCAGTTGCACCCAAAATCATTCATTCATATCACTTCCTATCATCATTTATATCATAATCCAAGGGGAGAAACTACTTAGAAAACATTCATGGAAGCAATTCATACTTAACTCCTCAGTTCTTTTTAAAAAACATACAAGTACATATTTCTGGGCTGAAAAGGGCATTACACCTCATTTGGGTTATTTATCCAAAAATGTTTGGATTACATAAGAGGTTTCCCTTCTCCTCTACCCTCTGCTTCAAGGATCAGCAATAAAGCTCTAAGTCCTTTGCTGAAAACTGGTGTAACTCAGATGACCTTATGCTCCTTTCCTCAGAATACTGAACTCCTGAAGAACAAAGATGCTGACACTTGAAAAGTCTTAGGAAGGTAGCAAAAGTGAAACAACAAAAAAAAGCAAAATGCCTACAGCATCCAGTGCTGTATTTTCTCAACGATTTTCAGTCAAGTACTAAACAAGCCTAGTACTGAATTGCATCTGAATTCAGGCAACAGATGGTGCATTTGAATATATGTAGTGGTATAGATTCAAAAATATATGTATGTACATACATGCATGTGCATATATGTAAAATGATAATATACATTAATTATATATGTTAAACACTACATTTATGAAATGTATATTTTATATATTATATATTTTTAAATTTGCACATATAACTTTCTAGTACAAAGGCTTGCAACATATTTCTAAAAGGTAATGATCCCCTGCCGCAGTTTTGGTTTGGTTCTTGCTTAGAAAGATTAGAAAGCTTCAAGACACAAATTTCAACCCATTTCTTTTTGCATGATTAGTAGTAAGGCTGAATGTTTGGCTTTTGTACTTAAATTTGGCCTCCTTTCTAAGTTTCAGAACAAGTTGCACTCTGAGATCGGAAGGTGTACTTTCACATTCACTAGATTGTTTAAAACAATCTGTTATATCAGTACCTTCCCTCCACTCTTCGTCTCAAAGTTCTGTAATTCTACTGACAACATTCCCCCAAAACACAAGCATGTAAACTTTCAAAAGTCTAACTCAAAAATAACAAAGGACTCAACTGTGTCACATTTCTCAATGACTGAAATCTGATAAAAGTGACAGATGACTATTTGGCAATCTTCAACCAAAAGGTCAGATTTGGAATCTTTTATATACTCAACAGTCCGTAACAAATGAATACACAAATTAAAATATTCTATCTCATTGGGACACAGAAATGAATTGTGTCAGGATGTTACCTGTTCAAAGCACCTGTATTATGCATATAATACCCATTCATACCTAGGAAGCTGGAGGCAGTTGACAGAGTCTGGTTTTTCCAGAGATCCATTGTTATCCATTCCAAAAATACTGCAATTTTTAGCAAAATACTGCCAGTCTTCCCAGTTTAGATCATCTCTTTTTTTCCTTTCAATTTTTATTGCTTCAGGGTGTGGGCTAAAGAACTGCATTATAATATAGAATACCTACAAGAAAATAGCCATAAATATCAGCTTATAAATTTGCTAACTTGTAAAACAATGAGAATATAATTTTTTTATATGACAATATAGTCTGCTTTATCACTCAGAGACAGAAAAAGAACCAATATTTCAGTCCACATATTCCCAATTAAAACCAAATATAACCTTTTTTTGTTAAACAAGCTCTTTGATCTCTCACACTTTATTACACAACTGAACTGTTGCATCAGAACTCCACTTTTTCTTGAGGACCATTTGAAAAGGCACTACCAAGTCAAGTCCACAATTTGTTACAGTAATATAATTTTGGCAAAACTGAAGGGCATAGCTTTGTCTTGTCAAATATTTGATGAGTTGTTTGTCTGATAACAGGCAAATTTAAATTATTTTTTAGGACCATTTGAAAAGGCACTACCAAGTCAAGTCCACAATTTGTTACAGTAATATAATTTTGGCAAAACTGAAGGGCATAGCTTTGTATTGTCAAATATTTGATGAGTTGTTTGTCTGATAACAGGCAAATTTAAATTATTTTTTAAATTATTATTATATTTAGTAGGAGTGTCCCTATTTTTAGCTTAGAATCTAATCAAATACCCTGTGTTGTATTAAAGACCACTTGTCCACTTTCCCCAGCACACTGCTTATGAAGAAATGCCTGTGTCAAATCAGCCAAGTTTTAGAAGTTCAGAGGCATTAGAACTTGCTTTAACTAAAGGACTGTCCTACTTCTGTAGCCAAAACCTGTCATTATATGCTTTCCCTTCTCACCATTAATGACCAAAAAGAATATGAGATAAGCTAGCAAGAACACACGGAAATCTGGTAGAGCCTCCATTGTGAATGCAGCCCCAATACTGATATGTCCCTCCTTCCAAGACATCCGACGCTCTTCAACAACATAGTGAATTGTTAGGTGCAATCTGGCCTCCTCAGAAACCTTGCCTGCGTATTGTATTCTCCTTCCATATTCCTCACAAGGCTAAAACTACCATCTCCAGAAATTCTACAATACAAAAATCCCATCTGATATGTCAGTGTACCACAGACATGTTAAATTCCATTTGACCGCAATCAGCTTTCTACCAGAACATATAAAATGAGCACCCCAAGTTTTAATAGAAAATTAAAGTTGAAATTTACAAAATTAGAGTTAAAGAGAACAACCAATTTCTAAATATTGGTGTCTTCACCCAAGGTATCCACTCTGGTATATGTGTTCTAGATTCCTGCTTGTTACAACAGCCAAGGCACAACAAAAGGACCATAATTCATTCTGTTGCCTTTTGCATTGTTTCATGCTGATAAAAGAAGTTTTCTTCCAGTTCTGTAAGGAAAACATCTTAAAGCACAAGGTTTCAATTTCCTCAAAACTGTAATGAAATGTTCATTAAAATCTTTTCCTAGTTTTTATTTAATAAATAGCAAATGTCATCTTCTCATTACCTGATACTGTCCGTTTTGTAAATCTATTGTGATTGAAACACCATGATCCAGACTTGCAGTATTAGCAAACACAGATGAAATCCAGGTGGTCCCCATGTCATCATCATTGATGTAATACAGAGGATGGGCTTCTGCATCCAACCTCAGCACTCTGTCGTTAGTGGTATCATCCACACCATTAGGGATGCAGTACCTCTGTATCAACGGGTGTACCCGCGGATGACTTCCAGGACAACGGCACTCAGATTGGGTATGTAGATGACGAAATTTTCCAGAAAATACTTCCAAAATGTCTCTGTCACAGCATATAAAAAAGTCATTACATACATGACAAAAAAGGACAAGTGCCACTTTGTGCCTCTTGGCTCATAGATTAAACAAAATTCAGCTTACATTATACTAGAAGTCCTAAAGGCCTGGTTTCACCTCACATAAATGGGGCAATCAGCTAGGAATCAGGCCACCTAGGGTCCTTACATAATCAGTGGTAAGCAACAGGCACCTTCAGAAGGCGTCTGTGAAGAAGCACTCTGGCGTTGATTTCATTGCTCCACAGACATACACAAAGCCAAGGGAAATGAGCTCCTTGTTGGGGTGTCTAAAGCTAGGTAGGAGGAATCCAGCTCTATCTCATCTCATGCATCTCATGCAAGGATTTTTCTCCCTTCCTCTTAACATTTTATTATGGCATCATGTCTGACTCCAATCAGTGATTTTCACACTAATTTTAGGCATATAATAGCATTGGCACACTGCCTGTAACCACAGAGGAGTTGAATGCTTTCACTCAAATCCTCCAAAAAAGACCATTTGAGCATTATCATATTGCACCTTAGAAAACCTAGATAGATAGATTTTTACTTTTAACTGACTTCAATAAAAATGCCCACTTTTTAAGCTGCCCCCATCTGTGATCACTCTAGTTGCTTCTTACAGCCCTTGTCAAAGCCATTGAGTCATCTTAGTTCCCTCTGACATAAGCAACTAAAACAGATACATCAATAGGTAGGCAGGTAAGCAGACAGATATATGAATGACGTTGACAGGTTACCTAAACCTTTATCTGCCCACCACTGGTGTAAAAGAAGAATTTTGTGAACACAGAAGATACTGGACTTTTAAATTAAAAAAAAAAAAAAAAAAAAAAAAAAAAAACAAAAACTCCTATTTTTCCCATTTTCCTACTTTATCTGGAACAAAATTTTTGTATACTTAAGCAAATAAATACCTGCTAGCTGCCACTACAGATTCCACAGTACCCACAGTTACAGAACCCTTTAGATAGCCATAGACTTAACTTATATGCAGTTGCAGTTTATCCCAGATAAACATTTTGGACCAAGTTACTTCTGGATATAAAACTACATCTACAAAGACATCATTAGGTCACAACACTTTGTGAATACCTTATCTTTCAATTTTTAAACTTTATTCATTTGACTGACTTAAATTGTAGTTCAAAGGATTTGACAAGCATTGCTCTGAAAGAATACAACCAATATGATTGTCATATAACTTGGAATTCAGATTCATATTAATACTTTAAATTCACAGGAGCTCAGTTTATCGTAATGTCCTGCAGACAGCTGAGCTCCTAGGAAACTGCTCCACATCTTATTGAAAGACTATCATTAAGTAGCCTTAAGGTCTGCAGTCACGAGTGTCATTGTGTGTAGCCTACCCAGAAGCACCACACAGACAAATAAGATGGCCAGAAGTAGTCAGGTCCTGAATTGACTAGATTAATCCAGCACGAGCTGGATAACAAAGGTAACATTTTTTTGTAATGCGCTAGGAAGGAAGGCTGCAGGGCAACAGAAATTGGAGTGGCAACCATAATTTGGCCTCAGGAATGGAGGAAGTCAAAGCAATTGCCCAGAGCTATGTGGGCTGAGCTAGCAAAATCATTGGCATCTTATGGTGACAATCTAATATATAAAACAGTTAAGACAATAGCACCTTGGGGTATGGGTGTGTGGGGGGAGTATCAAGAATACCTGACATGGATGTCTGATACCATGGGTAAGCTGAAACCAGAGGAAAGGAACTGCTAAATGCAGGAGCCAAGCTCACAGCCACAAAGCCAGCATGCTGACCTGTTGGAGTGCCTGTGTAGTATATCACTGGTATTTGAGTGGTCTAAATTGGACGAGCCCACTATGCTCCTTTCCTCACCCTACAGTTTACATGGAGCTCTGGGAAAGCTTGGCAAGCCTCATTCAGCAGGACTAAGCTTATCAGCACATAATTATGTCAGAATTATGATGAGTTGATAACACCTAGACAGTTTACAAGCATCGAAATCTAGCAACTGAATCTACTCTCTGCAAGAACACTTACTAATCCAGGTTGTAACAGGGACAACAATAACATGGAAAGCACACATTTATTACTGAGTGTTGAGTTTCACCACAAATATACTACTATATATTCTAGATACATTTAAGCAACAGTTCAAAAGCAAAACGCATTAAGTTGTTGAATTTATTTTAACCCAAGATTTTTTAGATTAAGTCATCTTTGAAAGGAGGTTCCATAAACTACATCATCATAAGCAATCATCTAAAGGAGACACCTGAAAAGCACTATACTTTGGGAAATAAGCATATTGTTGTTATCTATTGTTTCTTCTCACCACACTCTTATTTTTTTACAAAACTAAAATGTTCTTTACCTGTTTGTAAGTGCCACTGGATAAAATCGAAAATCTTGCATTCTTCCAACAAATTGCTCTAAACCTAAGAAAATATACTATAAATAAGTAAACTACTGAGCAGAAGGCAGCTTTACACTGCCTGAGAGCACCTTTAATTCAGCACTGAGAGATCTCTCTTGCACAATTACCCCTCCTGAATGAAACCATCTTGGAGCTGGACAAAACTATAGAGGGCAGTGACTTAATTTTTTTGATAAAAAAAGAATGATTTATAATAACTTTATAAGAACATTTTGTACCTATCTCTTTTCTGATTATAGAGGTGGCACAAGGATCGGCTCATTAGACAGAAGTAATGAGCCAGTCCATGTGCCACCTCTAATTAGAGAAGAGATACAGTAGGTACAACTGTACCTATCAATTTATACAATAAAGATAAAAAGCATTTAAAAATATTCCTTTCTTTTAAACGTTTATTAGCTATCCAGTATTCAGATCAAAATCACAACAAAACACATTTCCAAACAGAAGCTTTAAGAAATGGTGCACAGGATTACTTACTTGCCCAAGAGGACAACAAAGTTGTTTAAGTGACATACAGTTATATTTAGAAGTTAACCTCAAATTGTGCATGTTCCTGAAGAGCAATAGTCAGTATTCTTACATCTGCAGAGCCAAGAATTTGTGAAAAGCCACAAAACATCCCCTAGCTGTTCTGCAATGATCATGTCATGCTGTAGTACATAAAAAATTTGAGATGTAGATGAAGAGTAACGCTATCAGGCATTACTGGAGGCTGAGGGACTCTCATTCTGCTAGTGGTTTACATGAGTATTGATAGAACTGAAAAACATGAACAGCCAGAAATCTTCAGCACCATTCCTTACTCTGGAGAGGAGTGTAGTCTAGTGGCCATGCACAATCCCCTTCTGAAACAGTTTCATAATAATTACTCAGAAAAACTATCCTCATAAATTAATGGAATGTGTCACTTTACATAGCTATGTTTTGGATATTGCAGAAAAACCTACTTATATGCAGTAACACATAGAATAAATTATGATCCTGCAGGATCATCTACCAAACAAATATCCTTTCAGCCAACCTTTCGAAAAAGCTAGGTGTATAACAGGAATTTTCTCCTGCAGGAAGACATTACTTCCTAACATACAGATAACTTAAAAAGGCTCACACATGTTCTTTAACCACATTGTGCACATCTTATTTTGAATATTCCAGTGCATTCCATTCAAATACTACAAGATTTACCTGTGAAGCTTTGTCCAATTTGCAGTGTACCATCAGCGTCAGTATCTGCAAGCGTTCCCACAAGAATCCTTGAATCAAAAGGTGTGTTGTCATCTTCCCAGCCATTCAAGAAGAAACTAATCCTGCTGTGATGCACCTACAGAATCAATTTAAGGGGGCAAACACATGTTTCATTATGCAATCACTTTGATTTCTCTGCGTATTGTGTCTGTCACTGATTAACTGTTAACTTTACTTCAATCTACTTGCTGTGCGTCTTTATTTTCAGTACCTCCTGAAAGTAGTTACCTCTTTTCTGTCCATCCATTAGCAATTCAGTTAATAAGATCATCACTCAGATGCATGGAGTATAAAATTTCCACAGCGGTTAAATCAAAGAAGAAACTACAGTACAGTGATCTGGTGGGGAGGGGGAAGAGAGGAAAAGGAGAAGGGTCTGTTTCACAAGGTATGAGGCTGGTTACAGCTACATCACCACTTCAGGCCATGGGCACATGAGAAGAGCTGTCAGAGCTCTTCTCATACACATCAGCTCATACAGGCCTCAAGGGGCTATCTACCATACTCAGGATAACCAAATGCAGCACATTTCATCCAGGCCTCTAACACCCCTCCAAAATGCCTCCCTAACCTCAGCATGTTCCTTTTTACAAGGGCTGAAAGGAATGGTGTAGGAACTGCCTACATCTGCTTTACACCCAGTGGGTAATTCCTTTACATCAAGGGAACCCTTGGCTAGGAATATGCACTCAGCCAGCACCCCAGGGTACTGCTTTCTGCAAGAGTTCCCTTCCTTGCCAATTCATTTTAAATTTGAGCTAACGTTCACAGAGATACTTTATGGCATTCTCCCAGCTCCACAAAGTCACAAGATACTGAGCTTTTACAAAGTTTGTTGTTTTTTTTTTTTTGCGTTAAAAGTCCTCATGTTTAGGTTACATAAAATTAGAAAATGTTTAATAATATGGGAGTGCTTTTCTACCTTTCCTTTCATGAAATTCAATACTCTCATTTAAAAAACACAGGCACATACAAAATAAAAACTGGAGGCATTGTGGCTATAGTCAGCTATCCATTAGTGAAATTAATTATAGAAACTGAGTTCAACTTGTTCAAAACTTTTGAACTCTGTTGAATTGTTTACTGAATAAACTAAGTCTCATCTATTTCAGAAAGTGATTTATTTGCAAAACTGAAATTACTTGAATTTTAGCAGTGATTAGCTTGCATAAGGCTTATTTCACAGGAGAGCTTGGTATCCTTCAGATTTTGAAACGTTGTTTCATTGTTGCCTACTTATAGAGTGTTATTTTCATTTTGCAGATACAGATGCCTGGTGAATCGTGTCTACAGAGGCCAAGTAAAACTAGAGTGCTTTAGCCTGTCTTGATATCCACGCTAATCAAAACAAAATAAACCTGGAATAATTGCTTCCATAGGAATAATATACATGGGAAGACAAACAGAAGGTTTACCAGCCAGAATAATTTGTTGCAAATATCAGTTTGAAAAACACAACATAAGCACTCACAATGCTACCCACCAATAAAGTCCTTCAAATTTCAGACCAAGATAAACAGACACAATTATCTATAAATCTGAGCTCAGATGATCAGCATCAGTGCCTTGGGCAACATGAGCCTATCAGTATTTTAAGAAAGAAAATATGAAATAAGATGGAGGGGTTGTTTGGTTTTTTATTTAGGGTTCACACAAAATTGTACAGATGAATTTTTCTCCTTAAACTGCACTTTCAAGCATACACATGCATGCTGAGCTTTATTGCCATTTCCAGATTCAGTCAATATTTCCCAAATTTAGACAGGAATTTTTATTGCCCTTCCACTGATGGAAATTTGAAGGCTATTATCATAATTACTAAGCCTCGAGATTTGTTCAAAAAGTTATTGCATATGAGTTTCACCGCTCAAAATGTATCTCTCCATTTTAAATTATCTTTTGTGTTGACACATCAATGACCTAAATACAATAGTTTTTTATTTAATTTTAATTCAAAGCCCTCTAAACATCTGATGCCCTATTTGCAAGAGCCTAAGTACATGTGTATATGGTGGTTACACTGCAGTTTTTTTCTGCATCACATTTTTTACAGCCTGTTACTGTCATTTGGTGTTTGACTGTTATCATCATAAAAGATACAGGCTTTTCTACTTTGTTATTTGTAGCATTATCTCATGTTTTACAACATCTTTGCACAACATGCCCGCACATGAAATATAACTAGTGAAAAGTTCTCAGTGGTATTAATGCATAAAAAAGAATGTGGTTCCATCTCTACTGTCTTTACCCAGCCAAAAGCTGATGAACAGCCAATTTTCCTTTATCACATTAGCACAGCCATGAGGGAAACACATTTGTTCTAGTCAGCTACACTAAAGATACTATTACCAATCTAACATATACATGTTTTATATCAGCAGTATTCTCAGAGTATGAAGGAGCCAACAATATATTAACACTAGCATGACAGTTTATTTAAGAAAAGAAAATTGTCTCTGTAGAGGGACAGAAGTTAGAAATGTATGGCTAAAGCTCAGTGTCACTGGTCTAATAAAGGTAATAATTCTTAAGCTTTCTTTATAGCAGGTAACACTCCTGTGGCAGCTCTGTCATATCATTCAAATAAAAATGTTGTCTTTTACAAGTTTAAGAGTACCTTTATTTTCAGTCAGATATGAAGCATGTTGCTGCTTTCCTGTTTTCACTGTAAAACATTTGTAAGTGGAATTCAAAAAATGGGCGCACTCACCCCCATCAGCTCCTTGCAAACTTACTGTCTCAGCTGCAGCTTCTACGGGTCCCGATTCTGCCTCCTCCAGTGGTAAGCAGAGTGCTCACCTTCATGCAGCCCCTACTAAAATCAGTGGGACTATTTATGACTTAAGAGTGACAGAATTGGACCCTAAATGACCAGGTATTTTTACTTGTTGAAAATAGGTGATTAACGATAATTTTAAATCTCCCTCCCCTTCCCCCCCCCCCCCCCCCCAGTCTCTTTGTATTAAATAGGATTTAGAATAGTTGGGTTTAATATAGCACATCCCCAAGGTAGCCCTAAGCACTTTACAATGCTGAATTGGATATCAGTAGTGCAGTGACTGTGTAAGGCAAAGGCAGCAGTCATTATGCATTTGGCAGTAGCTCAATGTAATGATCCCCCTGCTGGTTATTAAAGGGGGTATGAATATCTGACATGGGAGGAAAATGTAGGAGGGAAACCATGTGTGGTATAAAAAAATCCCAGCGGCTCTCCACCGTGGGAGGAGAGGAATGTCTCAAAGTTTGGTGTCAGTTTACACTAAGCTAAATAAGAAGGAAGGCTGGCACCGAATCGGCTGTTTGATGTAGTTATTTAAGGTCTTTTGACCGTTAGCATTAAATTGCATACGATACCACAGAAATAAAAGATGAATTTCACTCCTGACTAGGACAATAGGATTATTCCCTTGTTGTCTTTATTAATAATGTTCTATAGGAATTTGCCCCAAGAGAGTAACAGGAGATGGGTAGGACAGGCTGGCCTCATGGCTGTTTAGAGCACAGGACCAGAAGCCCAGGACATCAGCCTTCTAATCCCAGCTCTGAAGCCATCTCTCCCTCCCGTGCTTCCCCATCTGTCAAATACTTAGCAAATCACCTCCCTGGGAGGTGGCAAGGATTAGTTACTAAGATAAATTCACTCTGCAACCACATTAGCCTCCGCCAATGCAGAGCCTAATACCAATTCCAAGCAATGGAAAATCCATTTGATGGTGAACTGAGATGGTGAAAGATATCCACAATCTTTCCTCTAATAGCATTCTTGTTATGATCCAGGAGAGTTTCAAAGATAAGAGGTGCTGGGCCAATGAGCTGATAGGCAAGCTTCTTCAGTGCATCCTGAATGAAGCTCTTATGGTCCTCCGTCACAAGCAAATTGCCCACCAGAGCTAGAACATACCAAATCCAACCACTACCTACCTAGGAAAAATTCCCTACCTATGGATCAGTGTAGTGTAGAATGAAGGAGGACACACTGAAGGATAAGCTACTGCTTATGAGATAGGGACAGAAAAGGTATTACAACTGCATTTCCTCATCTGTACTACGCAGAAGACATAACAATGAAATTTAACATTAATTTTGTCACTTGGTTTGGACCAAGTCATGTAAACAAAAGCCAGTATTTTCATGTATTATATGCTAACAGAAACTTCCAATGTATTGCATCAACCTATGTAGCAAAAAAGAAGCATCACAACCAAACACTGTACTTCAGAGCAGTTGTACTGGCTAAGACTGAGGGACCAACTACGGCAAAAAGCAGAAGCAGGGGAGCATATAGGAGCCCAGTAAGCACATATGATACCGCTCCTGAATACTTTTTGAACCTCAAACCACTTCATCAACCACCCATGGTTTCCATATATCTAGTAACTTTCCGTGGATTTGCGTGAATTTATGTAGCTGCTCCTTGATGCAAAAACTTGTACTTCCCAATGCCATACACTGTATACACTGATTCAACAATGTGATGAGGTTTTCCTTTCTCTCCCTCTCTTTTTTCTTTTGAGCCTTGAACCGAAGTGTTACCTACAGGTATAATGTATGATAGTATAATAAATGTATAAATAAACAGTATAACAGGTATAAATACAGAGTATAACAGGTATAATAAAAATATTTAGCATTTCAATAAAATCATCAGTACGATTTTCAAAAAAAGCCTAATATTCCTCTTCATTAACACAGAGGCAGAAGATACTTGGGGTATCAAGTAAAGGAAAAGTTATATTGATTCCCCTTCTTTGAGCTACAAAGGCATTTTACAAACCAAAGCCAATTTGGGAGACTTCTGAGACCCCAATCTACAAAGTTTTGGCTTTCAGGTAAAAACACGTGCATATACTACATAGCAACACATGTGTGATATTGGGCACATTTAAGCAACATACGCTTTTTCTTCACACATTAATTATCCTGTCATCAAAATGTCCTGTTGCATATATATAAAGGCAACTGAGACAATTTTAGTCTCTTCCATGTAGAATTGAATTGCATCATTTCAATAAAGTGAATTCTTCTTCAGTGGATGCTATGATCTTTTTGCATCAGTAAGATACTTGCCAGATACCTTATGCAAAGTTATCTCAAATAAGATAGGAAGAAAAGAATCCTTTCTGGTCTGCTAAAAAGTAATAAAGAATACACAAATATATCATAGGAGAGCCAAAGATCACTAACCAGAAATCAAAACTCCACTGCACTAAATGAACACAGCCAACAGATGCAGTAGTCTCTTCCCCAAATGTTTTAGAATTTATAATTATTATATGTTTCAAAGACATACCTGTTTTTTAATAAATGCAATGTTTTCCTTTAGGTTATTCTTTCTATCCTAATATTTAATGGCATAGGAAAAACATAAAAATATAATACAAATACTAAAATATTACAGAAAAAATTAAGGGGAGGTATTTCAACACAACATTAATCTCTTCTACTAGTTAGATCTTTTTACTCTTATTCATCACAGCTTCTAGTAACCATAAAATACAATTTAATCTTAAAGTTTCTTTTCATCATCCATTGTTCTAATAACTAGATCACAGTGTCTGGCAAGACAGATGAAGAAACCAGATGGATTTCTTCCCAGATTTGCAGGCTATAAATGAGGAGTTCTACAACAGAGAGAACTCTGGCACAAAAGTGAAAGAAAAAAATCTTTTCTAATCATTCAAGCCAAATAATACCAACCCTGGCCTATTTAGTTATCCAGCCAATTTAGCGATGGCAAACACTGCAACTGTAACTTCAGGTCTTTAGGCTATTTATACCATCAAAGAAAGTCTCAGATGGCAGGGGCAGGAATGACTGACACATATGAAACAAGGACCAAAAATTCATCTTCGGATAAATATTAGGAAATGGAATACATTCCAAAACACATAATGGACACACACCACTGTTTTCAAACAAGATGAAAAAGAAGCAGCTCAGAAATTTTTGATATGTACCAGACAACAAATAAGAATCTTCCAAATATCAGGTTTCTGCAAACTAAAAATTTTTAAAAAATAAAAATTAAAAAATCCTCCAAACACATTTAAGCTAGTTTTTAAGTTACAGATACAAATGTAGCTTGCTGCAAGTGCAAGCTAAATTTAAAAATGAAATAAAAACTAAAATATAAAGCCTGTTTCTCAAATATGAGAAAACAAGCATATTCTCCTCCGAACAACTGAACAGAAAATAAACTGTAAGAAAACTCAAACAAGTCTTTATTAGTTCATCCTTTAAATAAGGTCTATTTGCAGAGCAAGAAGTTTTTCAGAAATAGAAATAAAAGAAATATTATAAAGAAGGTGACACACAATATGAAGAATTTTAAAGTGCCTTATGAAGAGCAATTAGGTAGCTATACAATTTACCTGTAAGGCATAAAAAAAGATGTTGCATTTATTTTCTAGATCAGCAAACTGGCAGAAATGACCCCTCCCCTTAGTTGCTATAAAAGCTAAAACAACTCCAGAATCAATAAAGTTACACAGGCTTTACAGAGATGTAAATGAAAGCAGAACTTAGCATAAATGATTTGCTTAATCATTCAGAAATAACGAGGAATCAGAGATTATGAGAAATCAGGAGAAGTTGTGGCTCACCCAGCTCAAAAATTACTGCACAATGTACCGTTACAATTGCTTACCATCACTTAATTTGGCATGGTTCTTATAAAAGTTGCTACCTAAACATAGCTTGCTACCTGTTAAAATAACCAAGATTCAGAAAAAAAAAATCCTTTTTTTCTTCCAAACGTATTGCAGATTTGTTGCATCAGGAACTTTTTCAATAAACTCAGTCTATAGAAACAGACAGTATATTAACACATTTTCTCCCAAGGTGAGAAAACAGATTAAGGTTATGACCAAAATGACAGGCCTGTGGCTTCCTTGAATACTTTAATAGAGTCAACAAATCAACAGTGGTCACTGATGACAACAGATGAAGGAAGACAATAGATGGAAGGAGGGGAATTAGTGATGCTGCTATAATAGTCTAATCAGAAACTTGAGCATAAAAATCTTTTTCACCTTCAACCTGTCTAAATATTCTCTTTTTGTCTGCTCATATAAAGATATACAGCATATTCCACCACTGGGGGACATGTGGGTTCACATCTCTAATCTGCGAAAGCAGGTGTGGAACAGAAGCGTAACAGTTAGTGAAAGATGTAGTAAAGAGTTTTTGCATATGAAAGAGATGAGACGCACACAGGTATGTATTTCAGTATTTTCTTGCATAATTGCAAGTCTTGCTGAAGCTGCAGTTACAAAGGCTTCCATGCAGCCTTTGTAAGTGAATTTCTGTAAAGAAGAAAGGTCAGTCATACGGATTTAAGCAACACAAAGTGGACGAATGGAATTTTGGTGAAAAAAACAGGATGAAACGATTAGCATCAATCCAAGTGTACTTTCAGCTGCGATTTAAGCAGAGCTAGCAACCAAAAACGACAATGCTGCACTTCATGTATTTTTCAAAAATCTAGGTGTCTACATGCCCCTAAATTTATGCATCAGAAATTGTAGACATCTTTCTGCCACAATTCAACACCTTCCTTCACTGAATAAATTGCAGAATTTATACATCTTGAACATCCACCTCAAAGGTTCCTTTCCTACCCCCAGTTCTGCCTTATTACTTTTATTTTGCATTATTCTAGTGATTTTTATTTCTCCTTTTTTAATCTAGTACATTCATGTTTAGCTTTTTTTTTTTAAACACAAAAAATGTAGTGAATACAGGTGGGAGCAGATTCCGTGCCCCAAGGAGTATTTTTCTCAAACATTAAACCAAACAGGGAACAAAAACAGTTTATCCCAAAATTCCCCTACTCTTCCCAAGCCTTCAAACAACCTCTCTGTCAGCCACCTTATGACTGCTTAAGAAAATAAAGAGGTGTGGTAGTTTCCACAGCTTAACCTCTGCAGATGCATCAGGATTCCACGCCACACTCAACTACCACCTACTCCACATATTACTCACTAACACTGGTGCACAGCCTGCTCCTACAGTCCTATATTGTTTATCTCTCCTTACAACATACCACATGCAGCCTAACCCAAATTTAAAAACATAGCTGAATGAATTCAGGAATAAGCACTATCATACATTTTTGTAGTGTACATTTGTACATTTTAGCAGTGATGACATTATTGCTAGGTGTGTTTGGGCAGATATTTTACATACATCAAAATCCCCTGTGCTTTTTTTTTTATTTTTTCCCCTCCTAGACAAAGCTTACAACCCTAAGATAAAGAGTTCATTTTCAGTCTTTTGCTCTTTGCATTTTAATTTTTTTATTTGGAATGAAAATAGAGACAATAGAGAAGGAAGTTGGCAGATCTAAAGCTTGGCAAGAGATAATGAATTTATGTAGCCAACATATGAGAACAAGAATATGTCAGGAGGAATTTGTCTGGGATCTTGTTCTCAAACAGACCAAAAAAGATGCTAATAACCATGTTAATAGGGACAGGGGGATGAGGGGAGGGAGAGGTGTGGAAATTAAAGAATAATATCCAGCAGGAAAAGCCAGCTCAGACAATTTAACTGCATAACACTTGACAGACGAATGGCACCTTTTATAGCAGGAAAAGAACCTCCTGATGAGTTTGCCAGTGAGCTTGGTGCTGCTCCAGCTAGAACCCCGTCTCAATTTCAAATGCATTTCTCTTTCTTACCAAGCACAGGAGAAATAGAGTACTACCTACCTTATATAGCCATTATAGTTACTTAAAATCTTCAATGCTGTTGTTAGATTGTGTGCCCATTATCTTACAGCAAATGCAAAGATACACACACAACAAAATTTATTTTTCCTGCTATTATTAAATGACTTCATTCACGTTTCTAAATTCCTTTGTTTCCATATTCAAATCCCATGTGACCCTCACATGTCAAAAAATTAATTTTTTAAGCTATAAGAACTCCGCATCTCTGAGCAAACCCAAACCTACTACCCACCCCTTTGTATTTCAAGCCTTTGAAGCAACTTGGCTGCAAGCTTGAAGGAAAAGAACACAAGAAGATAGATGCAAGCTGCAACTCTGGCATCTATGTAGGTTTCAATGTGATGCTTTTCACACATCTCTGGTTCTCAGGCCAAAGAGCATTTTACAGGAAGAAAACAAAGAGGGCTTGGGGCATTGCAACTATTGACTTAAGTAACAGCATGGCCAGGGACTTTATGATGATTTTAGACAAGAAAGTGCTTATTTTAGCATGCATGGTTAGGCGAGATTGCTTCACTTTCAACTGTTCTGTCATTTTTAGAAGGAAGCCACACCAACGTAATTCTAGGCTAAGATTCATTATCTAACCATAGCCAAAAATACAAAGTCAACTCTGCCCTCTCACCAGAGCATGCCAGTCTAACCAAAATATGCAAGTAAAAGTGTTTTAATTTATTAAGTATTTTATTTTTAGTTCAATCATATCAGAATTCAAGGATGCTGCATTCTTATTCTTTATTGAGAAAAGTAATTAAAAATTTCAAAATCTCCCTTTTATAACCTCCTTAAGCTCTATAGAAGAATTACCTTTAGCCTTTAAAAACAGGAACTGAAGTTGTGGAGTGAGTGGAAACCGTATATGGCAAGCTATTTGGCATTAAATCACGGAATTTTTCTTCAAAATCAGGATGCTGCTTTAAGATGACTAGGTGCCTGCACGGGGAAATGTTTTAAAATAATTTTGAAGTTTCATTCTTCTTCAGTATGCTTCAAAATTAGTTTCAATATACGTAAGTTCACCATAAGCAGAATCAACTAACTGAATCAGTGAATTAAACTATTTTAACCCAGACTATTTTAGGACCATTACAATAAAAGACCTGGAAAGATGCCTGTCTTTACAAAACTCATAGGGGATTTGCACACATATAGTATTTGATTACCTTGTGCACAATCTTGTTGCAGAATCTAGAAGATTTTAACTTTCACTAATAGAGTAAGAACACCTGTGTTGAACATATTTTCCTGCAGGACAGCAAACCGCAAGAATGCTGGTAAAACATTCCAAAAGGAATACTACTTATTCATCTTTGGATTTATCCTCTACTTTCTTCTTTCTTTTACTCTTGCTGTTAGACTTTGACAGACACTTTTCCAGGAGTTCCTGATAAAAAAAATCCTCAATTAGATGGCTTTAGAAATTATAACTGCCTAAATGGGAAAAAACACTATTTTTTAAATACTGAAATTGACTCATCACAACATTCTGTCCAGAGATAACAACTAGACTGACTAGTACTTCAGCTGTGAATTTATTTAAATGTAGATATACACATGCAGTATTAGGAAGGCAAAAACAGGACATGAAATAAACATAAGGCATCAGCTCTAAGCTCACTGTCAAGAGTATACCAAGGCTTCTAACCACAGAGTTCAGCTGAAGGTAACTATCTGTCAAATGTAATCTGTGCAAGTGAATATGCTTAAGCTGGTGCTATGAATCAACCAAAATTGCTTTGGTCTTATTGACATTCAATTGCAAGAAGTTGCAGCTCATCCAGTCCAATAGACATCTGACAACACCAAGAGTGTTTCAGTGACAGAAAGCTTTAAATATAGATGCAACTATCATCACAATACATACGGAACTAAACTTTATGATCCCTCATACCATCCTCAGAAACTGGGCATCAGCTGGGTGCCGTAAGACCACATGGTCACCCTCTCTGCCTGTTGCAAATTTCTGCAGTTAACAAATCACTGCAACTTAAAAAAAAGAAAAAGAGAGAATACAGATTGACTGATAGAAAAAGACCACCTGATCTTTCATCACTGTTCCATTAAATCTCTCTCTGAAATCCACTTTTGCCATTACCATTTTGTTCACCTTCTAAAAAATAGATCAAAATTTGTTCAGACCATTTGCTTTAGTTAAGAGCCAGATCTTCAGCTACTATAAACTGCCTTCAGCTTCAGCAACTCCATTTTACACCTGCTGAGATTCAGACCTCAAATATGTTAAATTCACTGTCTTCCTCCCAGCTGTTCTTTATATGTTGAAACAAGATGTCAGATAATGGGTGTATGCAGGATGTTGGACAATAAAGAATCAAAGTCCCAAAAGAAGACCCAAGTTGTGTCCTAAATTTGCACAAAAGAAACGAACACCACCTGCAACCACCTATATGCTTTTTTGACCCTTCTCCCTCAGAGAACTCCTGCCATTTCAGTGGTAGATGCTCCAGCACAGTGCCTTTTTCTAAAAATTTTCATGTACCTCCACTGTCTACATGAGTCATGTATTCACTTGCTTGCCCTCCCCAGCTCCTGCTGGCTGCCTCATTCCTTCCCTCTCCATACAGTGAACTGAAATCATCCCAGAGCCGCAAACAGATAAGGGAAGCTGGGGAAGGAGAAATATGTTGACTACAGTACAGTTTGCAACCTTATTTAAGGGTATTCACAGTGGAAGTATTTTTGGGGGGAAGGAGGAAGAAAGACTGATGCCCATTTTATGAGCACTCTGAACAGTTATGCCCATGTTCTGAGAAATCCAGCATACAAAACACAGTCTTGAGGAAGAAACCTCATCAGGGGACCACAGCAACAGAACTGTCTTAAAACGGAAGGGCTGGAGAGGATAAAGGGACAGTAGAAGAAATGGTAAAGAACAGCGAAGGGGAAGGAAAAAGCATAAGGTCGAGAGGGGCAAGTTGTCTCTTTGCCTTTCCTTCTTTTGCCTCAGGCCCATATCGGCCTTTCCTTTTCTTGACTTAACTGGGATGAATTTTAATTGCAGCTTCTATACGTGTTTTATACACTATGTACTCTCTACTTGTGTGGAGTGGATTTCCCATTCATCACAGGATTGCAGGCAAAAATCCCAGGAGCATTTTGCTTTCCTTCAAAGTTAGCTTTGCTAAAATCAATAACTTTAGGGCTGCTTCCTCTGTCTAGCACATACCCCCACCCCACAACCATTTCATGATTTTATGATTATTTGATTTTGTTTCTTATTTCCATATACAGATTTATATTTGCAATCTTTCCATGATAACAGTGATAATATTCTATACTGTTTCAATAACAGTACAAAGGCAACACTCTCACAGCAACAGTGGAAACATGCTCACATTTGTAGATTTTAGTCAATATCCTAACTGATCTCTAACAATCTCTCTTCTCTACTGTCGTCTCCTCAATATTCCAGCATTCTTCAAATCAAAGTTCTGGTTTTCTTAGGGACCCATGTTATGTCTTGAATATTTTTATTGCTTGTGCTTTTTTTTCAATCACCTGCAAGTCTATAGTGCAACAGCCAAGAATCACAACTACATTAAATTGCCCTTATCTTGTATGCAAACCACTGAAGTTAGTTTAAAAAATAAAGGGAAAAAAAAAAAAACAGGGTGGGGGAGGGGATATGGGAAGCAGGGGTGTCTCCTACTGCAGATTGAGTATCATCCCTCAGCAATATTGTTACATCTCTTCCAGTTTTATATTAGCTCTCCCTTCACTAAAACTGTGTATCTTGGCATTTTAAATCCCCCTTCATTTTCCTCGTTGTCTCTCTTATTCCAATAATATCTTTCTTATCCTTGAAAACATGTCACTCCAATTCAGCAGTCTTATTACATATGCTCCTAGCATTTGTATAAAAGATATTTAGCTTTTCTTTTTGCCCTCCTTTACTTTTCTTTTTCACTATCTCCTATAATGCTAATCCCTTCTCAATGGGAAATGGTTTTCCTTCAATCTAAGTCGTTCTTTTTGTGCATAGATCCACTAGTTCAGCTTGAATTCCCTGAAGAACAACATAAATTTAAAAAAAAAAAAAGTGGGAAAGGGGAAGAAAAACATGGAACCCTGGAGTGCTCCTTAAACAATTAGCTTTTTGTTCAAGAGTAAGGCATGTATTAATACAAATTTGACTCCGAACAGTGAAATCAGAAAGCAACTGGAATTGCAGTCTGAAGCATAATGTGGTTTACAGGCTTAAGACAATCTAATAGCTATTTCATGAACGAAGACTTCAAAATGCAAAAATGCAAGTAACAGCATGCAGAAGGATCCAAAATAAGAATTATGTATGTCATTAATTTTTTGGACAAAGGTAATTTTAGTACTGTGTTAAAAACTGAGTGATATAACCTACACTGTCAATTATCTGATAAACAAGGCTGAAAAAGTCAGATCAATGCAAAAAGAAATGGCTTCTGAAATGGTCTGTATTTTTAAAGAATTAGTATTTAGATAAGGAAACGTTTTAAAATAAACAGTTGAATCACAGATTAGTAATCCTTCAACCACAGAGTATGCATTGCGATTATGGACTGACAATTTTAATTTAATCTTTTGTTGGCAAGTGCTTTGCCCATATTTCAGTAGTATGAAGCAATATTAAAATGGTTAACTACAGCTCCGCCACTTTCTACCCCAACCAGCACTGTATTCTTTCTTTCTGTATTCTTTATTGCCTGTGTCAGTAGAGCTCTATCAATCTATCTCTGATGCCTCAGGTCAGAATAAACATATCTGGGCAGGGGAGTGGCAGAGAGAACCCAAGAGTTCAAGACTGTAAATACAGATTCTGTTAAAAATTAAAGTAATTAACAAATAAGCTTTGCTCTAACTACTATTTTAACCATTGATCAATCTCTGTTCTTTTTACATGGAAAGGTTTAACAAGGGACTCTTGTACTGCAAATGAGTTCCAAACAATAAAACAGAAAAAGAGGATCCTAGTCATCAGATCTGAAAATACATGAAGAACAATTGCTTTCTTGCTGCATGACTATTTTCCCCAAGTCACAGAACAAATCAGATCCGAGATCTGATGATCACTATAGTAACATGAAAGGAGACAAGTATTAAGGATTCAACAAGCTGCTTTTTAGCAGCTAAAACAGTTACATAAAATAGACTTGCCAAAATTAATTGAAACAAAAGGCCTCAAAGTACATTTTAGATAATGTCATAACAATGCACATTTTCCCTCTGCCCCCTCCATTTAAAATACAGCACAACCACTGATTCTGAATTTTCCTGAACTACTTGTAATCATGTAAATTAGGGATGAGATGTAGATGTCAAACGAAACATCCCTTCTGAATAAAGTCTCTGTTCTTCAGTAGTCAAAGAATAGGCAGATACCCAACACAAATGCAGGGAGCTGTTACTAATGTACAATTATTAACCCTGTACTACACTATCAGCTGTAGATTAAATTCTACTGTTTTGAATTGGTTATATGTGAAGAATTTTGCACCACTTTGCACTGCTCAGTACTGGGACTTGTAAGTCATTCCCAAATTTAATGCAAGAATACATTGGTTCTACAAGAGCTGAACAGCTCTGCTGGGACTAGAAGGCTGAAAATCCATCCCTCTGTCTCTTTTTGTGACGATTTACATAAGAAGAAAGCAATTATTCTTGCCCTCTGAATGCCTCACCACATGGAAACAAAAGTTCCATGTATCCAGTTAAGGGATTTTTGCAAATAAAGTCTCATCTTTTCTTTCAAGGCTTAGTTTCTCTTCATGGTCAAGGATTCACAAAATTCTGCCTTTGATTCCTTTCATATTCCTCCCAACAACCTTACTTCAGGCCCTTCCCTCCTCCTCTGTGCCCTGCTTTCTTCCTTCCATCACAAAGTCCTTTAGAAATGGTCATTCAACTATTCCTTTGTACTGTAACTCTCCTACACTCTTTTTGATGGCAATTCACTGTAAGCTTCAATTTTCATTTTTTAATAACAACTGCTTTTCTCCAGAGTTACTAAGCATCTTACCAGCAAAGCTTTATGTGCTAACTGTGCTGTTAACTGAACATAGACCAAACCTGACTTAGGAGGGACTGTGTTTCCATAGCTTATTATTGGTATTGTTTGGTAGTTTATTTTTGGAAAAAGCTATGGGAAAAAGTTTATGCAGCAGTCCCCTCAAACACATTTTGTTGAAGATGGGCCAGGAGAGGACCAGGGCAGGCTGCTCAGAAAGTTGCTGGTGGTGTCCTGTGCGCTTTAGGATACAGGCCTCGAGTTACGGCGCAGAAAGGCCAGGGAGATTACCGACCAACAGCAAAGATGAGGAAGCCAATAACAAAATTTGAGAAGGATAAAAGCCCATCAAATATAATAAAATGAACTTGGAAGGCCAGTAGAAGAGTGGCAATCCAGTTTACCAACCTGTTACATGCATGATTCCCTGCCTACACACAAGAGGTACATGCATGAGGCACAAGTAAGTAGCAACTCTAAAGACAGAATATCTACTATCAAGACTCAAGCAGGCCACCTAGAGAAGTCAAGAGACTTCCTGTTGACCAGTCCTGACTCCAAGAACAACAGAAGTCCCATGGAACACGGTCATGAAGCTAGAAAGAGAAAGGCACATATCCGAGTACTGAGGATAAATCTTCAGAGCAGGAATTACAGTGCAAAGAAACAGAGGTTTGCAGTTCTGAAATGTCAGATTAGGAGCAATATTGATAGTTTAATCTATGCTGCCACTGAATACCACATGCTGATTTGCCCACAGGTGCAACAGCAATGAACCTCACAAGATACATAGGCCATCTACAATCATGGTCTATAGCAATAGTACACCTAAATACCACTGGAAAGGAGAGAGGAGAGGTTCAAGAGGAAAATATTTTGGCTTTAATTCAGGAGGCAGAAGACCAAAGCCAGCGCAATTCTTTGAAATATTGCCAGTATCACAAAGGGTCAGAGAAGCAAGGTTGCACCATTCTGCACACAACTGAACAAACAGTGTGTGGAAAAAAGATTCATGTCAATTCAGAATTGAGACACTTTTCTGGAACAGACAGAATCAAAGAAGGGTAAGCTTCTCCTGCACCCAAGTAGGGCCAGTTTACTTGTTTCATAGAATGGTTCGGGTTGGAAGGGACCTTAAAGATCATCGAGTTCCAACTCCCTGGCCACGGGCAGGGACACCTCCCACTAGACCAGATTGCTCAAAGACCCATCCAGCCTGTCCTTGAACACCCCCAGGGATGGGGCATCCACAACTTCACTGAGCAACCTGTTCCAGTGCCTCACCACCCTGACAGTGAAAAATTTCTTCCTAATATCTAATCTAAATCTACCCTCTTTCAGTTTAAAGCCGTTACCCCTTGTCCTATCGCTATACTCTCTGATAAAGAGTTCCTCTCCATCTCACCTATAGGCCCCTTTTAGGTACTGGAAGGCTGCTACAAGGTCTCCCCAGAGCCTTCTCTTTCTGCAGGCTGAACAACCCCAACTCTCTCAGCCTGTCTTTATGGTAGAGGTGCTCCAGCCCTCTGATAATCTTTGTGGCTCTCCTCTGGACCTGTTCCAACAGATCCTTCTTATGTTGGGGACTCCAAAGCTTATCAAATCAGGAAAGACACCAATCAAGTTTGTCCTAAGCACACACGTAGACTGTGACAAAACATGCCTATCTTTGAAATCAAAAGCCTAAGATGTTTTTACCTGAATGTCAGGAATTACATAGATCATACCACTGAAAAAGTGTTGCTATACCTTAAAGAAAGTTCAAATTTTGATAAGGCAAATGAGCTAATTGTATTAAAACATACCACAGAAGCTGGTATTCCAGCCCCCCACCTCTTTTTTTTTTTTTTTAAGTAAAAAAGAAAAAGCATCACCTTCAGATTCAATAAGAGATCAGAAAAGCAGCAGAAGCAGAAAATACAATTTTCAATTAGTCCTGCACAGACCAAAAAACAATGCAGAAATTAAAATTATAGGTATGATGTGTGACTAGGTCTTGAGGCAATTGTTCTGATAATCTATCAAATCAAGCCTATACAGGGTGAATTGGTTGGAAAAACACATAGATAAATACTGTATACTGGAAAAGGCAACGTGGTTTTTGTGGAAGGAAATCAAGATCCAACTTTAAATTCTTTGAAGCAGTTAAGGTGCATGTGGACAAGGAAGAACTGTCCAATACAACATACTGGCTTTCCAGAAAGGTTCCAAACTCCACAGAGATTAAATGGCCACATTTAACACAGAAGTTTATCAGTAGGTAACTCCAACAACCTCTGCTATTTAACATTTTGTATAGGCTTGAAAACAGTGGTTAGTGAGGTGAAAAAGGATGTAGTTAATACTTCCAGACAGTAAAAGTCAAAGCTTACTTCAAAGTCACAAAACGATCTCAAAATTGTTAATGAAGAGGCAGTAAAGTAGCAGACTAAATGTATTAACCACAAGGTACTAGATATGAGAAAAAAAAAATTCTTAACTATGTAAACATAACATTAAGTTCTGAAGTGTCACTGCTCAAAAGAAGTGGTCTTGGAGTTACTGTAGACAGTCATCCACTAATAAGTAAAATGCTCTATGGCAAAGAGGAAATACATTCCTTATTGGGAAAGAAATGAAGAACAAAACCACAGAACTTCATTGTTCAGAAATTTATGGTGGAAAGTATCTGGAATAACAAGTGGAGTTCTGTCCTTATGTCCCCAAAATCATAATAGTATAACCCCAAAAGTTTCAGAAAAGATCAGTGAGGATGACCAAACTGCAGAATGCCTTCAATATAAGGAGAGATCCAGTTTAAAAACAATTATACCATGTGACCAAGTTCTATAACCAAAATATCAAATACCATAAGAATGATAAATAGAAAGCAACTGACAAAAGAAATTGGCAAGATAAATTAGCAGACAGCAGATTTAAAATTAAGAACGATTTCACACAGTCACAATTGCATGAGGAAATCATTGCCACAAGATACTAGCAATACCAAAACATAGATTATAAAAAAGAACTAGACTATTAAACTAAAAATAGGTCAGTCAGTGGCTATTCGATACAGTCTAGCTTAAGAAGCTTCAAAAACACTGCTTGTCAGAAAGCAGGTCAGTGATGCATCTAAAAGAAAGCTGTTTCTGTGCACCTACTCTTCTTTCATACTCAGAGTATCTAGACAGACTGTCAAGCCAACACAGCAGTTCTTAAACAATGCAACCATAATTTTTATGGTGTTATTGAGCTGAGGTGTTGTAACAAGATACATGGACAGGAGAAGTTCTTCTCCCTCTTCCATCTCAGAACTCACTACTTTCCAGCCAAGCTGATAAGTT
>KZ505644.1:1899550-1936558 GCA_002844005.1 Limosa lapponica baueri
GTTTTTAGACTCTTATCAAAAAAGTTTCAAGTATCTTGTAAAAACATCTACCCTACAACTGGCACACCATAGCAAAGAAGTTGAAACCAGTTGCCAGTTTTCTGCTTACACACTGTGTGTGCCAAGAACCGCCTGCTGAAGGACCTTCTGCCCACATTACAAATGGTATGCTTTAAATGGTGATACTCCAGTGTACAACTTCAAACGTGGTCTTCCCAGAAAGGAATCAAATTCAAGCACATCAGCAGTGCTTTTCAGTAACACAAGACTCCAGACAGAAGGCAAACGTGTATCGAAAAGAACTCTTCCCATATACAAAACTGATAATGCCAATGTACCCTGTGTGTCATCTTTGTGTTTTACACCAACAGCCATATCAAGTAGACACAGCTACTTCCCATCTTTCAAAGTTTGCTCCCTACACAACGCAAGGGCACACAAACATGCAAATGGAAGAGCAGTCATACAGCTGGAGAAATGTACCTAGTTACACCAAGCAATACGTATCTGGGAGCCCACTTATAAGTAATGTATGTAAACATGTATTTAAGAGATTAGTTCAGAATCAAAGGCTACCTAGATTAAACAAGATTTCTTTTTTTTCCGCCTATGTTTCTCCCAGATTCTAGCAATCTGAAAATGGTTGATTCCAATGACCACAGTTTAATTCACAGGATGATGTTAAACGGCACACACTTCTTTCTCTCAGTTCTTCTAAATCCAGCTATGCAATTTTTACCATTATTCTTAACAATGAATTTGAACACTTGAAGAACATATTTTTTTCTTTACCTTTCAAAACGTTCTCCTCTAAGAAGTGAGCAAGCTACTTCTGTATGATATGACATACCTTTTAGATTGATATGCCACCACAATATTAAATAACATTTTTTCCAAAAAAATACATTTACAAATGATATTTTATGTACTGTAACTATACATGACAGAAAGATGTATTACATTGGCCACTAGAAGTTTGATTCACAGCTATTAATTATCCTGAAACAATTATGGTATGCTTAGGAAGAAGCCTGAAAGTTATTTTCTACTTAAAAAAAAAAAAAAAAAAAACCCCCCCCCCACCCCCCCCCCAATTCTAGAGTACAGATCATTATTCATCTCTACGTTACTCATTTTTATCTAAAAAATAAAAATTAAATTAAAAAGAAAAAAATGTACCAGACACAAAAAATATAGCCTTAAGAATTGCAGGACGTTTAAAGATTTGAGACTAGGGGGAAAAAAAAAGGCTAAATAATTCTTAACATAGTGCTTCCATTATTAAAAATACAATTTAATTGGCTGCCACATATTTTTGTATAAGGAAACAAACTGCTTGTAAAACAAATTGAAACTGGATCGATTTCATATTTCATCTGAAACTCTCCAGACAAATCAGACATAGCTTCTGCAAATCATTCAATACTACCTCCTCCCAGCATTGGTCATACAAAGGCTTAATTCCATTCCTACTGTATATAATATAGAGTGGGCAGACTTCAGTGGGGTTTGCAATTGAAAAAACATTTGTAATTTCTGTAAGTGTAGTCAAGATAGTATTAACAAAACCTATATTTCTGGCATTCTCTGATCTTGGCCCAGATGACGTTCCTTGCCTTGTGCTCCTAGGCAGCCAGCAGACTATAAATCTAAACCTGCAAATATGCAAGAACTTACCTGAACTCATATTCAGGCAAGAAAGGAAATACCTTAAGAGACAGTATAAGTAAAGAAAAGATAGAGGCATCTAGGAAATATCCCAGTTTCCCAAGGAGCTGAAGTTATAATAACAAAGAGCTTTCAAATCAACACAAGGTTGACATCCTAGTACCCATGGACCAGGAGAAGAGGCGAGCACCACAGCAGGACTTCTGGATGCAGCACGGCAAGTCACTAATAACAAAGAGCCCCAAGGCTGCAAGTTCAACAGCAGTATCTGAATGGCCTGCATCTGCAGCAGATTAAATGGTGAACCAGTCACCAAGACAGCTCTGCTCATTGTTTCTATGAGCAGTTATATAAAAAGACAATCAAATAGATTATACAGACTGAGATACACGTTTCATTTCTGCTGTCTGTTGGGAGCATAGCACCAACCATATGGACAGACTGCATGCTCCTCAATACTTTCAACACACAATTGCAATTAACAGACAAGAAGCTCCTGACAAAGTAGTCCTAATAGATAGCAAATGATGACTTCAAATAGGAGATCGAAGTGATTTGTTAAATTAAAATGTCTCCTTGCTTTCTCATGTCCTTACAAAACTTAGGGAATATACAGTTTACAATACCTTGTATTTAGTAACACATACACAGGCAGTATAGAGTAAATGTTTCCTCCCTGCTTTTAAGTCTCAGGTTCTTTGCTTTTAATACAAATTTTGAAGTATTCAAAAACTTGTGCAGAAAATAAAAGGATTTCACAAATTGGAAAGGACAAGTTTTCTCTTGATAGTCAAACAGTTATGATGTAAAGCGGTCTCATTAAATCATAAGTACTTTAACCTTTTCTTGAAAGAACTGGGAGATTTAAAGATTTATAAAGAAATTTTGCCTAAACTAGGAAATGACTCATATTTGACATGTATTGAAATGATAATGCTGATTTCAATAGGCACTCTAAGAGCATTTTCCTCCCAGGAGAGTAATTCAGTCATGGTTACCTCTCTGCATTTAGATTTTAAACTTACTTTCTAAAGCTTTTAATGTGCTGTAGTCTGCCAAAACATGGCAGAGTTACATAGATATGATCAGGCAAAATAAAGGCTAGTAAAAAGATTATTTTTATAATTGCACACACTAAGTATGAAACAAATACATCAATCTGACATGTTCTCAAAGAATCTCTTCTTTCAGCAGCCATGGCTGCTGAAAATTCCTGTTTAAGTTCCACTCTTAATTGCTTAAATAAATTCTGAAATATCAAACGGAGAGACCCTTAACAAAGAATCTGAAAAAGAAAATACAAAATGGAGCTGTTTCTAAGTGGCACAAATCTGATATTGGTATCACCATGCAGAGATAATGAAGTACACAATTGGCCTTAATTATGCATTGCTATGCTTTCAAATTTTTTATTTCTTTAAAAGTTATTTTTTTAAAGACACCACTTTTCCTAAGGTTTCACTTCAGTGCATATCAGATTCTTTTAAGTTAAGGCTATATATCCTTTGCTCCACTATGTACCTTCAACCAGATACTTTGCTAATATATACGTAAAAAGCTTAAACATGAATGATGGAAATCGTACCCAACATTTTGCACAAAATCTCACCGGAGTCTGGAGCAGCAACAATGATTGGGAATGCCTCTCCTTATGTTTCCCCAACGTATGCCTTTTTTGTAGCCGTATCATGGTAGTAACTCATCATCACTATCTGTGACAACTACTACAGCAATTATTCTCAAGGAATTCAATTGCTTTTTTGCCTCCCTCATAGCCCAGCCCTGGGATTACAAGCAAGTTCCTTTAAACAGTATCTATTGCCAACCCTCCCCATGAGCATTCCCTATGACTCTACAACTTCTCATGGGTTGTCACATCATTGCTAAAATGAACTCCAGATAGGGGAAATCTGACACATTTTACTTTGCCTGGAAATCAGTTTTCTCATCAAAAAAAACCTAAGAGGTTAGACAGTGATGAGTTATCTTTAGCAAATCCACACTGCATTTTATCCCCTTTTTCATTTGGCTCCACATCTTTATCTATTCCTTCAAAGATCTTTTCTAAATCCTTATATGCTGCTGTGTCAAAACAAATAGGTCTGCATTGCTAAGATGCTTTTTCCTTCCACTGGCTCTGGCTGGGATGGAGTTAACTTTCTTCACAGCACCCTGTATGGTGCTGTGTTCAAAATTTGTGGCTAAGACAGCATTGATACCACACTAATATTTTGGCTATTGCTAAGTAGTGCTTGAATAGTGGCAAGCCTTTCTTTTCCCACTCCGCCCCACCATCCCACCTCAGTGGTAAACTAGGGTTGGGCCAAGAAGTTGGGAGGGGACACAGCCAGGACAGCTGACCCAAACTGACCGAAGGACCATACAGACCATACTGTATTACCTCATGCTTAGCAATAAAAACTGGGCCAGTATCAATGCATGTTACCCTTCTTCCTGAATGTAAGCATTATAGCTCCACTCTGACTTGGTAGATTTGCATGAAATCTCTTTGTCAAAGGATTTCAGGTACCAGTTCTTTCAAAATTTTTGGACAAAGACCACCTGATAGCATCAGCATGTACACAATAAGCTTGCAAATTCCTGTTTCTACCTCTTTATAATCATTTCTGTTTTCGTACATTCATTTCTGTTATCCAGCTTGCTTTTGCTCTGTGACTGTTATCATTATTCTTACTGAAAACAGAAGCAAAGTATGTATATAGTTTGGGGAACTTACTCAAATCATCCTTAATCTCAAGCACACCTTCACTGTACACAGGTCTTGCCTTCTTGCACAAACAAATCTTAAGAACTTTTTACCATTTAACAGTCATTCCAAAGCCTAATTCAGCTTGACATCTTTACAGCTATTTCTATTCCTGTGTAGCATTCTCTGTGAATTTGCTTCCCTATTCCCCAGTGCTTGCAGGCTCTGCCATCTCTAACTGAAAAGGTGCTTATTCACTCAGATAAGCCTGGGCACCACAGCTCCAATTTTTCTTTGTAAAGGCAAGAGATTTCTCTTAATTTCATTATTTTTATTTTTAATAATCTCCAAGCCTTTTTTCCATTCAATCTCTGGGCTCTGCAGTTCGTCTGAAGTAGTCCCATCTGTTCCCTTTGAAATCCAAAAGTGTACCTACAGAACCACAGAGCTGTTCATTCTTCTATATTGTCTGAACCTTGTTATGAGTACTCAACATTACTTTTGAGACTCACCTCTCTAATAATGCCCTCATCACTTAACAAAGTTTGTATCCAGACTTTCTGATGCATTGACTAGTTAATGAAGAAACCTTTACTGCAGAACATACAGGAATGTTGGGACCCTGCTCTTGTTAGTAGAGCTTTAACTTCCCAGCTACAAACTGGAGAATAAGTCTCTGCAACGACACAGTTCTTAGTAGTAGTTCTCTCTAATGGATTACACACCTAAATCCAAACCCAAGGATTTAAATTCCTAGATTACCTCAGTAGAATTCATTTACTAGCCTTCTCTTCCCCTAGAATTATTTTATTCCAAGGAAATTATTTTCAATCTGTGCTGTTCTTCCTTCTTTCCTTCCCTCTTATCATTTAATTACTATTTGGTGCTATTCCACCACTTAGCTTTCATTTCTATCATTCCTGAATAGGCATATGCTCCTATACCTGAATTCCAAATTTATCTGCCATCCATATTTCTGTTCTCTCTAAACTCATTTTCACATCTGCAATCAGTACTTCACACTAATCTGTAATGGTGTCTGTTGCCTAGCATTATGCACAACTATTTCAGTTTTTTCTACTGACCACAAGAATTCCCCTGTTTGCAGGCTCCCAGCTCCTACTGACTGCTCAGCTGTCAAAGAGATCTGAATTTTTATTTTTATTTTTTTTTCACATCAGGACAAGTCACCCAGCTCTGGCTGGATCCCCAATAAAAAGAATGCCAAACAACATTCAAAATTCTGTAAAGTACCTAAAAAGGTGCTGAATCTACTGTTATCTACTGTTAGTTTAGTTAAACCTAATAGCTTATGGCTAAACATCACAGCCACATACATGACATTTCACATCCAACAACAATTTCCTTCTTGTTTCTGTAGAAGGAGGTTATACAGCAACTACATCGATAACACCATACCTACTTCAAAATCAGCACGGCTGTAGGATGACTGCAAACTTTCCTACTTCAAAAGCCACAGAGCTCAGTCCTAGGGCCTGTCTTTGCTAGAAAATAAAGTTTATGCCTGTAACAGTGACACAGAACTGAGATTTCTAATCCTTTACAGGTATTAGAGGCAGTTTCATCTCAAGACAGCATGGAAGTCTACATGGTCTGACTTATCTGGAAAAGCTCAAAGTAGTAGTAGGCCACTATTGATTGGGCTTGGCCCCCTCTGCTGCCTCTACCCCAGGTAGCTCACCTACAGCCCACAGAAGGGTCTCTCCTCCACGCTGCAGTGCCTGTACCTACTGCACTGGCATTGCCCAGGGAGAAGGCTGGTTAGGCAGAGAAGTCAAAAGTCCCACTTGTGGTAAGATCATGTGATTTGTACTTCCAGGTGTAAACTCCAGCCTCTCCCACTGCCTTTAATTAAAATTATTAATGGCTATAAATCTACATAGCTCTGTCTTCAAAAGGCTTTTTCATCAGCTTAAGGAAATACCTATAATGAAGTATATATCATCATGATATATAAATATATAATATCATCAACTACTACTATTGTCTGAAGATACAGACACTTCCAAAGTAATGCATATTTTTGTATGGTCTCTGTCATCTTTTCCTTTTCCATTTATTTCTCCATTTATAGAAAAAATGCCTTTGGACAGCTGCTGAAAGACAAAAACCAACAAACTTTGCCTAAAATTTCATAGCCAGACCTAGTGCTAAGGGGATCATGCTGCAGCCATTTTCATCTTTAATGGAAAGCTGAGTCCTACAATACCACAAATCACAGAATGTGAGGTTCTACCATGAGCTCAGAGACTTGGGAAAGGTATTAAGCCTGCAGTCCCTTTAAGGGTCTAGAAGCTACACTTCTTTACTCCTGCTATGCATTGAAACACTTTCCCCAAAGAAACAAAGAGCCAAATCCTACAGAATGCTTGAAGGTTCTTTGCAATACAATTTAAGATACACGTATTTAAATCCAGCCCTTTCACTCTTCACTTCACTATCCCAGGCTTTAGCAGCTACTGAAGCTAGTACAAAATGTGGCTGACAGCAGCAGCACTAATATAGCACCCTTAGGGTGTTTGAAGTGTAAAGTTCATTAGTTCTACCTTAAGGTCACTCTTTTAATCCAACAGCCAAAATCTTATTCACACTACCATACTGTTATCCTGGAAAAAAGAAAACTGCAAAAAAAAAATCAAGACGTCACCTTCGATACTTCTTACAAGTGACAAGATCAGCACTAAAAATCCAAATCACAGTCAATACCTTTTAGCAAGTTTCAAGAAAGCAGCAAAACTATTCTTGATTGTGCTGTAAACCAAATGAAATTTAATAGAATGGATAAAGGAAATGAAGGAAGGAGAAGATAAACATTTCAATACCTGATAATTGTGTTTTATAATTATTAGTTGAACTTGGCTTACAAATAGAATTTACTCGAATGTCTGTTGGGAATTGCAAGACATGCAAATAACTGAATTTTAATTTCTTCTGTGTTTGTTTACTGATTTTTGTACATACAGTTTAAATTTTAACAAACTCAATTTTGCTTTATCCTCAGTGGATATTTGTACACTTATTAAAAAGATGTCAACAGAAGACTTTTAGAACACAAAGATTGTGTTTTAACAATTCTGAATCATAATTTTAAAATAAGAGGTAATAACTCTGTAACTTACTAGCTTGATTGCACCTGCACAAACTCATACATGTTTACTACGTGCTCTGTAAGAAGTTTTCAAAAATCAAGTGGGAAATACCTCTAAGATAAGTACATTAGCATGTATAGATGAGGATAACATTCACTTTTTTAGGAATTAATCTGAGAGACCCAAGGCTTATTGATAAGATTAAAAATAAGTAGCTTTTCTTCACACTAAATATTTGTGTTCCTAAGGGTGAGAATTTTCAGTCTTGTTTGTTCAGAACGAGCATAGCATTTTTTTCCAGTGCGAAATTAGCCATTGCCTCAAAATGAGCTCCCACGTTAAGATCCTTACCTACAAAACTCAAGAGTTATCATTTACATCCCTCAGTTTACCCTTTTATATTTGTGCAGTTATACCATTCTCAAACAAATATTGTATTTCAACAAATATTAAATGGTTTTTATTTTACTCACCTGCACACTAAGATGAATCCATTTCTTCACAAGAATTCTCCCCAGTGTCATTACTTTTATTGGTGGCTGCAAACCATTTACTGTGCGATAATAAAACATGGTTTCTTTCTCAGAGATTGTGAGTTTGAACACAGTCTGCCCATCAATAGCCTTTTCTATCACACACCTTTGGAAATAACCAAGAAAAACAACATAAGGTCAGAGGCACACACTTATACACATTCTTGCCAAGGTGCTATCCTGTAAAGTGATGCTAACCAGAATGCATTAAAATAAACGTTAAAAATACAGCTCTTGAGAAGATGCTCAGTGACAGTTAAAGTCACAGGATGTACTAAGTGTAAAAGAACTTTAACAAAGATATTTTCTGTCTTAATCTGTGATTGTTGTTTTTTGTTTTTGGTGTTTTTTTAATTTAGTGCATGCAACCCCAGTTCACTTGAGGGTTAAAGAGGAGTGCACTTTGCCTCCTCTCTTCAGGGTTCCATGACAGAAACTACAGTGGCTGGCCAGCACTGCGCAGGTCTCTGCTGCACTTTTCATACAAAGCTGTGCCACATAGTGCATCCTGTGGAGGCACTTACCTTTTTCGTAGTCTAACAAGGCAAATGTAATATAATCACAAAAAAGCAGTATAAATAACATGTTCTGGAAATAACTCTTTCATCTTTCCACCAGCTTCCCCTTCACTCTCCCTTTGACACAGCCTTTTTTAACCTAAGAGAACCAGAGCAAGGGAAGCAGGCTATCCAGCCACTTGTTAGGTTTTTCCCCCCACAAAGGCTTCACATCATCAAATGCAATGCAGACATACAAGGTACAAAGAATACCATTCATAACAACCCATACTGCAAATCTAGCTGCTGGAATATTTTTGCCAATCCAATCACCATGGTGCCAAGGGTCCTGAGAAAGCATAGTCTATATACGCTTATGAAACAGCTATGTATTTTATTGAGGTAATCATCAGCACAACAAAATTATAAAGTTCTGTTCTCCCATTTCAGCTGCTTGAGAAATCCAGTCCCCAGTTTACTGACCCATGAAAAGCCAAATATTTTAACGATTACACCAGACTAAATTAGCGCACTAACTCACAAGAGAGAAGCATATAAAATTTGTATGAGACCAGGATTTACTTACATGTATTTAAGGAAAAAAAAAAAAAACAAAACAAACCCACCTTATCTACTGATAAGCACCTTCACCTAATATGCATTTATAAAATAAAAGTATCAAAAAGGCTATTCTTTGACACTGCCATTATTCACCAATTCACCCTTATACCCAAGAGAAAAATTAATTCATTAACTGTTACCATCTTAGCCTGCTGGAATGTTGTCAATAAAACAATTTGCAAAATGCAGACTTCTGGTTTCCAAACCTTACTAAAAGCACGTTTCTTAATATATTGTCGACTGGTCTTTTCAATATTTTGTTTGCTTGTAAACATGCTAGTTTTGCTAGATAATAAACGTGAGGGAAGGCTCAGCTAAGTAGCAAAATATTTAGGAACTGGATTTACCGAGTTCCTGGATAAACAATAATTGGATAATCCAGTTTTTTGTTTATTTTTGTTATCTAAAACAAACATCCCCACATTGTTTTTATCCCCAAAGGTGTCATGACTTTAAGAAAAGAAGTGACCTTGATGTACATCACTTTGAAAACTGGAAAGAACAAATGTGAATTGTGACTCACTACTGAAAGAGAAAAATCAAGAGGCAGAAAACAGAGGAGGGACAAAAAAAAAAAAAAAGGGAAGAAATCTCCAAACTAGTTCTAACATAGATGAAATAGGCATAAGCAGTACTTGTGACTCTGAGCACGATTTTCCATTCCAGCCATGATTACAGAGAGAAACCACTGTTCTTTATGAAGTTTCCAACTTCTGGTAACCTGCAGTCCCACAGAGCCAATTCCTGACTGTATAATTCTCTATGGTGGGGCTGAAGGGAGAAAAAGCAAACACCACAAATCTGCTTGGTCTGCTTTCAAAGAGAAAAATATCCTAGAGAATCTAACACGGCTGCACTGTTGATCCCCACACATTAACTGGAGCACTTGCAAATGGGAACATCTGCACGGGTTCAAAAATCAGACATATGGTATCTTAAGGCAACTTCCCCTCTCAGTCCAATTCCTACTGTAAAACATCTAAATGGCTATAAAGTAATACGATATTATTTTAGTCCTTTAGATAAATAAAGTTAAAAAAATACATCTATTGCCCACTGCACAATCAGGCCATTCCCCCTGACCTTTTTTCTGTGTAAAAGGCCCCAGCTCATTTCTCTCCCACCACCAACTTCCTCTGGTCATCCAACTTCCCAGTTAGCCCAGTTTATTGATATAAACTGCCTTTAATGATTAGTCATATGCTAAGCTTCCACTCATTCTTACCCTATTCCATTCCAATGGGTTACCATATATACAGTTTCCTATGTTGTGCTAAGGCTTACTTACAGGCTACATAGTCTTACTGAAAGCATTTATATTAACTGATGAGTACATGCAGTAAGAAAGGAAACATGGGGAAAGAAAAAAAAATCAGGGACAAGAGCTTTGCTCATTTATTGCGCTACTGCCTAAAGGGAAAGTAAATTTAAAGACTGGAGTACAAAATGTCAGTGTTTTCTCACTATTCTCTTGCTTTTCTTCAAGATTTCCAATACGCACTGACTTAAAAGCATACCTACAAATATCTATACCATAAATCTTAGAAGAACATTAGGGCTTAAATCCATAACACAACCTGACTTTCCTCTCTCTTTGTATGAAAGTGTATTCTTTCCCAGATTCACATAAGAAAACTTAGTATATGTACGACGTTTATGAAGAAAATCCTTGGTGTCTTTAATTAGCCACATATATTTGCTCCTCCAGAATGTCACAATTTTTAAAGGGCCTTCAGACCTGGGATCCTTGCATCAGTATCCCTCACTTCAGCCAGCACAGTAACTTTTAGCAGAAAAATCCTGCTATTCTCTTACATGGGTACACGCCTAACAGACAAACGTCACAGTCTTTACAAGGAAGCACTGGGATACTATATAGCAACACTCCCAGCTTCTTTGTTAAGTGCTCTCTAGCAGCCAGACCATTTAACATTCAGCACAAAGAAACACATTAGTATGGCATGTCCAAAAACCATGGGTCTGCTGTACTTGATGTAAGAGGCACATGTAAGATGTACTTTGCCACTAAACAAAACATCCAGTTACATTTTCAATTATTCTACTGGTAAAATGAGCGGCTGGTTCTGGCTCATCCTCCTAGTGTTTTGGTGGCAGCACAAAAACTTTGTTAGAATAAATGCCAGTTCCATGAAGTCCCTCCATTGTGATAATGGGGTTTAAAAGGTCTCACAAATGACGTCTAACAGGGACAATTCCCCACCAGGGACGGCAAAATGCAGGACATCTGGTAAGTCAAACTCCTTCTGCCAACCTGAAGGACTCACTAAACCAATACAATAAAAGTAAAAATATCTTAGTTTGCTATTAAACTATTTCTCTTTTGTAGGATGCCTTCTGAGTCAAGCCTCAGTGTCTATTCGGGTGCAATCACTGTTTTACTACAACTGGAGCTCTGTATTCCTTTTACATGGAAAGGAAAATTACAACACTTCTTTCTGTGAACAGTGGGGCAAAAAAGAGTCTGGACAGTGGCATATGATCCTGTCCACTGGAATAACTGCTGTCCAACTTTGGTTTTCAGGACCGGGCTCTACAATTCTCATTTCTACATGTTGAGTAGCAGCAATATCACAAAGCAGAAGAATGAAGTTATCTATTACAAAAATTGAATGAAAACATTTAGATTTTAAAGGGATCTATAAAACCCACTGAACAGGAATATGTACATTGTGTAGTTATTAACACAGTAACAATGGGAGACTAATGTTTTACACTAGTCCATGGGTAATCAGACATTGGTAGAGTCTGGTTTCTGCACAGCAGTTAATCATTTGAAACTAAGGACATACATTTCATTGTTTTAGGTGCCATGCAAGCAAAAGCCTATTCCATTGACAAAAGAGTTTCATGGATCTCACTCAACACATCACTGCAACAGCTTGCTTGGAAATTAGCAGGACGTTTCTCCTTCAAGGTAGGCATATGCTCTACTGAAGACATCTTCAATATGCCTGCATTTATGTGGACATGAACTCATGACATAAGACAACCCCAGGAGTGGGGTCTCTGCCATTCAAGATTCAAACATTCTATAGAAAATGCTGTCTATAAAAGACACTAGGCCAAAACTCCAGAGACACCTTTACACATACCTTCACCTGAGCTGGTTTAACTTAAGATCAAACTTAAGTCACTTTTGCTCTGAAGATCTCATTTATTTCCCTTCCATAACCACAAATTCTACAGCTAGGGTGCCCTTTTTTTTAAGATAATTATCCTTGCATAAATCAGACTATAATTTTACATATATCATTATAATTTCAGACTTTTCTGTTGTTTCCAATGATTTTCATACCCCTAGACAACTTGCTATTTCATAGCAGCATACAAAAAAAATATGAAGAAGGCTACAACTGAACAGATCACAATTTTCATTCTAAGAATAAGTTACAACTACAAAAACATTTGTGACATATAGTCTGTAGGAACATACTGTACTTCTTGTGTACTTCACTTTAAAGAGGATCTGCTCAATCAGGGTAAGAAAGAGTAGGAGGCTCTGCATTTTGTGAAAGATGAAGGGAACTTTTTTTTTTTACAGGATTTGTGATATATTTTTCAAAAAGCAAGTTTTTCATTATAGTAAAGGTCCAGTCAAGCTGAAGGGCCACATATAATGGCAATATTTGCTAAAAATGTGACACGTAGGCAAATAAGAGAGGGAGCATGCTTAGCCATGTCTATTTTGTGAAAAACTAGGAACACTTCACTAGCAGTTTGCACAGTGGAATCTTTTGTTAAAGTAGCAACACAATCTCTCATTCACTCAGCATGCCCCAGGATCTTCTAGAAAAACTGCGACCACTCTTCTATAGCTCTGAAATGCTTATTTGGGAAGATGTGAGGTTTTTCCTTGTTTGTTCGTATGGACTAAACTTGTGTTGGGGGATTCCTAAAATGTTAGATAAATCTTTTTCCATCATGAAAGCAGCAATAGCACATACCCCTGACAACATGTTTTTCTAGCAGCTCTTAGAAGAAGGAATGTCAACATTAGAAATACAAATTACGATTTTTCAGAAAAGACCCGCACATTCTGTACGAATAGTTCCCACTGAAAGCAATTGACTATCATCCAAGTCAACGCCACCGAAACTGTACCTACCTGTCTTGACATTTGCAAAGACCCCAACCTAAATACGGCTTTAAAACGTCACAGTTTCTCACCATACCTTTTTAAAATTTTAAATAGCTTGCTAATAATGACCATGACTACAATGATCAATTTTTTTAAGAGCACCAGGAAAGTAAACACCTTCAATACTACTTACATTACACCTTCTTTCTCAGGTTTCAACCATACAGTTAACGTAAATGAAGCTGCAAGCCTCAGGGAACGGGGAGTAGAAAAGCAATCCTTGTGATTATGAAAAATAAAACTGGAAGCATTGCCGAAAGACCCTGGATGCAAGTCCCTTTTGTCCTCCGTGATACAAGTACCGAGGCCTTCTGAAAGAAGCAGTATGTAGGAAGAAGGCGATGACCTGTATGGACATTCCTGAACACAAAACCTCTGGGTGCAGGACATAATACTTTCAACAGCTACTGAGCTATGACAAAAAGTACTTCGGTCTGGCAGCCCACAAGTGGCTTTAGTTGGCACAATTGACACATTCTTGAAAGCTCCCACATTTTCAAGCCTAGGGAAATGTCCCTGAGAGCTGACCAACACAAAGGAGTCATAATAAGTTAAGATTAATGTTTCAATAGCATGAAACAAGAAACGACACCTCAAGGAAAGAGACCAGCAATTCATGTTTACAAAAAAGCTCCTCCTGATTAAAGCATCTGTAAATAAATAATGATGTCCATGTCGGTAGCAATGTCCTCAGGTGGTATGGTTTAAGAGTTTATGTAGCATTTTATCTTCAACACACTCATGCAAAGACCCAGTCGCAGGGGACATCTACGTCTTCTGGCCAGCGAAATGCACGTGGGTGACAGCTGGTATCTGCAAACCACAGAAAACAGACACAGTCCGTGGGAAGAACGTGCCCTTTCACACCAACAGAGGTGTTGCCCTGCTAGTGATTTTAGGGGTTTGAATTCCCCTTCTGAATTTCCACTAGCAGGTCCACCTGCCCCTTCCCTGGCTACAGCCAAGACATTTCTCTGCGTAAGGGCAAGGGGACTAGGCCAGCCCAAGCCCACACACACTCACAGCCAAGCTGAGTTTATCCCAGATCTGTCACGTCACGCGAGGCCGATGCTTGGGTTTACGTTTGACCGTAACAAGCACAGAATACGCTCTCAAAACGTGCCACTTCCAGCGTCCGAACCTCTTTCCTGAGGCTTTCAAGCTAGTTGGTCGAATCTCACATTTACAATCCCCCAGCCCTTTACCTCTCAGCCTCACGCCAACACCTGGGAGCTGCTGGCCGCTGTCCCCACTGCGCTATGTCAGGGTGCGCCGAGGGACACCCTCCTGCCCCCGAGGCCCGCCGGCTACGGCCTGAGCACCCCCCGGTCACCTACCTACCGTCCCCTCAAGTTGACGGCCCGCTCCGTGCCTTCCCCCCCTCGCCGCCCGCCTCCCGCCGCTCCTTTCAGCCCTCGGCAAAGCCGATTAGAACCACGCTCCCCATCTGTCCCGTGTGGGTATTTCTCACGGCGAACCCGCCTGCGCTGGGGCTCACCGGCAGGCCGGGCAAGGCCGGCGGCGAACCGCGGGACGGCAGCCGGTAAATAAGTTGATTTACCGTTATTTACCCCGCCCGGGAGCGGAGCGAGGAGAGCGGCGCGGCGCCCGGCGGTTCCCCAAGGCAACGCCACCCGCCGTCGCCCGGCAACGACGCGGCCTCCTCCTCCTCCCCCCTCGGGGTGCGGAGGGTGGCCCGCGGGAAGCCATTTCGCTGCCGCTCGGGCCCGCGGTATGAAATATTTACGGCAGCCCTGGGCGGCCGCCCGCCGCCTCAGGAGGAGGGGGCGGCCTGCGGCGGGCCGGGCCCCGGCTCTCCTCAGGCCCACCGACTTCTGGCCGTCTTCTCTGAGGGGTGCGAGGCCTTCTGCAGGGTGCGTTTGTGGGGGTCTGACTTGTAAAGCCTCGCAAGCGACAAGTTTGTCGACTCTGGGTCCGATGTTCTCAAGTTTTAGGGCCAGGCTTTCACTGGGTAGAGAAAGGGGAATGAATTTCTTTTAGACGCCACCAAGTAGGGTGGGAGTTTGAAGTCAGAGGTCCGATGGAAGAGCACGAACGAGAGCAGAGAAGTGCCATAGCACTTGCAAAAAAAAAAAAAAAAAATGCAAAGAAGAAACATTGTCAGGACCTTTTGACACGAACCTCATTTCTGTCTTGTGTCGGGCTACGCAAAGCAAACACAAACAAGCTGCAAAGTTGTCATCAGTGAGCCGAGCATGAGCTCCCATACATTGTTTATATGTATTTCTGGACAGAGAAATGCCAATTAATATATCCCGACGTTATATAAAGCACCTATCAATTTCAACTTTATTACGGAAGTTGCATGAGCTGCAATCTGGTTGGTATCTTTCCTGACAATTTTGTTGAAGTACCCTCCAGTAATTTGTCACCTTAGCGTGTTTGGACTTTTACTACCTGCATAGTAACAAAGTTCTTTGGCAACATATACAATGGCTACGAAATCATCCTCTGTCATAACAAAGCATTTTAACAAGCCCTTCATCCCAAATCAAACAAGCTCCTCGACTGTTCATGGAACATCTCTGCTTTAATACAGATCTCTTTCCTAACGTCATAGAAGATAAACAGTGATTCCTGCTAAAGCATTTTCAGTCACTTTGCAGTGTTTTCATGTTCTGGTAGTCATCGTGGCTCTTTTGTCAAAATTACCTTCCTGAAAGTATTCAAATGTAAAGAACTTTGTTTACCATGAAAGGGATGGGGGGAAAACATTGGTCTGGGGCACGGTGCAACACCACAGCACATAAAGCTTTTCTAGATAAATACATTTAGACCACAGGCTACCACGGTGCCGTCAACAGTATGACAATAAGAACATTTGCACATCAAGAACAAATCAGGTCTTACAGAACATGATGGAGGGAGAACAGGCAAAAAACAATATAGTAATAAAATCCCAGACATTAGCTACCATCAAAGAAGATAGGAACAGCTGTGAGTCACGGAGCATGCACCTGACAAAAATGGAAACTGATGAAGTGACCAAAGATAGCCAACTATGACTTGTGTGTATTTTTTGGCATTGCTGAAATACTAAAAAAAAAAAATCAGGTTTTTCTCTGTCTCACGTCTTTCTAGCAACCAGCAAAGACTGCACCAAGAATCGTTGCAGGTCTGACAGGTGTCCAAAAGGAAATACAGAGCTTATTCACCACAAAATGCACTTTCTGTTATATTCTGCAAATACTTGATAGCCCCATCACCTCCCAAGTGCACCATAGCATCTTTCATAGTGCTCAGTTTGGGAAAAATCACCCTGACTACTGTTACACTCTCTATCCCCAAAGGCAACCAGCCCAGCAGAGATCACAATTTTGCCCTTTACATATTTCATCCAAATACACAAGGCAATAGTACAAACCTTGCAAAAAACACATTGCAGGCCAACAGCACGATTACATAGGTCAAGGATCACTATATTTTTCTCAAGGACACCATTGTTCATCAGGATTATAATGAATAAGCTACCAGCAGGAGATTAAAGAGATGAGGAAGCATCAAAAGGCCTTTGCAGCCAGGAACAGGCATGCAATATAAACTGTATCACAAATGAAAAACCTGAGAGCGATTTTGCAGGAAATGTTATGGATCCTGTTCACAGGAATGTTTTGAAGGCTCTTTAATATACACATATATAAACAGGGTATCTTACCAGGCAAGAAGGTGTGCTGGTGTTATGCAATGAATTCTCGTGAAGAATTCATTATGCCCATTTAACAGAATTAGAATTGCGGCACAAGGAAAATGACCTAATTTGAATGCTTCAAGCTTTTAGTTACAAACTGCTCATCTCATCAGAAAAGAAAGCCTTCAATAGCCACAGGGGTGCTTTAAGCCACACGGATGCCAGCGGAGAATCTGACCTGCATCAGAAAGTTGTGACATAAATGGGAGCCTGATCCTAATGATTCAACAGCTTATCCATGGCAGACAGTTATCCGAAAAAAAAAATCTTTCCATACCAGCTGTTTTCTTAACCCATCATTAGCAGAGTCTCAGGACCCACTCACTGCTTGAGAATGTTGGGGGAGGTTATTAAGGAAAAGAAACCAAAAAGCCTAGTTTGTTATACAGAAGTCTGTGCCTTGACTAGAAAATTTTAAGACCACATGTCTAAAATTTATATGCTCTGAAGCAGGGGTTTGATATGAGAAGTCATCTTTCTATAATCAAGTTATAAGCCCTCAAAAATGCCAATTTGCACATGCTCAGTGGAATTCAGTGGAGCATCTTGTTGAAAATGGTAAAACCACAGGGACTAATTAAATTTGCATACGGGGCAAACTTTACACCACCATTTCCAAACTGTAACGTGCTCAACTTTGTAACAATGATAATACGGTAGGAGAAAATAAAGGATGAAGGGAGACAGGAATGCAGCAATACACTTACTCAAAACTCCGTAATACAAAACTAATACACACAAACATTGTACAAGTGCCTGTGTATTTTATACCTACACAGTGCAATGCCAATTTAAAACTTAAAATGATTCCTTTGAAACATAAATCCTGAAACTATTGAGGTGGAAGTTCAGACAGAATTCATAATTTCTCTCCGCAAACACCATGGGTGTTCTGCACCATCACAATTGCTTTTAAATAATATTTTAATTAGTGGTGAGGAAAGTCTTGGCAACTAATTTGTTCATCAGTTTTGCCTTGTCTTCTGTTCATACAGAGTTCTGAAAAATGGAAGAATGCTGCAGTGTATTGGAAGTTTTCATTTTTATCATGTTTTTCAAACACCTTATACCAATAATTAGCTTTTATTTGGGCAGTGTTGACTAGTGGTATGCTACTATTTTTGATATTGTGTGAAGTGACTTATATCAACTAACCCCCACAGCATGACTTTCAAAGATTAGGCTCAAGTGTACAATTCAAAATTCACTTTTAGTGAATATTCATAAAGACTTGTTTTTATGAGTGCTTTTTCTCGTAAAACTACACCATTTGAATATTTGCAGGAAATTAACATAAAAGATCCATTTGCATAGCCGAGTCAATATTTATTTCAAATTTAACTGTCTAGCAAAATTATTTTTTCCAATATTTTGCTAGTAATAATAAAACTACAATGCAAGTACATTTTAATAGCTGGAGGGGAGTTGATCATGACAACCCAGGAATAATTAACAACTTATGTTTTAAAGGGGAGGAAATTCTGTATAAGCCAGTGAAATAAATATTAGAGTAAAATTTTCTGAAAGCACAGGAGGAGGCGGCAAGTATTATATAGAGCTGTTAAGAGCCTTTTAACAGCTTTAGAGGTATAGTACATCACATTGCTTATTTTAGCACCAAAAACTTTCTTTGTTACTAGAAAGGCAGGAATGGAAAGACTCTTTTAGGCAACAAGTTTTACAGGCTTCCTTCACTTGAAAATACTGAGCTGGACTGTACATCTCCATACAGTAAATCCCATGGAATAAAACCTCTGCAAGGACTTCTTTACATAGATTTTCTTTTGCATGACCATGGTAGCGTGTCATAATGGCCTGTCCAAACAGGAACGGCCATCCTATACAGCTGAAACACTTGAGCTCTAATAAGCAACCTTTTTGCTCCCTACAGCATCTGTTGTTTCCTCCACATTTTCACCCACCTCAATCCATCATATGTTTTCCTGCCACTTCCCAGTACAGGGTATGTCCAAGTAACAGCTTCTCTTTTCCTTTATTAGCCCATTCTCCAAAAAACATTCTCTAATCCATCCTCTGGCCTTTAACCCTTTCAATACATTATCTGTACCTAATTAATCAATTCTCTGTTTCATCAACTGATTATCAACACCTTCTCCAGACTCAGTCAAATCCCTGTCCCTATTCTTCATTTTCCTTTAGACCTGCTCCTTTAACCCCCTGTTTCAGGGCTGCCTAATCCATGGCTGCTTTACCAGGCAAGCCCCTTCAATCCTCCTCTGCTTTATCATCATTGAGCAACAAGCGTCCTGCTCAACCTTGAGCATGGCAAGCTGATCTCACCTTCCTTGCCCCCAAGCCTTCTTTCAGCAACAAATGATTCCCCATCTTCCAACTTTTCATTCCATCCCAAAGGAGGATATTCTGGCTCTGCAGCTGCCTCCTGTTCTCTGTTTGGGTTCAGTTACAGTCACTGTGTCTTCAGCACAGCCCTCAGGTAACAGCAGAGGAGGGGCGCTGCTTCCAGGAGGAGCAGTCAGCAACCAACCAGCAGAAATTCTGTGAAGAGACTCACTCGTGTGACATTACAGAAAAAGGACAGTTCTGATTTCAAGTATCAGACAGATTCACCAGAGACAGCATTTCTTCTAAAAATCCTTCCCTTATTTTCAAAGAAAGATAAAATTGATTTCCTCTGCTTTCTTAAAAAAAACAAACCACCACACACACACAAAAAAAACAGAACAATGAAACTTTGACTTGGCATATACATGTAGACAAACTGGAAAGTTACATTAAGATTTGTCCAAATTTAATATAATTTGGTAATTTTCTGAAGACAGATGAACTGGGTGTTTGATTGAGGACTGCACCATACAACATGAGCATAATCATTTCCTCCTGTAAACGTTCAAGTTCTGCTTTTTCTTCCTGAAAATTCCTATCTCACAGTTCTCAAAATACTTCACCTATCTTTATCATCTCATTTGCTCCAAACCCTGCATTTATGAACTTATTCTTCAGCTTCTAAATTCACATTTGTTTCACAGCCCCTCCTGTTGCTTCTTGCAAATCATCACAGTAAATTCACTCATATTTATCATTCCCAAGGACATGCTCCTTTCCCAAACATCTTCCTCCTATTTGCTCCTGTAAGACTCTTATCACTATCTATTCAGACCAACTCTTCAACCAGCATCAGGTGTCTCGATCTTTTATCTTCTGCCCTCAGAACCCTTATTTCCCACCTGTTTCTTTTTCTTTTCAGCATATCCCTCTCCTTCACAACACACAGTCCTCACTAATTCTTCCATCTTTAGTTTTCCCTCTCTCTTCTTACTCAGTTTCCCTTCCCTCTGAAAGTTTCCACCCGGAACTTACCTCAGTCCAAAGTCCTCCGAAACTTGTGGTGAATTCTTTTTCTTCTCAAGTGTTGCCTGTCTTCCATATGTCCTAAGGGAGAGACCTGGAGGAAAAATGCCAGACCTGTAAAACTGTTATTGCTGGGCTTTGCCTAGCTGCTGGGGTAGCAGACCCAGTAATGGTGAGATAGGAACTTCATCTCTAAAGCAGAGTCACCCTGCCCTTCTTTCTTGTATAGGACACATTCAAGGTCTCCCCATGCCAGGAGGAGCAATTAAACCCTTCCAGCTACACCCATGAGATCCTTGATGAGCAGCAAAAGCAAGACATAGTGGAGGAGCTGCTGCTGTCTCCCCATCTGCTCCTCTCCATGAGGAGAGAACAAGAAACCAAGTTGGATGTGGGCCTGTTTTCTTCCTTTCCTCCCACTCCCTTACAACTCACCTGTGCCAGCACAGTCAGTATTGCCTTCTCAAGCGACAGGTATCCCTTCAAATAAATTCCACCAACCAGAACCAATTTACTCCCCCAACCCTGAAAGGACATGGCTGCCTTGGGAGCAAAGTGCAGTCGACTTCAGGTCCTCTCTCCACTTCAGACTGACATAGAGCAAGAACTTTACCATCAGTACTATTTCTCTCCAAAGTTCCCCTGTTATATTATGTACTATCTTTCAAATGCATGCACTGCCTTTAGAAGCCACATGCTTTTCTTTAAAGTAGTGATTCCTCTGCTCCTGGCACCACTTTTCTTCAAGAATCATTTAAAAAGTGTGCAGCCATCTCCCTGGAGCCACTGAGTTAAGCATGTTCCACTTCCACCTGTGAGTGAAACACATTAACATTATTCATCATCCTAACTTTGAGATGTTCTTTATTTCCAGTTGTCTTCGACAAGTAGTATATCTGCTATAGCTGCATACACATTTTTGCATAAAGTAATTTTGTGCACCTAATTCTGTACTGCAAGTTCTGAGGAGCATGAGCAGACACTGTAGGATTTTGTACTTTTCTAGAGTTGTAGGGTAAGTATAGGCTTGTTTAAATAAAATAAATGGACATCCTTCTCGTAATAATACTCAAATGCTAGATTAAGGGAGGCTCTCTGAAGGGGAAACAAAACAGTCAGAAAATCCAAATTCTAATCAGAGCTCAGAAATTAGTATCTATGCATGTCTGTCTTAGTTTCCTTATCTACAAATTGAGAAGATAGATAGTCACTTCAGCAAAGGACTATGGGATGCTCAGGAAGGAACAAAATACCAAAGAGTTATCAAGTCTAGTAAATTTTCCAAGTTTAATTGTCAAATGTCAAAATGAACCCTTTTTCTGAAGTTGAAGGAAGTGCTTAACTTAACAGTAAATCTAATTTCAGTTACTAATAAAAAGAGCTACTATTAAGAGCCAAAAAACTGGAATTTTCATATGATGGCCAAGTGCTCCAACAGACTGGTCCTGTGAAGTGCTAGAGAGCAGTCAATAATTAATATCCAATAGCAAAAGAAAATTGATAGTTGGACCCCGTATCTTTATAAATCTTTCCTATAGGATGAGCTAAAGCAGAAATAGGATCAATAACATGAAAATACAATCTAATAGTCACAGCAAAGAATCATGGATTTGCATCTTTACTGGTGAAGACGCTCTAAAGGGCAAAGTCCTTCAAAATGCTGGGCAACAGCACAGGGAAGCAGAGGAGCCGGTAGAGGAAAGAGTCCTTTTGTTTTTCTCCACGAAACTCCCAGTGGAGTAGCTCTTTGATGAAAGGTTGATTTAACCTCATTCTGGTTTAATAATAAACACTGTCTAGAAAGCATGATAAGCACATCCAGTGGGAGATAAGGACACAGCACAGGAAGTGTGTCAGGACAATCAGAGGGAAAGAGCGCTGCTAGAGGATGCAGCAGAACCAATCTAGCAGTTGACTGCTGCCCAAATGAGCAGTCCCACTCCTCCCAGAGGATTTAGCAGATTGACTCCATTCACCAAGGAGTCAAATAAGCACCAAAATTGCATATAAGGGTATTGGCAAGAACAAGATCACCCATGCTAAACACAACAAGCTTTTAGGTGGTCTCAGTCTGCTTCAAGGAAACCTATCCCAAGGTGTGTGTTTATTTGATCCTCCAAGTCTCCTTCCAAGGCGAGGACTAGTGGCAGTTTTTGAACCAGTTACGTAGACTGAGGCATGAATTTCTCATGCTTCCTCATGTCTTTCTCCTTCCCAGGAGCTTTAAAGGGGAAGAGGCCCCAGATAATTTTAATTTTCTACAAGGGTACTCAAAAACCACTAGCTAAGTCAAAGAGGGATATCTGAACTAGTTATGCCACTGATGGAAAAGAAGGCAGAACTCAGCCATGACACATTCTCCTTGGCTGTACTCAGCACACCTGTAATTACAGATACCTCCTTGACAAGGCACAGCACACGATGCCCAGAATCTTAATATCAGAAAACAGAGAAAGAGAAACAGAGCATGTATGTAAGGGAAATAAGACATCACTAAATAGACAAAACCACAGGAAAATATGTTCCATTTGTTTTGTGAGAGGCAGAAGTACTTTATGCCATTATCATGCCATTTTCATGACCATCCTAATGAATATGCACAAATGTCAGTGCAATTTTCATCAGGAGTATGCAAAAAATGCAAACAATTTGGTACAGCCACAGACCAATTGATTCCTCCTTGAAATCTCTGAGGAAAGGTAAATCCTAATATCCCGGTTTCCCTAAGGGAAGAGAAATAAACTGTATGTGCATCCACACGCTTATACTGATATAGCTGAAGACTGGGGAATGCATTGATTTAGCTTTATCAACATTGCTAAAATAATGCAGTCTATGCATATATAGAATGCTTAAATAGCAGGCAATGATCCCCTTGCACTTTGCACGTAATTTATATTAAATATGATATATGTATATATTTTTAATCAAGCTCATTTGCTTAATACATATTTTATAAATCTCATAATTAAGATATTTTTCTTGCTAAGTTGGTCTCGGAGCAATGAAAAAACAATGAGCTCAAGTGAGAGGTGCTAAATAGCTAAGGGTTCCTGTAGCCTCAGCTACACATCCATAGTCTCAGACAGGGACTGGACAGAGAAGTCTCATCCCATTAGGATTCACTGCAAAGGAGAGTGACAGCTGCATTCCCAGGAAAAGCCTCAAGACCAATGAGGACACATGACTTGGCTTGGGCCCAAGCAACAGTGTTGAGGTTTAAATCCTCTCATTCAAGGACACCTTGACAAAAATCACAAACACATCTATATTTATGCCATCCAGCATTTGAACGTTCGGGTTAAAGAGAAGTACTACCATCTTCCACACACTTGATGTTAATTTATTATATACATTTCACAAAGTAACGCTAAAGATACCAGCATTATATCAGCATAACATGAGTATAACCAAGTATGAGAAAGTGGCTTCATATTTCAATCCAGTTTTCAGGGGCAAGGTGACTATTAATGAAACATCTTGTTTGCGTATTTAAAGGTATTTACTTCCTAGTCACTAAAAGAGATTCCAGAAGTTGGATTAGACAATCTTAAAGGTCCCTTCCAACCTAGACAATTCTATGATTCTATGTTCTTCCAATGCAGACATCTTTTGTTGAAACTAATTTCTAGAACACCACAATAATTTTTCAATTAATCTTCACAAATTATTCAAGAAGTAGTTGTCCACCAAAAAAAACCAGAAACATTCACTTTAGGGTTTTTTAAGAGTTACTAAAAATTCATTCAGTCATATAAATATGACAGATGTATACTTCATGCTTTGTGTTCTAAACATTTCACTGTACATCCAGCCTTTTGACACTTCTGTTGTCTACTCCAGAAGTTTTCAACAACAAAAATTATCTTCAGTTTTACAATTATTTTTACTTTCGAATTTTATCCAACTATCTCCATAGCAATCTAGTGTTCCTACAGCTGGAAAAATTTAGCATGTGTTTGAAGGTTTCATGCATATGGCACTGTATTTAGAAGAAAGCAAAACCTACTGACTTCAGTATGAATTGGGGTGAAGTGTTGGTTCCCCATCATGCATGCATTGTCATACAGATCTTCCTTCATCCAGTATCAGGCTTGGCCTCTCTTCTCTTTGCCTCCGAAGACAGACGTTTCCCATTGCCGGTGCTCCATCCTATATGAGTAAGATGAAATCTCCTTGTAGGCAAATAGAATAAAAAGGGAGTTGACAAGATACAGCGTCTTGTCCTCCCCCTGCTCCATTCCCCAACTCGCAGTCTTTTTATTTTGAGCATTTTCTACAAAGGCTTTTGTGTAGAAAGTGCCTGCTAGTCTCCAGCATCCATGACCAATATGTTAATCTCTTATAATCAAGAACCAGGATTCTTCTCCCTGCCACGTAAAGCTCCCAAGGGTGTCTGCTGTTACATCAGGGAAGCCTGAACTAAACCACCAACAGCAACACATAAAAAGAGAGCAGAAATAGCATGAGGAGCAGCGACTCGAGGGTGTTTGTTTCACATGATGCCATGAAGCCAAATACTTCTGGCTATAAAAAGCATATGCGAAACACTACTAGTCTGATAAGTAGGACACATTTTTACAAATTTAAATAAAACACTGAGCATCACTGAAATCAGCTGGAACCTGTATGATATGTTAGTCCACAATGACAGCTGGACAGCAGTGATAGGGAACTTCAAAACATGCTGAAAACCTTCCTTTTGAAGCTCTCAGACTGAACACTAGCTTTTTATTCTATAAACTCCCCCCTTCACCAAATGGAGAGGTCTTATTTGACCATATTGCAAACTAATATAGAAATAAAATATTCATGGATGAGTTGCCAACATACTTTCGCCTGAGTGTGGAGGACTAATCTCTGTAGAAGTAACTCTGTCCATGTTTTCTCAGCCTTTAACTCCTCTCTTTAGAAAGCCAATGATGGGAACAAGTAATAGCAAGTTCTGTGATGAGCAGATCAGCTCAGTGGAAATTACTTTATTTGGATACTTGTATCACCTCTCTTGCTGACATACCTTGGCTCAGTCAAATTTACCCTTATACAAGCACCACACAATAACTTTGTTGTCACCAAATCAAACTGGATCAAGTTGAACCAGCAGACAAGGAATGAAATATCTGCATCATCTAGCATTAAACTCCAAAATATAAACATAGGAAAGAAGTATACTCTCATACATTACTTTTACTGACAGTATGTACCAGAACCCTAATTCATGAGGGGAGAATGTTAAGAACTGTGGAATAAGCCTTAACTAAGGAATTGCAGGTAGAATAAGGTTTTAAATACATGATGAATAGGTTCATATGCCTTTTGTACTGCGTGCAAATAGAGGGGCTTTTCTCAGGGGTAATTTAGTCCACCTAAGTTAGGTTCCTTTGGAAAATAGTTTAAAGGAGGAGCCAAGCCACTGCTTCTGGTCCTGACTGACTCTGAGATTTGTATCTTGATTTCCTCATGTGAATACTAATGTGTCAGAACTATATCTTAGATATAAGAAATGTTCTAAAACCTTATGGCTGTAAGAGATTTCCCTGTTCTCCAAATCAATTGCAAAATTCTTCAGTGCATTTCATATTTAAATGTTTACTACTGTAATAAATATTAAATAGTTTGCAGCCAGATCAAAATAGCAAGCAGCTCATTTATGTCAACTTTGGACTATGCTGAAGTGATAGCTACATTCAACATTTTCGGTTCCATAGTTGACTAATGTAAGTAATTTGTATTAAACATTGTTAATATTCATAATTCAAAACAACTTATTTTGGCTAGTTACAGGCCAGCTCTTCAACTAACATGAAGATAACATAATGCTACTGCTCTCACCACATCACATAAACCATATCCACTGGCTTTGAAGATTCCTACTGACTCCAATCACAGCTGAAGATGTAGCCCACGATTTAAAATTCACTGAAAACCATTTAAGCCTCCAAACTTAATATTTGCTTGTGTTATTTGCTTGTGTTCATGCTATAAAGCTCAATGACTATAATAGTCATGGAAAATTAACGCTGAAGGGGCACAGACTAATTTAGAATGAATTTGTTTTAAACATGGATGAAGACAATTCATTTGCCCGATTGCCTAGAGAAATGAAGTTTTGGATGATGAAATTGAGGCCAGCTGTTGAGAGAACAGGAAACTCAGAAAAACCTGGAAGAATATGAGGGTGTAGACAGGAGTCAGCAATAAGGAGAAAAATGTCCGATATTTATAGGGAAAAAGTCAAGAAAGCAGGCAATCTGGAGGTGAACCCAAGTGCTTATTCTGATGAAGAACTGTAAATTATGAGAAATTTTCAGCATAAAAAGTGTGAATAAATTATTTTTAAAATCTAGTTTATGCTTCTGCATTATAGTTACTTGGGAGCCTTTCAAAATAGACTATCATAACACATTTTCCAGGTAACATTTTTTCTGCCACATGTTTAATTTGCTGCTGGAGCCAGACTGACTCTGCTGCTGTCTTCTCACCAGTCTCCCATAAGGAGACTCAGTCTCAGCATCCACACTAGGAGGATGCCATTTTCACATAGGCTGGTCACATCATCAGCTCTCTTCTAGACCTGGGCCTCTATTACGCGTGGATGGGTTCAAATCTCTGTCAGGCATCTTAGAAATTGGAGTTAGCTGGGCAGCTGTCTGCAATAGAGAATATCTGAGGAATTCAGCTTTCCCTTTGCAGTTTGCATTTACACAAAATCCATCAAATTGGCTGTGGCCATTATGAGATTCTATTCAAACCTCTCTGAAAACAAGGTCACAGACAATTAAAAGGAGAAAAAAAGGTTAGCAAAAGAGTAACAGCTCAAACTACAGCAACTTTGCTTTTGAAAACCCTCAAATACTGGAGAGCTTTTAAAACAAAAGGAGACTTAGATGCACTGTGCCTTAGAGTGGTCTCTTCCAGCTTGGCATAGAAAACCCAGTTTAAGATCTGTTTCTCCCCAAACAGAAGGCTTGCAAGAGTCTATGCCTTTGAGACAGGTGATCAAGTCAATTACATTTTGGTGAATATATCTTTGAAAGAATACTCTTCCATTAACGCACCTCAGAATCACGAGGCAGTCACTTTACACCATAACAGTCTCGTAGCACAAACAATTGACAGCATCATAGAATGGTTTGGGTTGGAAGAGACTTTACAGATCATCTAGTTCCAACCCCCCTGCCATGGGCAGGGACACCTCCCACTAGACCAGATTGCTCAAAGCCCCATCCAGCCTGGTCTTGAACACTTCCAGGGATGGGCATCCACAACTTCTCTGGGCAACCAGTTCCAGTGCCTCACCACCCTGACAGTGAAAAATTTCTTCCTAATATCTAATCTAAATCTACCCTTTTCCAGTCTGAAACCATTACCCCTCATCCTATCAGTACATGCCTTTGTAATAAGTCCCTCCCCGGCTTTCTTGTAGGCTACTTCAGATACTGGAAGCACTCTGCAATTAAAGGAGAAAACACTTGATATTGTGGTTGCAAGCCAACCTGAAAACACAAAGCCTGACTAATGTGTGAAATAGTCTCTTAAATCCTTAACAATGACTTAAGGAATAAAATAACAAAATAAAACTACGTGGAGGTTAATGCAGCTACCAAATGGGAGACTTAGAGAAATGCCTGCAGTTAGCAGCTAGTGGCACGAGGAAATCTGAAGGCCAATATGTGCAGACATTATGGCAGATAAGGTAGTGGAAAGTAATCCTCACAATGAGATAATATAGCTTTTTCATATAATTATGATATTTGAAAAATGCAGTAACTTCATTTGAAATATTGACATCTAGTCAGCATAAGCTATAACGTTAATAGGCTGAGTAAAGAGAATAAATAGTTTTATCCTATTTAATCATAAATTTGGTTTAATGACCTTTATCTGATTATATGAGCAGCCCAAGCAACAATATTAAATAAATAAATAGAATATTAAAAGATTGTTAGCACATAAGCTGCTTGGAAATTTCCAAATTAAATGTATCTGGGGGGAGGGAGCTCTGTCATTTAATGGTATATACATTTTCAAAATTAAGATGACTGCACAGGTGCTCCAGCTGAGCCCTAAGCCTCTTGCTGCAACTGCCCATTGCTGCGGAAAACCTCTCCTTGGCACTCTGGTGGGAACCAAAGGATTTTTCAGGAGAGCTGCTGGTTTGGCCCTTAGTCACGTAGGGTGAACTTTGTCTTTTGATAAAACCTGAAAAAGCCTCGTATCTAAAAGGTACTATCTTTCTTTTGTAAGACATAAATAATAGTTATTATACAATGTGCTTTACCTTAAGAATTAAAAACATCATTCTAAGTTTTGCTTTTAAGATTGTATTAAAACACAGGTAACAAGTTTCTGTTCCCTGGTGGACACTGCATTGCTTCACACAATTTGTTCCACCTTGCCTGACCAGTCCTCAGCACTAGTACCAGCATGAAAGAAATCACAGTTCCTCCCTTCCACCCCAGTTTCTCCCCTCTTAGATTTTGTTTCCACCCTTCATTTTCTTAGCTTTTTGTGCAGCAAATCCAGGAACTGAATTGGAGAACTGAGTAATTTCAAACAGTTTTTTATTTCTTTTTGCCACATTTTGGGGTGTTTGGGTTTTTTATTTGGTTGCTTGAGGGTTTGTTTCTTCATTTGTTTTTCTAAGCAAGATCAGTTCCCTAGTCCTGTTCCCAGCATCATCACAGAAAGCTCTGCTAACATACTGGAGCAAGCAAAAGATTTAAATCAGTACTTCTGCCAAAGACAGACCTTCACCGTAAGTCAAGGTGCCTGCTGACTTTCTAAACAGGCTTGATTAGTAAAGCAAAAATAATATATTATAAAGAAGTTCTCAAATGCAGGTGTTATCCCAGAATGACACTGGCTATATGATCAGGACAGATAATGGTTTATCCTGGCTTATGGATATATTTGCATCTAGAGATCAAAATGAGAATTTTATCCCATTGACAAGTATAGAATCCATTTTTTAATGGGAAAAGAAAGTTACAACACGGGGTCTATCTTTATAAAAGACTTATATACATATATATCTCAGATACAGCAGAAAAATAAAATATTGGAGGCAAATAAATGAGCCTTCATATGGGTTAAAACAACACTTTTGTGACTGACATTTTATCCTTGCAAGTTTCCCAAGTCTAAAACACTCTACAGGCAAGTCCTCTACCTTGAGGAGATTTTCCTCCAGTCCCCTAAACTTAAATTTCCACTCTTGGAAAGCTACCTACTCAGGTCAAACAGGGAATGCAACCACTTTCCTCCCCAGCTGGAGATGCCCTGAAGGAAGCACACCACTAAGCTGGCAGAGCTCAGCTGGGTACCCTCAGCAGCAGCTGTGCTGTCCTAAGTGACAGCCACCCCTGCACCCCCATCACCACCAGTGCAACACTCATCCTGCCCTGCACCCTCAAATGAGCTCAGCTGAGGTTCATCGTTTTCAAGGCACATTTTCTTTTGGTCTTAAATTACGTACTTAAGCCTGTAGAACAGAGCACCTGACAGACACATTGTATTTTGCTAAAGAATTTTTGCTTTAATTGTAGCAATAGGTTTCCACTAGTGAAGCAACATCTATATTGAAGATTCAACCTGTACACATCTGTCTCACAAAACAGATGATGTATGCAATAAGAACCAAAAAGCATTACATATTTCGTTATATATTTAATCTCAAAATATATATGATATTTAAACTTATATGTATTCATGTTTGCACAGAGTGATGAAAAAATTAATTCACAGAACAATGAAATCCAGATTTCTATAGAACTGCATTCCCCTACCCTCTTCTCATTAATATCACTGAAATTGGGAATTAACTCCTTAACACCAATGCAGTCTTAAAAAGCAGGCATTCTTTTATTCAGCACTGGGGACATGGAGGATCTCTCCACCCAACACGTCCACCAAATGCAAGATTCACAGACACTTATCTGTGTACAAAATATGTATAGTCATTACATTTCCCAGAATCATTATAATATTCACATCACCCTGGCACATGAGGGTGGTGGAACACTGGAACAGATTGCCCAGGGAGGTAGTTGAGGCCCCTTCCCTAGAGATATTCAAGGTGAGGCTCAACAAGGCCCTGGGCAACCTGGTCTAGTTGGGGGTATCCCTGCTGACTGCAGGGAGGTCGGACTAGATGACCTTTGGAGGTCCATTCTGGCCTGGACCATTCTATGATTCTATGTGCACACACTAAGTCTGTTAAGGGCTTCACGAAAGGTCTTGGGTGGTCCCTAGTGGTGTTTGGTGGTCACTCAGGAGGGAACTCTCAGTGCACTCTTGGTCATTCTTTCCATATGAGGCCTTGGAGTGTCCTTCTGTTTGATCAGTGTGGCTGGCTTGCACTGATAACTCTTTTGAGTGGATTGGGGAAGGTAAATGTAAAAGCTTTTGCAACACCTCCATTTATTTTGCAGGCTTGTAAACAGGTTCTTTCTGATGGTATTCTTCACTGTTTGTTTTTGCTTGTATTTGCAAAAGGTGCCCTTAATCCTTTTAGTTACACATTTACATATCTGCTAGACTCTCAGTTCCTGATTGTAACATCAATATCCCTGGCTTCCCCTTCCATATCTTAAGTCACCCTGACCATACCTTCAGCCTCCTTCCCTGACTTTAATGAGAAGCTTCTCTGAAACTTCTCGTGCACCAGTTGCCAGTCAAAAAGCCAAAGAAAAGTAACACTGATCTTTGAACTTTGTCAGAGAAAACATTATTTTGACCTTCTCCATCTAGCCGTTACCTTTCATGAAACTTGTCAGAACTGAATATTCCCTAGATTTTTATCCTCATCTCCTCCCCCTGACAATTCAGGATGGAATAGGACAGTAGGTTACAGAAGAGAGACGGAAATTGCTACAGCCTAACCCTTACAGTTTAAGAAAGCAGAGTTTCTTCCTTACACAAACTGCAAGAACAGATGCCGAATGCTTTCCTGCCTCTTTTCAGCCTACTGAATGTATTTGTTTGGGAAAATATAAATGACAAATTGACTTTTAGATTAATGGCCACCATATTGGTAATGTACAAATCACTTTTAACAGCCACTATTAACTTGGTAAAGAGAAGCTTGCTAACTGCTCTTTAATTAAGTACGCTTAATGACCTTAAGGGGATTAGTAGTCTTGTCTGATAATCAATAAGCATGGCGAGATTGCTGCCCCATAGACAGAGGCTAGAGAACAAAATTAATCTGTGCAGATTAGTTCTACCTAGTTTGGTTTGTTTGCTAAGACTATTTCAAAATTACTTCTGTTTAGTATATTAAAATAAAAATCAAAAGGGGGGATGTTTTACACAAGATTTTTCCTCATTTAGCCAGTGTTAAAAAGGCATAAGTGCTTGTTCAGAAAAATCCTGTATTCCAACCAGGAGCTAGTTCCGATCAGTTTACAAGAAATAAAAAGAAGAATGAATGTTGCAGTCTCCAGAGAAAGCCAGAAGCTGAAGGAAAGGACACTGAACATGGTACCTAGAAGACCAAGAGTCCCTACAAAATGATCCCCAGAAGTGGCAGAATTCCTTCCCACCACTGCCTGAAGCCTGAACAGCCCTGCCTGTGCCTGGGTTTCCCTTCCTCCTCTTGCTTGGGCCACTGCCATTCCAGCAGCTAGAAATAGCCATGGGAGCACCTGATCTCAGTGTCTTTACTCTCATCATGGTCCCTATTCAACAGCAGCAAGTAGTGAGCTTTTCAGATGAAATGCTGTTGTTTTCTGTGATAGCTGGACCCCCTCCACAAACACACACACCTTCCATAACCTGGCCTTCCTCAGCTCCTTGGAGACACACAGAGTCTTCTCCTCTTCCCCCCTTCAATGCCCTGCCTTCTCTCTTCCACCCACCACAAAATAATTACAGTTCAGGCTCTAGCAACACCAGTTCTGCCTAACTTAACTTATTAAAAGAAATTATTCTGTCCATTCACCAGAAGCTCACCTTTCCGTAGCCAGAACTTCCCTCCACAAAAAGAGTGTGAATGAGACTCATACCACCAGGAACATCCACCCTTGATAGCCCAGCTCTTCTGCTCAAGGCTGCTTGGAGACAACATTGTCCCCACTCACACAGGTCTCTTTGGGTGTCCTTAAATGGAGCTGCAAGTGTTATGTTCTTCCTTCATAACATGAAAGAATTTGTTTTCTGGTTGTTATTGGGTACAGAATTTTGTCCTTACTCAGGGTTTAAAAGAGAGAGGTGTTCCACACTACCAATCTGTGTGCAGGACATATATCCATCCAAAACAAGTTTTGGTCTGTTGGCTAAAGCATGGCAATTTTATTCTTCTGATATGCTTGGCAAATAGGAGGGGACTTTTTGCAAAAGAGAGATGTGGAGGTGGATTGTTTTCTTATTTTTAAAGTCTGTGTCTTCCTCAATATACATACCTCATCCCAGTACAAAGATTCATCCCTTAGGTTTGAGGTCTGATGTTCTAAGGGTTCAGAAGAGAAGTCAGCAAGCTTTGCACTGAAATAACATTGCAAGTGTAAAATGCAGAGAAAAGTCTAAACTGGCAAAAATACTCTCCCTTCCAAATTATCATCTTTCAGGCACTTAACAATTTGATAACAACTCATGTGATAAGAGCAATAAGCAGTTATGCATAGGAGTAATTTATGAACGGTATCATCAGTTCTTCCCTTTTCCCTGAAAATAAAACTCCTCTCTAGCTCTTTCAGTTCAAGTGTCATACCTGCAGTAAATCAGGTAGCTTAATTGTAAAAGAAGCCTGTGTAAGACATGTTTATGGCATATTGACACTTATGCTACCAGAGCCATAGGGATATTAAAATTGATTTCCAACAAGCTGAGGCCTTCTGCTTCCCATGTCCCACAAATATATATTAACCGAACTCCCTAAACAGGGGCAATTAGCTTCCAAAAATAGCTGCTCACATAGATGGTAGAACACAGACATTCAGCTTACCTTCACATAGTTCAGCTTCAGCTGCCAAAGCACACAGAACAGTTTGCAGAGTGACCAGGATGAAACTTTATTGCTCTCAGCTTATAGGAAAGCCCTCACACTTGATTAAGCACTTGGTACATAGTGACCTGATCAGGATCTTCTCACTGCTATTTGTGCCCACCCACCATTTTTTTTCTTAATTATGTTTTACCTCCCTTGCAATACTTCAGTTTCTAAGGCCTTTAGATCAGAACTACATTCCTTGTACATGCAGATAAAGTGCTTAATCACTCACCTCATCCAAACAGCAATAATCCACACAGGCTTTAGCATACCTAGGCTTCTAATTGAAGTTAAAAAAAATCCCACCAAGCCATTGTATTTGAAGTAGCTCCTGCTTATGCCAGCATTCCTCATGGTCAGCAGCAGGACAGGGAAAAAAGCTGTTACACCCCAGACTGGATCTCACACCCAAGCTCTAAACTGCACCTGACCCAACCTAGCAAAAGATTGGTGTGTCTCTTTCTGCCTTAAATACAGAGGGATTAGGATCACCTGTTCCACAGGCTAAATTGTCCCAGGGCATCACTTAAACTTATGCCAGCTGAGAGCAATTGAGGGTAAAGCAACTGGAAGCCTCGTGCTGGGCACAGGTGTAAGTGACGACCCAAACAGCCCCATCATCTCCAGAGGGAAGCCCAGCTCAGATTCTGCTCCAGTCAGGACAGTGACAAAGGGGGAAATGGGGCCAGGACAATACAGTTCTCCACACCCCCTGAATTGTCCTGCCGCTTAAACAAAACATAGAGTAGACCTACCACTCTCTTTGACAAAATCAAAGAGCAATGTTCTAATTTTTTCTCTTAAGAAGCCTCTTTATCCCAATATCTGCCTGCTAACTCTCTAGCCTTGTGGGCCAAATTCATATTCTGCACTGACTTAAAAATAATAATAATAAATGAATATAACTCTTTTGACTCCAAGAGTCAAAGGCTGTTTGTAGGCTGTTACAAAATGGACATAACAAAAAGTTAAACTGGAGTCTTTATCCTCTTTGCTGATGAGTACTCCGTTCCTATGTATATTCTTTCTTTCTGTCTGAATTTGGCTCACTCTCTCCCCCAGCTGCATTTTCTGTCGTTTGTAGGTCTCTTTTCCTTTCTGCAGATTTTGCTTCCCTCTTCTAACATGGACATGGCCTTTTCATCATCAGATTCTTCCAAATCCACGGGCATGCTTGATGACTACTGTTTCCTATCCCTTCTGGCCACTGTAAATCTCTTTATATTAACCAACCTCTGCTCCAGATCACCCTTGCTGTTGGCATGGTCTGTACATTTTAAATAGATTTTTTATGCATTTCGTAAATCCTTTCTGATACTCTTTGCTTTGCCAAAGTGAAGTCTACTGAAAGAAGTGCAATTTGGCTGGGCCACCGTGCCAAATACAAGTAATTTATCTTTAAGCTGGAACATCTGTTAAGATCATTTAACTTCATGAATGGCACCGCTAAACTGCTTCAGTCCAAGTAGTGTGTTGTGCTTCACAGGTATTGAGTCACATCATAGCTTCTGTGACCTGCTTTGAGACACTGATGGAGTAAACAAAGAGGAATAAAGACTCAGAGCCACCTGTTGTAGGGATCTGATTACCATGTACCATTGCATTCACTGCAGTGTGACCCAACGTGATCCAGATGTGATACATTTTCTGTGAATCATGCATAGTCAACTACCAGATGTTCTCCCCATTAAAAAATACCAGTAAGAAAGTGGAAGTAGGGAGACAAGTTAGCTTTTCTTCATATTTAACATCACCTTCCTCTCCCCAACTCTTTCTTTTGTAAGTCTATACGGAAGTGTTACAGTCCTGAAAGGATGTCATCGACTCTCTTGTTTTTGCTGGAGCTATAAACCACGTTGCAGGAAGGCTTGCGGGTCCTTTCGTTATGCTGCTCTTGTGAAAAGGTTTTGTAGTGTAAAGTGACTGACCTTAATCTTTTCACATTGGGAGCTGAAATTTTTTTCCCCTGAATCTTCTGGTTGTAAGACAGAGTCCATTTATATGTAAGATATCAGAATAGCCTGGCTCAGCAAGTCATTTAGAAAGACATTTGGTCAATGTAAAGGAGCAAGGGAAGGAGGGGGAAGAGATCCCCCTCTCCATTGTACACTTTTGTCATGGTCACCTTGTGAGTGGGTCTCTGTGTCGAGGTGACAAAGGAGCAGGTGAATCAATGTAAGAACTATGTAAAACCTCATATATTGCAAGTATAGGCACGTTTACATCTTACAGCATTATCAAAGCCCATCTTAACAATTTGCCTGAAATCCATCAACGTACCACAATCTCAAATATATAAACACTTTTTTTTGTTGCTGTTGTTGGAGGGTAAGATATAAAGGGGAAAGGACAAAGAGTCATGGAAAGAAATTGAAGAACTTGTTCATTTTACTCCAATCTGAAATGCAAAGCAAAACCAGCATGGTGTAGTTGTCTGCATCCTTGGTTGCTGCCTTACAAAGTGCAGTATTGGCCTCAAGAAGCGATCTACTCCCTCCCACAACAGTTTATTTTCCATCTGTAAGGAGGGGAATACATAGACAATATCAGTCCTTGCCTACATACATGGACTGCTTCGTTATTTCCTACAGTATTAGTGGGATGTGGGAGCTGATCTCCACACTGTGGGTGGGAAAGAGCCAGTAACTGGGTATCCAAGTTCACATAACCAAACGAGAGCAAGACAGAACCTTGCTATTAGGTATTTGCACTCCTTCGCCCATTGCTACTCGTTAGAAAACACTCATGGCCAGGTTGCTGGTGCCGCTGTAAGCTATTCGTGTTGCACTCTGCAGATTTAAACTCCGCAGAAGCAGCCACTGCTGTACAAGGCTCGCGCTGCAGCTTTTACAGCACCTTGAGCAGAGAAAAGGAACCAACTCAGGATGCTCCGGAATATGGCTGATCTTAGTCTTGTGGAGCAATATATGACTGCCAGGGTAGGCTGACACTGAGCCAGCCACCTGGGAATGGGGAAGAAACAAAGGTGTCGTTACACCACGACAGCACAGCATGGGGAGATAGGAGCGTGCCACCCTTTTCAGGAAAGAGCCCTTTCAGAGAAAGCTAATGACACCCAAATCAGATGAAGACTGCCATGGCAGCAAGACAGAAAGGCTACAAACATATGTCTAGTCTGACTATATTACAGTGAGGTTTTTTTCTTCAGGTTTTTTTTTTCTTTCCCAGGGAGGGGAGGCAGAATTTGATAATGCAGCCTGTAGGTGTTTCTATAATATGAGACTCAGGTTGTATCAGACCCCAGCCTTTGTCTTTATTAACAAGCAGGACTGCTTTCTGCATTTCTGGAGAGGCTGCTCTAGATTGTAGTGCCTTCTCTCAAGCCTGAGATTAGAGCATCTGTAGTGTCTGCTAAGTACGCCCCTACAAACTTTATGCTGCTGCTGTAGGTACTTCTTTCAGATGAAATCAACGGTGTGGGCTGGGACCCCAGGCACAAAGCCATGAGCCAGGAGCTGTGCCAGGCAGCAGGCTGGGGAAACTACACTTTCTGCAAGGAAATTATCATTTACAACCCCACCCCACCCCCTCTACCTTAAATGCAGTGTTTCGGGCCAGCACTGGTAACACAGTGCTGGTCCTGCAAAGAGGAGGAGGAGCCTGAAGAGGAAGAATGGGAAGTCAAAAAGCTGGGTGGGGGGATTTTCTTTCTTATCACTTCT
>KZ505644.1:1937923-2103760 GCA_002844005.1 Limosa lapponica baueri
GCACAGGATGTTGCCTGCCCCCCTCCCGGCTCTAGGGGCCGGACGGAACAAGGCAACCACGGCGCTGCCCGGCAGCTTGTGGGTCCACGGGATCAGCTGCTTGGCAGCGGGCAGCAATGGTGGCATCGGCTGAGGAGTGAGGAGAGGCCACGAAGCAGTACAGAAGTAGAGGATTTGTGTTAAGGCTTCGGGACTGTCTTAAATCTCCGACATCTGCCAATTTAAGTACAGCTGAATCGCTGGATAATTCTGCTGGTGGCGCTCCTGGGAACACCCAGCCCGAGCAGAACAATTTTGAAGGAAATTACATGAGCTGGGATTTAGTGTTGTCTCTTTAGCTTGTGGAAGAGATAATCTGGCCCATTTAATGTGGAACAAAATTTGCTCTGTTCCACAGGCGTAAGGAGATAGTTTTGCCTTGAGAAAGCAGCAGTAAATGACTCTGAAGTCCTGCTGTCACTCGTTCGCTGAGCTGCTGTAATATGGAGTGGCAAGGGCTGTTTTCTTGGGCCGCTTTCTACATATAAGTAACGCTCTTTATAAAGAACACCACTTAGTCTTATGACAAAATTCCTCCAGCGTGACACAGAAGAGCATTGACATCATTCTTGAAGGCGAGAGAATTTATGGCACAGTTAATTATTAATTTGGCTGGCATTTGTAAAGTAGAAGGGAGTTCTTGTGCTTTTAGGCCATGCTCTCAGTGTGTAAATCTCTTGTATGGCTGCCATAATAATATTCCTGCAGCTATGTTGTCACCTATTGTAATTTTTCTGCTAATAAGAAAATTTAAACTAACCAGGAATCCTAAATTTGGAGACTAGTTGTTTATTTCAAATATACTCTAGAGAAATAATAATGCAGTTCTGCTCTGAATTTAATTTAAACAGGAACAGGCAAAACAAATCTCTGCGGAGGGCATTTGACAATAATAAAATATTTCTCCCAGCGGGTGAGCTGGTAGCAATTGTATTGTTGCCATCAAAGCTCACGTTTCAGCAGGTCATTACCATCATAACAAGCCCTTGGACCAACTGGCATGGACATGCAACATTGAGCTCCTGATGGGCACATTATTTCAGACCTTTAACTTCATGGAGAACAAGACAAATACTCCTGGGAACGGAGGATTATATTTTGAAATTCCTTTCTTTTCTGTTCTGCTTAATAATAGGAGCCTGCGTGTAATCAATCTACCGCCACTTGCTTTTTTATATTAACGGAGATTGTAAGGAGCCAGGCTTGGGAATCCGAACGCCAAGAAAGAGCGGCCTTTAATCTTACAAAATACTAACGATTAGCATGGCTGGGATGTGGCAACACAAACACTTCCTAACACTTGTGAATAAAAATGTTAAAAGCAAATAAATGCACCCATACTCTTTTCTACGGTTACTTTTTTTTTTTCCTTCTATAATAACAACCACAAGGAGAAAGTTTATGATCTATATGTTAGAGACAACCTACACACACAGAATCAGCATCTTATCAGCCAGGCAAAACACACGCCTTGTGATGCAGCTACAGCAGGCAGGCTGGATAACGAAGGATATAGTAATTAGCAAAGTGCCATGTGAAATCAGAGACCTACATTACACAAGAGAGATGAAATGCAAAGTAAAGGAAAGGTGCAAGTAAAAAAAAAAAAGCTGTTAAGGAAAATAAACAAAGGCTGTAGGAAAAAAAAATACCAGAAAACAGATGGAAGCTGTCCCATTCTTGAGTTTAGTACAGGAGCCAGGTCAGGTAATGTTAAAAAAATAAGAGGTGCTGCAAAAGGTTTTCTGCTGCAAAAGCCTGTACACAAAAAGAAATCTCAGGTGTTCCTGTGCTTAGGGTTGTTTTTTTTTTCCCAGTAGGGTATTACCAGGCGATGCTGCAGGGCGACGCTTTAAAGATGTACAGCATGGGGGCTTGCCCCACTAAGGACAGTATTTCCATCTCTGTCCCCTTTAAGAATCCATCTTTCTTTTCCTTTGTTTTTGATGTTTTGGGGTGTGGGTTTTTTTACATATTTAACCCCTATTAATATTCCAGCCGCATTGCCATTCCGCGTTAAGAAGCACAGGTAACTGCATGAGTAATAGCCCTGGCTGGTGCATGGCACTCACGCCATTTCTTTCTCTAAGAAAGGATCAGCTGGAGGGACCACACCGGAATTACTTTTATTGGTGTTGGCCAGACCTTTTTACACTGTGACCTCGTAAGGTCAAAAAAACCAGCCAGCCAAACAAGAAGCCCAAATGACATGAAGTTAGATTGCTTGGATGAGAAGCTCCAAAGAAAACTCGGAGCCCACCAGAAATCTCATGCCAAATAGTAGCCAGCTCAGCAAGTGGCATGTTTCCCTTTTGCATCCGTGCCGACGGCATGGGCTGGCTTGCAAGAGGGCACGGGTGCCAGTGCGACAGCCGGGGGGGAGTGGAGTGCTCCACGGCCAGGCTGGCGCGGTGGAAGGGGTAGAAGGCTGTCAAACAAGCACCTACGGTGGCAAAACCATGCTCTTACATTGGGATGGCTTCTTTTATTGCGGGGAGAGGAGGGGAAGGGCGGTATGAACCGTGTCAGTTCAAGTCTAGTTTCGCTGAGCTAAGCCATATCCACAACAGGAAGAGTCTGTCGGTTTGTCATCTCCTTATTTGAGCTGAGTGGTGCTGCTGCAGCCACAGGTTGGGGTTGCAGAGTTGAGAGATGCAGCAGGATGTGTTGGTCGAGCTACAAATGCCACAGCCCCAAGCCCTTTTTTTTTTTTTTTTTAACAGATTTAGTAGCTATTTTCATAGTTTAGAGAGGTTTGTGCTCCTAGCCAAATCCCCCCCAGACACCTACCAAAACGTTCCCGATGGACTTCTGTGCCTGTCCTGGCTCCACTGCAGAGTAGGGAGAAGACAGAAAGATAAAAAAAAAGAAACAACTCTGCAGAGTTGCATCTCTCAAAGTGGGTACATCTCAGTGTTCCCTGTACGTTCTCTTCTGTGACTCTAAATTTATGACTGTACGCTGCTTTGTGATCCTCTTGTGGAAAGTGGTACAGAAAAACTAATTATGATTTTTTTAATCGCGTGTGAAAACTTTTAACCAGCGAGTAGATACAATCACGGGTTGAGGAAGACCGAGTGCCACTGTTGACAACTGGATTTTTTTCCTTTTCTGTGTGAAAAATTTGTAACACTACTTGTTTTAAGTTATGGTGCAGCAATACATTTTCCTTTCAAGAGGTACTTTGCAATAATTCGAAATCAGAACACTGGAAAAGGGGAGAAACCCACCTCTGTGCACGCGTACGTATGCACGTGTGTATGCACGCGCGTCTGTAGGCACGCGTGTGCACACAGCAGCATCAACACAACAAAAACAGGCTTAACCTCCTTTGACGAGACCACGCGGGGTTCCCCTTTCTGTTGTGCTGCTGCTCCTGTTACTCAAAAAACGCCCTATTCCCCAGGACAGTTAAAATACAGAAGGCACTGGTAGCAGGGGGGAGGTGCCCTCCCGCGTATCTCGAGGCACGTTGCCAGCGAGAGCGCCACGCAGAGAAAGCCCCTGGCGCTGCCCCGGTACCGTGGCTGAAACAATTCCCCTCCCTGAGACACTTCCCCCTCACCGCTCTGTTCAGCAGCCTTTGCGCCATCAGCCAGAATCTCCAGAGAGCGGCCAGCAGCGAAGGTGAGAAACACGTTGGCGAACACAACGGCAAAATACTATCAAGATAGGCTAAAAAGCAAGAAAAGCACGCATTAGCACTTCTGTGATGGCTCCAGAAGGGTCCAGAGGAAAGAGGGGCTGACCCCGAGCGACGGGGGCTGCAGCCTTTCAGAGGTACGAGGCTGAGAAGCCACTTACTGCCAATTTGCAGCCGTGCCGTTTAACCCCCCTGGATCTTGACGACTTATCAGTGCTCTTCATTAACACCAATCTATATTATTGCTCCAGTGGCTATTTACTTCCATTCAGAAAAGCTGGATCAAATAATACAGATTTTTAAATTTTTATTATTTTTTTTTTAAATCCAGAACACATAAAAGGAGCCTCCTGCAGTAGGAAATGAATGATAGACTCGGTTGTTGATGGAGAAAGCAAATAAGTACTTCTAGATGATATTAATGTGATCTTAAAATAGTGGGAAAGTTTTCTTTTATGACATTGACAGAGAGGCAATGATTTTGAGTAATGCAGGTTGATGTGAAGATGCTTTAAGATTAAATAAGTGCTATATAAAGGCCTGCCAGCCTGAATTCTAATGTGCTATGAGACATTTTGCATATTTAAGAGTATGCAAAATGTCTTGTACCACACCGGAATTCATTCTGACAAGGCTTTATATAGCATTTATTTACACTCATATTGTACTTTAAGGGAGAAGGGATACCGCTGGCTCCTCTTCGACTGTAAGTAACAAAAGGTAATGCTAATTGCTCTGTTTCCATCTACGAAAAAGAAAATAAAACCAAAAAAAACCCCACAACACAAAAAATAAAATAAAAGCAATCAAAAGTGGAAGCTTGTTTAATATTGCTCTACCATCATCCTGAAAGGCATAATAATTTGAGTTACACATCTGAACTGATTGGAGTTACAGAATCATATCTCCTTTTTGCATTTAACAATATATACAATATAAAATAAATACATTTACACAAATGGACATTGGTTGGAGCACACGGTATGATACACATCACAAAAATATACAGTTGATTGCTATACAGATGTGAAGCCCATCTACAGCTATAGACATGTTTGTTTTTATTTGTTGTTTTGTTTCGTTTTTAACTACTGGCTATTATGCAACTCCTGGATTATTATAAGCAGTTTAATTTTTTTTGTCCTTTTGCGATCTTTGCACGATAAGACTGCCATAAAATGTTTTCCTAGGCAGGTAAACAGAGACGCTTAAATAATTAAAATACAATCACCAACACCCATTTTCTCTTCTATAAGAAAAATAGCAGTTTTAATTTTTTATATCTTTTTATGTTATCATTTAAATGCAAAATAGTGGAATAAATACAACAATCTGATCTGATTGAAACAAATGTGTAACTTCTGGGAGTTACACAATCATATTGCTTTAAATAAGAAAAAATTAAAAAATGAAGCAAAAATAGAAATTAAATCGTTATGGCTAAAACATACACCCTTTGAAATTTTCCCAACACTTCACATTAAGTAAGTGGTCTTGAAAGAACTCTTCTCCAGCAAGGTTTAAGATGAACAACATTATAAAGCCCGTGCAATTCTTTTAGCTAAGTTTCAGGTAATGCTTTTACAGTCTTGAGATACTTGTTCTTTTGCAGCTCCAAAAAATTACGGAAAACGAAAACTAAAGTTTGCACCGTGTGCCTTTAACACATCTCCATTTTTTGTGTGTTTTTGTATACTTCTAGTCGATTGGCTTTTGACCCTGAAGCCCAAGTTCTTTAACGTGATACAGCAAAAACAATATTTATATTATATATTTATATATATATAGTGTACTTGAACAGTAGCAACTTAAACCCTGCACAAACTTTCTGGAAAATAAACTTTTTTTTTGCACTCTTACATATATAAATAATCTTATAGAATCAGCACCTTTTTCCCAGGAGTTGTATTTTTTTTTTGACATTTTTCAAAAGGGATGTGCCAATTTCTGAACTCCTATCACAGCTATAAATTTCAAGTTATTGACCATCTGAATGAATTGCTAATGATGATTTACCTAGAATCACACTACAGTCACTTCTCTACTGAGAAAACACAATCTACAATATAGTCCCATATAGCTAATGATAGATACACAGTTTTTTTTTTTTTTCCTAGCACGAGGCCGACGGAGCATCAGCCCATTGTTATTTTGTTTAAAGCACACAACGTAGCAATAGTTTTGGAAACTTTTCCGCACCAAAAAAGTTTTGCAACAACACAGAGCGAGTTAATAACAACATCTGAGAGATGATTGAATAAAAGCTATATTTACAGCGTTTAAAAATTAGACTTATCTATAATCTTGAAATATTCAAAGTTTTATTTCTAAGCTATACATTGGTATTCTATAATAAACTGTTACAGAAATTATCCCTTGTTTTGAAAATATTATGATTTCAATGTGTATCTGTTCATAACGAGTATTTGTTTGGAGTTTCGATCTCTTAATTATTACTAGGAAGAACCTTATTACCGGTAAGGAATAGAATATACTACTGTAATCTCCTGAGGAATTGTACATCCAATATTGTCTCTAATTCTACCCTGTGTCTATAAGCACACACCACAAGAATCCAAACACCACAAGAAGAACAAGACAACAGTCTTTGAATGCAACATAAAAATTCAGAAAAGCACAGCAAACATGAAACATTGAAAAGCTGAACTACATTTCTTTTGTTTGTTAGGATTACAATTTTAATTACATCTGTGTACATAGAATAAGGATGTTCACATAGTACAGGGAGCAGCTACTAACACTGGTACATTGGTATAGCATTTGATGGAGGTTATTGTTTATTGGTTATTTAGCGACTGTAGTTTTCTGGGGGCATCTAATCGGTTTATACATTAGATTACACCTCGTAACAGTCTTGAAACTGACTGACTTTCATGCTGTGACAATACTGGTTGAAAAGCACATATACTGGTTTAGCTACTTGTTAAAGATTGCCATTTACAAAATAAAATCTAAATCAATAAATAAGGTATAGAAGTGTTAAATTCTTCAATTTGGTCAGAAGTCTACTACTCTGATTTCTTAATTTTGCAAACGTCGGCATTTGCCTTATTGCCTCTAAGCTACTATTGGTTCATAGGGTTTTTCTGCGTGTGAGGTTACAATTTTGCAAACAGGCAGTATCTCGTTCATTTGCAACTGAAGCAGTTAGAAATCACGTAGCAACTATACCTTTGTACAGTCGCTGTCTCCTAACACCGTTACGGATTGGTATTTGACATGGAGTATTTATATGTTAGACTACTCGGATATACTGTAGGTGTAATCTAATCCTTTGAGTCAGTGAACATTTAGTTATAAACTGGAGTTCATGTTAAGAAACTGGATGTTTTGGACCAGACTGGCACACAACATAAATTGCATCCGTGATAATATGCACCTTCCCTTCAACTATTGCTTTAGTAAGATAAATTCCCACATTAATAAATGGCTGAAAACTGGTAAAGCTGGTACAAAAAAATCTCCGTTAGTAAGAAGAAACAAAACGTTTAAAAAAATCTTCCTTCAGGATTCATATGTCCTTCATTATTGTTCATCATTGTTCAAGCCAGCACAAAAATGCAGTATTTCTTTCTCTTTAGTATTGCATGAATGAATAAAGCTTAAACTATTCCCTGAAAAAGTTACATTGTCGCTAACCTAAGAAATATCTGGAAGACTTGAAAAAACAATTAAGGAATCAAATGGCTGTAACTGATCTAGATGGAAAATGCAATGATAAGAAGCAGCCGATGCATCGTCGCTTAGTCGTCTAATTAGAGACTGCTCCTATGAAATCTAATACTGCATTCAGTCAGTTCATCGTGTTGTACTGTACTGCTAGGTACGGTGGTTCTCTCTTTGATTCCTTTGTCATTGGGGACATTATGGTTCATAATAAGTTCACTGGCATCCATATTATGGATTTCCATCCTTTGGCAGGCCTGGCTTCCATCTCTCTTCAATTAGAGACCTCTTTAAAAAGTTCAGCAGCAAAGAAAAAAAGAGAAAAGGAAAAAGGAAAGGAAAGAACAGAAAGGAAAAGAGAGAAAAGGAAAAGGAAAAGAAAAACTGCATCAGAAAGACACAGAAGAAAAAGTTGAAAGCTGCTTCACAGTCTTGCTGCTAAATATCAGTGCAGTCATTTTTTCCTTAATTAAACACTAAGTTTCTTTGCCATTATTATCCTGTTTATTTTCCCTTTTTTTTTTTTTTTTTTTTTAAAACGTGCATGATGGGAAGGCCCATGATGCTTTAGTCAGACCTTGGCCTCCAGCATTTCCAAAAAAAGTTTGTGCATGGGGACTTTGCCTTCCAGTTTGATGTTGTAGAAATGCTGCACAGCCTTGGTGGAGGTTTGCCTCAGAAGTGGGAGAGTCATCAACATCTTGCCTGCGCGACGTGGGTCTTCCATGTGCTGCCCAGCCTCGTAATCCTGCAGAGCCTCGTGTAAGACGTCCTGAAGTTTCTGCACCGCCTCAACATCCTCTATGTGCATTGAGTCTGCAAAACAAAGGAGCGACAGGAGGTTTCAGTTCGGTGTGCCAAAAAGTCAGATCGCTCTACGGCTGCACAACACTTTCACTGGTTCTGTCCATCCTCTTCCACAAAGAAGGAAGATGATCGCCCTCTAATTTCTATATTGACCTTCAGGAAAATATCTGGAACTGCTGTGGAACTAAAAATGCGTAATTAACTCCGTGTAAGCAATCCTTCTCCTCATCCACCTCAAACTAGTAAAACGGTTGTCCTCGCTGCTCCATAAACCACCTCTTACAGCTACAGCTTTGAAGAAACGCTAGTGCCAAAGGGCAGTATGAATTGAGGCCCGCGTTTTAGCAGGAAAGCAAGAGTGACTGCCCTGCTACGGAAAAGCTCAGTAAAATTCTGTGTCAGGCTCCAAGGCGGTGGAGTCGGAAGCCATGGCTGTTACCCACTGCTCAGGGACTCTCATCGCAGGATTAGGACCACTGCACTGACACAAGGGAAGAGCGGGTTTCATGCGATTTCCTGATAGGTTCAGCAAATTTTTTCTCCCTCAGGCACCTTTAGACAGACAGGAAACACTTAATATGTTCTTGAACAGCTTTTTCTCTGTGAAGCTAACATCTCCTACAAGGTGTAATCCTTCTCTCTCACCCACTCAGGGGGTGGTTTATCTTGTTATTGTTGGGGTTTTGCATTTTTTTAAATCACTCAAAGTAAGCACCTTGCCCTGTACCTTTCCAGGTGAGATGTTTTGGCGGTGTAAGTATTGAGTGACAAGCCTAGACACAATGCATACGAGGAACTAAACTAAACTGCTACATGACCTGGAAAGATTAAAGCAATGGAAGTGTGAAATAAAAAGAAAAGATCTAACTGAAATAACTGTAAAACCCTCAACAGCATAGATACAGAAAGGGAAGAACACGCAGTTACTGGACCATGCTGAGATGACTTCGGACGAGCAGCCCTAATTCTCTGGCTTTTATGTAGTCATAAATGCCAAAAAAACCCTGCTGTGGTCCAAACTGAGGTGAATGCAAGTAAGGTAGAACAGTCATAGGTGAAAGAGGCCACCAAACAGCTCCAATCAGCTACCAAGATTTGGATAGTCCACACAATTTACAAAGCCAATAAAACACCATATGAAAATACAACTGCTGTGCTGGGGTGCAAGTCCTAGGGAGAGGCTACACTGTGGAAGCTTAGCTCAGGGTGAAACTGGGACATGTCATTATTAAAGTATATCCTTGAAAACTCTAGTTACTACAACGCTGCTTTGCATCTTAATTTTTGGGTTTGGAATAAAGCTCCTGTTCCCACTCAGAATAACGTCTGAGGAGCTGGACGGTGAAGAACCCACTTCTATCATCTTTCCAAGCCCTGAATTAAGCAATCTAATGCCCCGGATCAGTATTTTGACAGAGCCTTATGTTTTACCCTGTTGATGATAACAACATCAAATTTTGCACGTGCCTCAAATATCTGAATTACATTCAGAGAATTAAGATGCATCTAAGATTAATTTCTTAAAAGCTGACGTGCAACTATTTCCTCAGATAATTAGGCCAGACAGTAAATACCTGTCTCTTTTCAAACACAAACATATAAACCAAAACACAAACCAGTAAGTAACAGGTTAACAAAAACGTTCCAGCTTCTATTGTCAAAACAAATGTGCAAATTGAAAAGAAAAAAAATAAAAGTTACAGCTCCTGCTCTAAAACAGACACTTAATTATATACAAGTTTGGATCATTTAGCACGTTTTATTGATTCTGATGACAGTTTATCTGTTAATTACACATAATGGAGTCCTATGGGAATTTTACATGTTTAATAATTCTGAGTCTTAGCGAATACATGCTCTAAGAAGCACGCAGTTAAGACATACGCTGCAGGGATGTGATACTGCACATCAAGGTGCACTGTGCTGAAAGCAGAGAAGCACAAAAATATCTCTCTTAGGGAAAAAGAAGGCTACAACATTTTAAAAATTATGACAGGGAAATTTTACCTCTAGCAAAATTTAGTTCTAATTAATGGGAGACCATTCCCCAAATCCATACATTTTTGATAGTTTTCTAATAGAGCAATTCTATTAAATAATTCTATGTTAGTTAAGAGAAAATCCTTGAATTTTGTATCTTACAAACAGACGTAATCGATACAGACAGGCTAACACACACACACAAATGTAACTGATGTCTTCAGCATAGTGTCCGACCACCGGGCTTAATTTGGAATGCAAACTCCAAACAAACTGTCATCTTTACTCCCTGACTCTTTACTCTCTCTCTAACTCCTTGGATATTCACCGTTGTGCTACCGAACACACGATGTGCTACTCCAAATGATTTTTCCATAAACCGTGCAAAGTTTGTGCAGAAACTACGTATGTTTTCCTCCTCTCCCCAGAAACACACTGCTGGGGGAACCAAACAGGAGCATTTTAGCAGCAACAAAATGCTCGGCAAGTTGAAAACTGACTGTTCTTGAAAAAATTTTTATACCATACTGCATAAAGAGACAGCTCTTTCTTGAGAACCTGACTGTATTTAGTTCTTAACCCTGGTCTGATTCTTCCCAGAATCAGTATTTGTAGCTGCGACCATGTTTGAATTTGCAAGTAGATGGATGGAGTCCAGACTAATAAATTTTTTTACACAGAGATGAAACTTCCCCGAGATCTGTAGCTCTGCAGTTTGGACAGCAATTTGGCCTGAAGCATTAGGATTATATATACTCTACGTATTTCTTACACAGAAACTAAGTGAGGAGGGAAACAAGGAAGGGAGCACCCACAGAAAATGCAAGAAGAATCATAACCTACCCGCTGATACAGCTATTACGCTCCACGCTCTCAAACTCTTCCACTGTGTGGACAACATCTTAAAAAAAGGGATCTTATCCTCTCCTTGCAGGGGTGATTGGATACCATCCCTCCAGTAAACAGAGCAATTGCTTACACGGAAAAGTAATAGTAGTAAAGCATTTAATGTATTTGTTGCTGTCTTTGAAATCAATTTAGCAGCTGGGAAGAACGTGACCAGCCAGCTCTCCACTGGCCTAATGCAAGCACTCCGCTGCCAAACAGTGGTTCATGGAGCAGAGCTGAGGAAGCTGTGCCTTGGGAAACAGACTTTCTCACAGGAATTAGGGTAAGAAAAAATAGCAGAGAGGGGCACTTCCAAACAGTGATTACCGATTCAAACTGTTCTTTTAAAACGGCGATTTAGCTTGAAAGATTTAAAAATTATTTAATCAAATTACTATGACAATTTAACTTCTCATTTACAAAAAAGATTCAAACTCATTTCAGCTTTAACCGTTCTAGGCTCTGCTAATGTTTAAATGCAAACTCACTAAATCTGTGCCTTTTAATTAGACCATGATTCAGCTTGCAGATTGCTCAGGAAAATATTAATCTCTACAAAGATCCCTCTTCAAGTTTTAGCCTTGCAGTCTGGAACTTCCACTTTATTCTCGATATTAAACGAATGTAGATCTTAATCCCTGAGGTGTAAGCCTTTGAAAATAAGGAAAATGGTTGAAAACGCTGAACTAGCCAAGGGGAAAAGAGGAGGAAAAATAAAAGAGAAATCTTTTCAGAAACTACAGTTTAGCAGATGTGAATTCAGAGCAGGTTAACTTATTGCTGATAAACCTAATCCACACTTATAAGAGGGCAATATCAACAAGAACCGCTATATTTTAAGGAAACGCAAAGTCTGTGTGACAATCCAGAAACAAAGAAGTAATTCCACAGACAATATGAAATTGAATTATAAATTAGGTACAAAGATTTTGAATGTTCTTCCTAGAACCAAGAAAAACCCTTTTCTTTTGTTTTTGTGTTATTTTTTTAAAGTGGCTTTGTAGACAGCCTGGATAATTTACAATTACATCCTACACAGGCAATATCCAGAGAAAACCTATACCCAGATGTAATACACTTAACAAACAGTGCCTATATAAAGAATGAAATTAAACAGGGTAATTTGAAAGTGGTGTCATTTGAAAGCGAGCAGAATTTGATCATAAATGCCCTGTAATAAAAGGATCCCAGGCTGGTGAAACGGAAGAGCTCAACAGACAAACACAAGACTTCTTGATACAACGCACAGCTGAGAACATGGGATTTCAGTCTAGAAGGGGGGAAAAGTTGTTACTGATCAGTGCTGAAATGGGAGACCGTGAGATCAACAAATGAGAACACGGACACATTGAGCTCTGCTTTGAGAATCTTTTTTAGCCTTGTGAATGCTTTGTTTCACCATCACACAATGGGAAAATACAATTCTACCTCTTCTGATCAGCCAATTGATTGCATCATTGTGCAGAAATGGGAGAAAACTAGAGTTCTCGTCCAAGAAAAACACAAGGTCCAGACAGAAATTCAGATTACAATCTACCATGTTTAAAATTCAAGCTTCATCTTAAATGCAGCAAACAAACATCCAGCCACCCAGAACCATTTGTAACACACCAGAAAGGGTGACAACTAGCTAAAGACAGGAAAGCATCTGAACTGAGGGCACGGAAACCTCTCAAAATATTGCTCTGAGGAAAGTTAAAGGCTGGTATGTTTGTATTTTGTGTATAACATCACTAAAAAGCAGTAGAAACCCAGAGGTCTCAAATGAAGTCCTTCTTCATGCCAGAAAAGTCAGGCAACATAAAGGAAGAAATTATTATAGCGAATCAAGCAGCAGGGAGTATGCAGCAGTGAACAGACACATTAAGATGCTGATAAAGCGTATCAGAGAGGCAACTATCAACAAGTACTTGAATCACAGCAATTGCTGTGACGTTTGTGATTCCATATAGCTGAGCAGTTCACAAACCCAAACTAGATGAATCAGTTTAGAAAGTCGTAGAACTGGATGGGATGAAGAGTTAGAACAGCAGACAAAACGGTTTTTGCTTTACGTAACGACAACAAAATCCTAATCTGTATTATGTCTCAAATAAGAGGAATTTATTACCTAGGTTGTATGGCCAATCTGAAAACCCCACAAAAAACACCTCAGTGTTTATTGACAGGTGCCCTGTTCTCAGAATTACAGAACCCCTTCCTCTCCTGCTTGAAGTGTATGCCAGATTTACATAGGAAAACTTGCATTTTTGCAAAGTGCTCACCCACATTGTAATTCTGTGTAATTTTTAATGTCAAAAAGCACATTGCTTAAAATACAAGCAACCCATGGAAATTGTCCCTCACCCAGCAAGAATTCCCATCCTTTTGCAGTCTAGAATTGAAATTGCCCCACATACTTGCTTCTGTCCTCCCTGTGTAGGGTCAACAAATATACTTAATTGTGACCACCTTTTTGCCTGTCTTTCCTGAACAGAACTATCTGCTGGTGTCTGCATGGTTAGGCTAAGAGACAAGCACATAGACAAAGACAGTATTTTCCCTTTCAAAAGAGTATGGCAAAAATGGTCTGACATCTGGATTATTTTATTGGAAACAGACACTTCAATTAGAATGTATGTTGGAAATGAACGGGGAATAAATTAAGAATTCCTCACTCATAAGGATTATAGGCAGTGGAAACCAAAGAAGTAAACTAAAGGCTTGTATGATTGATTTTAGTGAACAAGGTCTTATTCTGAATTGCACCGGTTTGGCCTACTTTTAAGGAGAGACCTGAAAACTGAAGCCTCAAAACAGTTTTTAAAACACAGTAGGAAATGAAGATGTAGCAAGAAAAGAAATGACTTTGCAGAACACACCCATTTATTTCAGGGGCTAACAGGATTAGCAGTGAACTAAAACCCCAGGTATAAGCTAAATTAAAGGACAGTAAACCATCTATTTTCTATTCCTGAATGGCTTACTTTCCACTAGGACAGGTAGTCAGAGTAATAAATAAAGGAATATTCCCGCAATGCAGAAAAAATTGCATACTATGAACGGGTTTGAATACCTACTCAATAAGGCTACTAAAACTCTGGAAAAGGAGAATTTGAGTGATAGAACTAGGGGGTAAGATTCCAAAGAAAAGAAAATGTTGAATGAGTGCTTCAAAATCCTTTTTATCCACTACGAGATATAAGTAATTGCCATAATTACCATTGAGAGCCACTGGTTTAGTGCTGTGGAAAAGCAAGATGAGTAACAGCGAAGACTAGCAATTGCATTGGTGACACAGCGGTTCATTCCGTTTTTTTCCTATCCAGAAAATCCTCCTGTCAGCACAGAGCTGGCCCTTGGCAGACGCAGCACAGCGCTCCCCTTACACTCCTGCCCCAGCAGTAAGGAACCTGGGGCTCCGTCCTCCTGCCAGCCACTGGGCTGGCCTTGCTTCTTGCCCTTCATGAGTCTGAGGCTGCTAACATATACATAATATTTACCTGTTTCATAACTAAATGAGGAATATCTCAAACATTCAATTATTAGACCAACTACCAGAAGAAGAAAAAAAAATTAAACCATTAATTAAATCTGCTACCTTTTGCTTAATGCTACCATTAAGCAAATGGTAGCAGAGTTATTTATTTTCTCTAAGAATTGTAGGTGCCATCTATTTGGTTACATGAAAATGGAATATGAGGAAGAAACTGTGTTCAAGCAATATGAAAACTCTAACTATAGTGGCAACTTCCTTTTCTAAAAATTTGTTTCTATGCTGTACCACACTCTATACAAAATTACATGAAAGTTAACAGACCTTGCTATTTACATGTGGCAATATAAACATTGGTAACACACCAATAACACACAGGTGTATATATATATTTCATATATGCCTAGTCATCATAGATACATTTTAATCATGAATTCTAACATTAACAAGATAACTAAGTAAATTAAAATGAAGAAATTCACATGATTAGAAACTAAATATGGTATGTTGTGACCTAAGATAAGCCACAACTTATACTGGGAATGAAGATGATGTCCTGTGAAGTAAGTGATTTGTAGGGTTCTACCAATTAATTTTTATTATGATAACATTACTTAATGGTGATAGCCTAGTGCTCCGAGTACACTCTTTTGGTGGCTGGAATGCTAAATAAGTTGTAAGAAAGAAATATTTTTTTTACCAGGATAGATGATCCCATAAGTTTACTGGCTTTAATGTTGATCTGCACTTCATTATGCTAAAATGCACAAGACACTTCTTGATTCTCACTCCTTCAGTACTGAAAGGGTGCTGGGCTCTTCTTTAGGAGAGTTAATAAGAGAGACCAGAAACTCTGACGGTGAGCAGAGGTCCTTTTCTCCTTCTGGTGGTACAGGCTAGACAGCTAGAATTAGCGTTTAAGATTAAATTTTCAACAGTGCATAGGGTTATACTTTTAAGTGTCTGGCATCCACATTTGGGTCAGATTTTTCAAGATGCCAGCAGCCTATTAGGCAGATACACATGCATCAGATTTTCAAATGTGCTAATGTGTTTTGACACTCTAGTTCCTTACTTTAGGTCTTAGATGGGAATTGAGCTTCTCTTCAAAATCTGGTCTCAGTTGTGACTCCTAAACTCTTCTGCAACATTTGGCCTGAAGGCACAATTTAGTCCTTACTGATTAGGCAATTTCAAAAAAACTGCTCACCTGCAACTCCCTGTTTAGTATTACCTAATCGATACACGAACGCATTTTCTAATACAAAAGAGACAAGCAGGTCATCTTTTATGTGCTGGAGTGTGCACGTGTGCGTGCGCGCACTTGTGTACACTTCAAACTTATTTTGTAAATATTTCACCTTTCCTTACACACAAGGAAATAATTGGTACATGCATGTTTTGGAAACCATTCAAAGTTGATTTTCTGCGTGGGTAAACAAAGTGCTCGTTGGTGCCAGCTTGCTTCATTTGGGCGGTGTGAGGCGGAATGCAGGGCAGTTGCATCCTGCAGCTCCAAGGCACCTACTTGCTTTTGTGTAGAGAAGGTAAAGAAAGGAGGAAGGAACTCGTGATACTGACAGGACAAGGACAACGCTGTGGCGAGAGAAACTTCTCTGGAGTTCAAGCATAAAAGCTGTATTAATTACTATTGATTCAATGCAGATGTTTAAAGCTAACCTGAAAAATTCCATATTATGCACTACAAGTTAAATGTAACTGTTGAAATCATGCCTGTATAGACTTTAACATACACAGGCCTGAAATGTCCACACAACATTTGTGCTCTTATATATGTATTGAAACTTTTCAGATGCTATATGCACTCTTTTTGAAATCAGTAACGATCTACAAGGTTGCTACTTCTTGCATTGTTGGAAATCTGCAGAAGCTCTGTGGCACTGGCCAACCCTGCAAGGGGAGCGTTTGATAACGGCTGTCGGAGAACCTCCCTGAAAAACGGCTCCTCCTCCCCACCTTTTAGAAACCGATTGGCAGGATTATCTCAGGTCGAGGACTGCACAAATAGAGACTCCGTAGGCCTACAGAAAGGTTAGCCGTTGGGGTGTTTTAATGCTCACGCTACTGAGATTTGTTGGCCAAAACAAAGCTTGTGGTATTTATTTAAACAAAATACAATCAATATGAAGACAATCTACAATTTCTTTTTCTGCTTCTATACACCAGCAGGGAAAGTACTATGACACTGTATCATAAATCACTAGCACAGGTACAGAGCTATAAAACCATCTTTGTCTACTGTTTACAGTAGAGGCAACCTGGGAATCTTTCTAAACAGTGTCAATATGGCAAAAATGTCTTCGATGTTTAAGATTTCGTATTATACTTCATCCATTCTCTCTACAGCTATAAAATGGCTAATACATTTTAAACCAGAGAAAGAAATAGTGGAAGTCTTAGAAGAAAGCAGATGTAGCTGCAAAATACATTAAAAAGTGAATTGCTAACTGATTGATTTTGTAATGGCATTTGATTTCTCTTTTCGGATATAGCTGCATTTACGTTAATCAAGTTCATAGTTATGTGAAAATAATCTATTTCTGGTTTTGTTGATAAAAAAAGACAAAACCTTCAATTTTACTTTAATTTTAGCAGTATTTGTAAATTAAAACACTAGGGGTCTGATAATATTTGATGGGCTGTAATTCTGCAGGTGCTATTTTACACCTACAGGTTAGTGTAGCTACAGCTGATAGGAGTTTGGTATCTGCTGCATGTACAATCTGAAGCTGAGATGTTGAACGTCAGCAGTCAAAACATTCTGTTGAAAGGGAAGTCGAATGGTTGGGCTGCTTTTTAACTCCTCCTTGCAATAGCTTCATTTTAAAACAGCAATTTTATTTATTTTAAAATAGGGGAAGGAAATGTTTTCACTCAAATGTGCCCTGAATTTTAGTATGCTGAACTGTATTTATCTCTGACATTATCCTGCTTGTAATTCCCAGAGAAGTTAATGAAGCTACAGATGATTTTGATACACTATATGCACAACGTATGACTAAACTTTTTTTGGCAGCAGTATCTTTTATTATTACTTCAACACTGCATGTCTTTTTAGGAGAGAAAAAAAAAACCAAAAGGTGAGTCGTATTTACCACCATATCCCTATATTCCAGCCCCTTACCCTTTTTATCAAGTAAACTACAGAAATAGTTCTAATTTAGCCTTTGAATTACACAATCAAAATAAATACAAAAAAAACCCCTCTTAATTTAGACTCCTAATTCCAGATAATTTTCTTGCTTTGTTCATTAAGCATGACCAATTTTGAGAAAAATCCCTCTTGTAGCTGCAAAGCATCCTCAAGTGTCTATTTACAATGGTCAAAAATTATAAATAAATCTTCAATTAAAAATAGTTTTGAATTTTGCGACACATTTTAGCATTTTGTTTATTCTGGAAATAAGATAATATTGTAAAACTAAGGGCAGAGTTAGTGAGGTGGAGAATACTTTATAAAGAAACTAATAAGCATTTTGGCTTTGCATGTTTTTGAATTATATTTCCAATTAAAAATGCAGAGTGCTAAATCACATTACAAAGACAAATAGGAAAGTACAACTTCATTGTTGAAAACAATTTCCCTCCTATCAATCTGAGGATTCATGCATCAATATTGTAGATGAACTGTTAATTACAAAATCAATTAAAAAATTATTTCTAAAAACAGTCACGCGTCCTGGCTCTCAGGGGGGCAATTTGGGCAGAAGGTCTCATCTCACTAGGACCGCGCCAAATCACAAGTCGTCATCCACAAGTAAGCAAAAGCAATCTGGTTTTTCATTTTTCAGCGCGGCTGAGCCCAGCCTGAGATTGATCGTCACATATGGCCCCAGAAAACAAACTGTCAATACCTTGAATGCTGCAGAATTTGAACAAATAGCCGTCCGCCCATTCAAGCCACTCATTGCATCCCATTTAACAGATTTTATTGACAGTTTCCTTCTTGTAATTAAAGGGAAAACTACTGGCCAGCAACCAAGATAAAGTTCAAAGATAGGGTCAAAACAAAAGCAGATGGAGGGGCACGGTGTGACTGTCAATGGAACATAGCATCAGAGCATGTTATTGACACACAGGTATCTAATGATCGGCACGTCATTAAAGAGGGATCTATGGTGAACTTTATGCAAATGTTAAAAGGGACTTAAGACCACAATAAAGCATTAAAGAGACACAAAAGGAAAAACAACAAAGCACAAACGATTTTTACTTATCTGACAGTATTCACTGCTTCAGCACTTTTAAATTCAAATGCAGAAAAAAAAATTCTTTCTGAGATTTTTAACCCTTACTGCACAGGTAATAATTTTTGCAGGAGCGTTCTCATAAACGCAGAGGATCCGTAAGGTAAGGTGTGGTCCTTGTGAGATTAAATAAGCATTTCCTCCCTCCTCCCATATCCTGAATTCACCCTATCAAATAAATCAGTAGTGGCCTTTAAAGAAAATACATATAGCATATTCTCATGCATCCTTTCTGTTTGTTTTAATTGCAGTGATTAGACTTGCCTGGATTATGGAAAGGATTTAGGAGAACATCTATATTCATGCAAAAGGGTCTTTGCCTGTAAAATACTTTCCAAATTGTACAGTGCAGTATTTCTCCACTCCCTTAGGAACTTATTCCATGACTCTTAGAACTTGAAAGCTCTTCCTAATTTGAACTGCTTTGTTTGTTGCCTTTTAGGCTAAGGTCTGACTAGCAACCTCTTATTCTAAAACCATGTTTAAAACAAGCATGCAGAAAGCATTATGGAGGAACAAAAAATAAGTGACATATCAAAAATGTAGCAACTGTCATGCCACTCTGCCAACCTGAATTAGCAAGTGCTATAGCTTTGAGGGTGACAAACTCTTCTTTCTCCAGCTTCATGCTCTTGTATTTTTTTACCAGCTGCAGTATGGCATTGTTAAGGTCAAGAAGGCCTGCCAACTTGGATTGGTCTTCATCCATAATATAATCTTCAGCATATACGAGCTCATCTTCAAAAGAAAGTGACCGGTATACAACACCAAGAATCAAAATCTCCATCCAAGCACTCTGCAGAAGGCTCATCTGGTCAGCTAGAGACAAAGTGGAGAATCCTGAATAGGAAAAAAAAAAACAGAGGAAAAATATCAAGCATGTTTGGATTTGTCAGAAATCTGCTCTTCTTTTTGATTTATTTTTATATATATTGTGATAAAACACATACATACTCTATTGTTCTCCCTTCTGCTTTTGCACCTCTCCTCCCCATCATACTACAGGAAAGTAAATCAATATAAAAACAAATGTGTCCTAATCAATATATGAAGTTATAAACAATTTGGAATTTCCAGGCTCTTTATGCAAGAATCCAATTAATTTGGGGAGTATTGCGGTGATAGTCTGCAATTTGTATGATGTCTTCTTTGTTCTGAAATACTTATGCTTAGTTCTAAAACCTGATGCTGTGAAACAGGGATCTGATGACTCGTCATCATTACCATAAACCAAGAATGATAATTTAGTAGAGAAATAAAAACCCAAACTTTTTTAAAAGGTAAGATTTGATGTTTTCATAGAATTAAGGTGTTTATCACGAAGAGGAAAATTCTCTTTGAACTTTAACCTCAGGGGAAAAAGAAGTAATATCTACCCTCCTCAGAAAAGATGCTAATTACTCCCACCTCTACTACACTTGCTGAAATAACACAGTGGCATATTAAAGTGCCAACTGAATAGCAGTCACACCATCCTTTTTCTGAGGGTGACTAAAAATTTAATAAATTCCTCTTAATGAATTTAACTTTTGCTCTTTTTTTTTTTCCCCTGCTGTCTTTCCTAATAGGATCACTAAGGGCAAACATCTTTACTGTCTTACCTTTTCAGACTCTTGTCCACAGTACCTGTTAATTTATTATATCAAACTGTTAATATCCCAAACACATTCAGAGCTACAAAACAATATGGGAGAGGAAGTGATTTTCCTGGCCTGTTGGTGAAACGCAGTAGTTTGCCAGTTGGCACCATCCACCACAAGTACTTAATAAAATCATCAAAGGGGATTAGTCAAGCTTTTCTTAAAGGGTCTTAAGACTTGTCTGAGGCTTTCATTTAGTTGTTTATGGAGCTGCTTACATGTCCTTTGACAGGGTTCCCGCTGTAAGAACATTCTTTTTGGCGTTCAATTACACTTAAATGCATTTTTCTATTTTGAAAGTCGAGAGTTACAGTCAAGCAGGAATATATCATAAACCAGCAAATCTGCAAGGCATCTACTCCAAACAAGATTTTCTCCATAAGCACTAAGCAGCAAAACTAATACAATAAAAAAGAAAACCCCACATCCAAACCACCAGGCATCCATAAAAAATGAAACATAAAACTGGCTGCATGCTCACTCTCTCTCATTTTTCTCCCCCTCCTTATTTGTTTTCATTTTCTGTTAGTGTCTTTTGAGTCTTGTGATAGAACTGTAGCTCTCTGCCTTCAAAAAAAACCAACAAAAACTGAGCCAACAACAACAGGAAACCCTTGAAGAGGTGACAACGGGAAAGAACACATCTGTGATTAAAAAAAAAAAGAGGGAAATGGAGAAGAAATAATAATTTGAAAGGTTATAGGGAGGAATTCATGATTTCAATTAGCTTCAACATTTCTGTTCCTTCCCGTCTTTCAAGAACCAGTTTTTCTGCAGTAGCAGATGGACAGAGAACGTAGCCTGCAGCACCGTCCTGTGACAGCCCCATTCTCCCTCCCAGACACTGCTGTTAGTAAATAGATTTACACATTCTCCAATCTCCACACATCTTTCTGCCGAATAATTAAAAGCAGGATGATTAGTTTATTGAGTGGAAGGAGGAACTTTTTTATTGAGGTCCATCCACGATTTTATCAGGGCCAGCACTTTTACGGTTGTCATGAGGGTGCAGGCATCCAATTTTTCTTATCTGCCTGATTAATACAAACGCTGTTTCAGGACGCATTAATTAACAGATACAAATCTACGTTCTCATGGAAGGATCAATACAGAGAAGAAAAGAGGCATCAATGTGAATTTAGTGCTGATGATGGAGAAGGCACTCTATTGACATTTACGTGCATAGAAACTTTAAAGTTGCAGTGGAGCCCTTTTGTCCCTGTGATTTACAAATTAACAATTTTTCAGGTATAACAATGTTTCACACACTTCTGAAGAGTTTAATTAAGCAAAAAGCAATAAAATCAGTTTTGATTAAAAAAAAGTTTAACCTGCAATTTCTCTCTATTCTTGTTTTTTCTGAAAACTCTCAACTTCCTTCTTTTATTTGCTTACCTATTTTAGTACAGGTTTGTTATACTGTTGTTGTTTTTAAAAAAAATATGTTTCAATAACATTTATTGTGTGCCACAGTCAAAGGAAATTACATATGCCTTGTGAGGGGGAAAAATGGGATGTTGCCTATAATTTATTTTACCGCATTCTTGAAAAATCTGCCTTCTGGTGCAGTAAATATACTAATTGTTTTTATATGAAACATAAAAAATCAAAATATTCTTTTTACATTATAGAAAAACTGGCAAATATAAACCACACTGTTCTGCTCTCCAATAATAAATCAAATAAACGTGATTGTTTTCTTCCTGATTGAAGTAACTTTCCCTTGAAATCCTGCTCGGTGAAAGCATGTTTTAACTTTTAAAGGTATCCCTTGTGGGAATGCAAAGCTGCATCAAGTTGTAATTAATCTGGTTTTGTTTTGTTTTGATTTTTCACAAAATGTGAAAGCATCCAGCATGTCTTTTGTATCACACCAATGCCCTTTTAATAGCTGTTCAGCAAGCCACAGTTAACAGAGTAGATTACACAGGCATATGTATTTACGTACAGAGATTTATTGTTAATTATTTGGAGGAGGTTATACTTATTTCATGCCAAACTGTGCTCGGACTCTCCAAGCTTTTGTTATATGAATCCCCTAGATCAGCCACGTTCTGTGACAAGTGGACATGCTCTACTTTAAAATGTAAGTATTTAAAAAAACCTCTCCAAATTAGATGTAAATACACTTCCAGTGCTCTGGACCGGTGGCAGCCTTCCCAGTCACAACTATAAGCTCTTTCCAAAGTGCCCTGAGGTGCTGCATGACAGCATGGTTTTGAACTTTGTCGTGCGTTGTGTGGCTCCTTAATCCTTGAGTCTTGCAGGTCATCGTTTTAAACGTAGAAATGTATAATGGCTTTTTAAAATACAATGTTGTGTACCTTTTTCCCCCTTAGCACGTACCATATTGGTGACAACTTTGATCTCTCTCCATCTCCCTCCCCAAGTCAACGCCATTTAATGTATCTCAGGCATTTGCTAGCAGAATGACTCTGTACCTTGACCTGCAGTTAAATAGCATGTTTATCTGCGATACAGCGCACTCCAAATAAACCAGATGACAGTTTGCAATAACGTCATTTGGAAGGATTGAAAGGCTTCTCAAGAGTCAGGTACCCCTGAGGTAAGAAGCTTGAAGGAAGCATGTTTTGTGCCAACCCTCCTGCCATCTTCTACTAGACGCCCGTGTGCTTGACAATGATGCCATGGGCACTTGTCAAGTTTTTTTTTTTTTTTTTCTCTTTTTTGCCTAGCAAACTGATGCACTTTGCAGTCAACTTACAAAAAAGGCTAAGCATTTGAAAGTGTGAAGGGCAAAAAATATCTGACGGCTAGTCTTCAAAAATACACTTTCATTTCAGAAAGCATAAATGTTTATTTCCTGAGCTGAGTGTTGACAGAAATAGGCTGCAGTGCAGGCATATGAATTTAACCCCTGGTAGGCATTCTTTTCAGTGCGGTTTTTATGTGGCTGAATGCAAGCGTTGTAAATCTACAGGGTGTCTCGTAGTATCAGTTAACAATAGCATTGATTTGCTGGTTACAGATTTTCTTCCTTCCTTTTTTTCTTTCTTTCTCCTCCTTTCAGGGACTGTAGTGTTTCTTCAGCTAAAAATAGATACTTTTCTACAAACAGCGTATCACACTCAAATTGTAATTATGCCGTAATGACTCACTGAGATCACTGAGTGTGGATTGAGAAAAGGTTGATTGAGCAACCGAACATATGCTTGTTTTTTTTTTCCTTTTGCATATCAGTAAACCCAAAGCTCAAAGGAAGCAGAAATAAATAGGTAAAAAGGTCTTAGCAGTTTTATTATAGGAACAACTGGCGGCAAGCTGACCGTGCTCTGCAGCGCTCAGCACTCCAAGCCAGCTCCAAACACAGTTTAGAGTCTCTTAGATGGGGCTGTTTAAACCACAGATCTTATCAAATACCGGCACATGCAGTACTTGCTCTCTGTTTCACATTGCACACAGCTCCATGCTAAGCAGGGTACATCTTTTATATTCCTGAAGACCCTTTCCTCTACTTCATTAAGATGGACTTCATGGACACTAACTCACTAGGGGCTAGAGTGAAGCAGCTGCAGATGGTCAAGTGCCAAAGTAAGATCTGTGCCTTGCACACAGCACTCTGAGAACTATTGGACAAAATAAAATACAGTGGCTGGACTTACCGCTATAATTATTTTCAGCCTTAAACATTTGATGCGATGTCGAAATCAGGCTACTCTGACTTGGAATTCTAGTTTATTTCACTTTGCAGGGAATGAACTTCCCTTCCTCTCTGTTACATGTTTAGAAATGCGAATATTTGATCAAACCAGGTATGAAATTGCTGGCAAATCTGGGAGTTGCTTGCTTTTTCTGATAATCAACTCCCATTTATTTTACCAGTTGTTTTTGTGATTGTTAGTTTTATGAGTAAAATATTCCTCTCGCTTGCCCTGGTTTGTACTTCAAATATCTTCATTTACATTTTGTATAATCAAAGCCATGCTTGAAAATGACGTGTTCACTAGTGTGTTGCAGATTCAATATATTTACACAGTTGAAATATCAGAGTTGGATTTTTAAATTATTTACACTTAATTTTGATAGATTAACTTCCTTCTAAATGTTTTATGGGTACTGATGTTTCCAGTGCAATTGCCTTATTTCAAAAAATGATGTATAGTCTCGAAAGAACACCACTCTCAAAAGAACAAACAGATATGGTAAACACTTTAAAAAAACCTTTTCTTTCAACCCAGATTACTTTATATAGAGAGTGCATGGGCTCATGGTCAAATTACAAGCAGTGGGCCAAAGGCTCCTCCTGGCTGCAGAGGAAGAGTGTAAAGAAACTCCACTCCATTTCAAGATCAGACTCGGGTCCAGTGCGCTCTCAGACGTACAGCTGTCACTCTGCCCTCCTCTCCCTTCCTGGCACACACTGAACGCTTGCCTGGATCCATCGTACAACTTCAGCTGGCTTCCAGGGATGTAAACAAAGGCCAGGGAAATTTCAGCCATGAAATTTCTGCTAGGGCTACATAATGTTTTCTAGACATGATCACAGTGTTTGCTGAAGGAAACCTTCATGGCCTGACTGCCACCTAATATTATCTTAGAAATCCAAGGAAGAGAATGACATGATTCATTTTTTTACAGTACATCTACAGCTGACTCTCACACATAGATCTGAATTAAGAGATCCTTTTTACTATATTAAGCCAAGAAAAAAAGGATTTAATTGCATTTTAAAATATTCTGTAGTCTAAAAATACGTATCAAGACCCACAAACATTTCAGCTGTTATGAAAACTGTTAAACAGAAGGAGAGTGCTCTCACTAATCACCAAACATATTTCACAGATTATGGATGAAATTTAGTGAAAGCTGGAACAGAAACAGATACAACTCATTATGCCAGGGTGAACCTGTTATGTCAGTTTTTTCCTTTTTCTTTTTTTTTTTTTCACCATACCCATTTGCTCATGGAGCCCCTGGTAAAAGGGCTAATACTGTACATGATGCCATAGCAAGCTGAAATTTAAGTACAACTGAGGATTTTCATGTAAAAGGTGTCAGCTCACAAAACAAAAAGCACATGTTATCTGCCTAAACTTGAAAATCACAAATCAAGTCCCAAAGCACAAACTACAACTGACCAGAATTACAGCCATAGGCTCAACTTACACTATTCACTGGATTCAACTTCCAATGCTTTTAGAACTGATGTGCTACAATTAAAGTTACGTTTAGAAATCAGTTTCATCCAACAACTTCTGCACAGTAAAACCACCGCCTTTTCCAAGTGATGCTTTGCTATATAGCATCTCCTTCTGCCCCTGTAGTGGAGCACTGCAAAAGCAGCACCGGGACTCTGTTGTGAGCGGCACTCTCTGTGCTACGAGTTGTGACTGCCATCTGTTAGCTGTGCGGCCACAGGAGAGGGAAGATCAGATTGCACACACAGAGGTGCCCAAGAATCACTCTGACTCGAGTACAAAAAGCAAAACACATTTGGAGAGGGCTGGGAAGTCTTCAGCCAAGCCTGTGTACTTTCTCAGGTTTTACTTAAGTGTGTTTGTATTCCTAACTCTTGCTGTCCATGTTCTTATAAAATACACATTATTTTTTTTTTATATTTTAGAACATGAAAAAATGCCTACGATAAGCACTTTTTCCACTAACACCTACCAGTAAAACGGGAAATGCCACACAGAGCACTGAGAAACCCAGCGCTTTTATCACAACGCTACTTTCATCTCACTGAAACAACAGCAGAGAGATTGCACGGCAATAAAAATGCATTCACAGTGCATGTCCCTCTCAATCCATTATGAACAATGGATTCTCACTAAGCAAATATTCGCTTGTCAGAAGTATTTGCAACACTGGATTCATTCAGCAGGACTAAGTAAGTGAAGTTCACAGCAATTTAAAAGCAGCAAATTAGACATTTACAAACTGGAGATGCTGCTTGTCTAGCATGACCTTTCACTGAAACTATACAAAAAGGTGTTAATGTAATTTAAATACCAGTTAGAAATATTTCTTGTTTGTCTTTTACTCTGTGAAACTTTACATGATAACACTAAACAGGAGCGATTTAAGCTTGTCATTTCTTCCCAGGCTAAGATGCATATAGTGAGATGTAACTCACTATAGTTCAAACTGATTTCAGTACCTAAATCAGACACCCCTCTCTAACCACCCACATATTTCTAAGCAGCTACTTTTAAATTTCTTATTTCTAGTTACAGCACAACTTCTTGTGAGCTGCTGCTTTAGCAATCGTAATGGAAAGGAGCTGGAAAATGTGACTGATTAAGAACATCTCCCTGACTTCACATAACCACCTTCAATTGCTAATACTCTGCAGTGAAACATTAAAGATGAAAAAAACTAGTGGGTCACCCTTGCTTCAGGATAGCTTTGGTAAGACCACCATGTATGGAGTACCTTATAACGGCATTTCTGGAAACACATGGTTTGAAGTACTGTACTCTTTAATTCCATTAATTTTCATTTGACACCTTATTATTTCAGTATTCACCGAGAAAATAAGACAATAGATTTAAACAGCCCTTTAGGCTGGTTTTACCACTGGAACTTCAACCTTCCTTAAGGTCAGAAATATGAACTTGCAGATTCCTGAGGGTGATCTTTTTAATGCACTACATATGTGATCTGATCTGCTTATTTAAATTTAACTCTTGCAGTTCTTTTAATTGTAACCTTCAAACATGGTTTGGTTAGACTATGGGGGTTTTTTTGTCCTCTTACTGAAAACAGCAAAGGCAGATGACATGACATGGTGTGCTCCTAAAACCATCTTTGCTCTTTGACTTGAAAAGTCTGCAGCTAGGGTACAGCATTTTATATGAAATCTGCTGCTTAAAACATCTGGCATATTTTGAGGTATCACCTGTGTGCCCAGAAATTTATATGGGAAAAAATGGAGCAGGATTGTAACCATGATTGGTTTTTTTTTTCACTGAGCCTATATAAAAAAAGGCTGATCAACATAAATATCGATTTCACACAAATTTTCCTTCAATCTGTTGCGGACGTATGCATTCAAGTATGGCTACACTAAAGCCAGATTTCTGGGTGAAAAAATAAAACCTGCATTCTGTCACAATAAAGTGACTGTAGATGAAAAAATGTAAGTATCATGAATAGGGCTCAAAGTCCAATCCAGAAAATGATAACGCAGTTCAGTTTAGAAGAATCATCACTACATGTGCATATCCTGTGTGTGGTATGCCTTACCTAGATCCTTCAAAGAGTTCAGCTAGCAGAAATCAAACTACAATCACACATAGTTAAATAAAGAGAGTCCATCCTTCTCCCTTTTTTAAAAAAAAATTTTACTGAACTAAACAAAATAATAATAAATAAAAAAACGAACACAAACTTGAGAGAGGAATCTAGCTAAACTAATAACATCAATCAGCATTAGGTCAGGTACTGCTCACTTCAATGTCTGTACGTATCAGCCTCCCAACAATTGCACACATGGATTGGGAATATCAAGAAATTTAGAGTCCAAGCTTCTTCAGCCTGGTGCCCATTAGGCTTCAAAACCAAGTTTGCTAGATTATTTTATATAAGTTTGTTTTTTTTTTTCCACAGAAAGGGGGGATTTCTTCTGCATTTAATATGTGCTGCCTATTATTAATAACCTCTATGGGTCTGCTTTGAAAGTGCTTTTCCTCAGAGTGCTGGGTCACTGCTGTTTGCCTTTTGCTCCCCTAGGGAAGCCACCAGTCATTTCCTCACTGAGAGCTGTGGCGATCCCTGCTCCCTCCATCTTTCCATCAGGCAAAGTCAGGTTTCCAGGAATTCCACAATCACGATAATAATATGAATCCAATACTGGAATGTATTACCCTACGGAGACACCCATGCTTACTATCCAATCAACATATCTGTGTTAACCCTGTGTGTGCTGAGCTAGCTAAAATCACTTTTCATAGCCAAATCAAAAACTTCAGGTTGCAAAATTTTGGGTAAATATACCTTTTCGCCCTCTGGCACAAAAAGGACAGCTCAGAACACTCTCCTACACCTCAACCTTCTTCTTCCCAATTTTTAAAACTTTTCTACTGGTTGATTTCTGATTCTGATTACTGAATTGATTTTCTTAATGTGCTGCAGATGCCAAAAAAATCATAGGATGTTTATAGTCTCCCTGATTTGGGGAAAGAGAGTCGCACATATTCTCCTACATGAGTGTGAAATTTCTAGTTTACCTAGTTGAGTGTATATGTACCATTAAGATCATCTCTGGAGGCTATGTCTTAAGTCTACAACAGTCCACACACAGAAAAAAAAAAAAAAGAGAGAGAGAAAAAAGAAAGAAAAAAAAAAGGAAGCTGCCTGATTCTAATACACCTAATTAGCCATCGGCAGACTCTTAATTGCATACATTAGGATGATTCCATAGTGGAGATTAATTCTAAATATACCCAAGCAGCTGGTTAAGATGCCATGGATTACAGTGTGGACTGTACTTTTCCACTTAATTAGATATCAAAATTAAGCAGCAACAAGCATTTTGACATAACGGGGATCAAGCCGCCGCTTGGCATCCCAGAGCTGCACTAAAGTGACCGCTAAACAGAGCCGCACAGATGGAGAGATATTAAATGTCGCACTGGAAAGTAATTTCAAATAATAAAATATCAATATTTACATTTTAATTACCCCTACTGAGAGCCGCTCTGTCATTTTCACTATTGCCGACGCAGCAAGGGGTAGTGGAATGACATTGCGGCTCTGACTGCAATGACTATTTTGTTTCCATTAAAGAATGACAAGTGTTTTAGAGGCAGTGACACCCAGTGTGTGAACAAGAATGACAGCAGATCAGAAAATTCCTATTAAGGGAATAAATGACTCAACAAGAGAATTTACTTCAAGCAGCCAGCTCCTCCTTGAAACACATAATCCTTTCAAAATTTTCTGCAGAAAGTTTATTATTAGAGGTGCCTTGGGGAAACCCTAGCTTCTCGTAAAATATTTAGAACGATAGGACCTTACATGACGACGGGTCAATTTAAAAACAATAATACTCAATGCTCCTCCTATTGTAAGAGTTATATCGAGAGTCTGTATGAATCAAAATAGTTTGAGGGGAGGGGAGAAAGGAACGTAGTGAAAAGGAGATTCCTTCCTGTAAGACCTGAAAGTTTTGATGGTGCGTGGAGAATGCTAGAGTTATTTTTCCTGCCTTTTCATCAGTTTTACTACCATTGGCACAGTGAGTACTCCACACCCCATCTGGATCACAATTTCCCGGCCTTCAGAATTACACCCAATGACTGATCACAACAAGTAATGTGTACACGCACAGGTTCAGGCCTCCTGTTTCTCCCTGCCTATTCCCTGCACATATATAAACACTTTTTCTTTCAGTACGTACATCAGAAACCTGTGAGAAATCTTTGCAGCACCTTAGGAATCTAATTACTTCTGATCAGGTCTGAGGTCAATCTCATGGAAAATATTATATTACATCTGACATGCTGCATTTACAAAGAAGAAAAGAAAGGAAGAAAAATATCAAAACAGTAAGGCAAAAAAAAAGTCTTCCTTGGGGACGTCTGTCAAACTGCAGAGATCTTCAAAGAATTTCAATGGCCTCAAACACGAGAAAGTGCGTTAAGAGAAAATCCTTGGTCAGTACACCCCAATACACAGCTAAGTGACCCTCCTAAGTCATGGCATGCATTTATTTAATAATGTGCAGAGCTCAACTTCTATAAATGTGACAAATGGCTAGAACAGAAGACAGGGGGAAAAAGGCATGAAAATTTTTACAGAACAGAAAAGGAACAGCTTTATGGCAGTGACTATTGCAGGAGTTTTAGAACCAGCTTTGACATTAAGAATTAGCAGTAAAGTACAAAAACGTTACTCTGACATTAGCTGCTTAACTAGTTGATCTTCTTTTTTTTGTCTTTTTTCTTCACTTCTATTTCTTTCCTTTTTTTTTCTTATTTTAAGTACCCAGGAAGTACTTCTTAAGCATCCCTAATGCTTTTAGGACAAGACACTTCCCCATTTCTCAGCCACTAGCACCTTTTAATTTCTGAAAGAGCCACGGTTGAAAATCTTAATTAATTGTTCCATACTGCTTCAGGATCATTATGCAATGTAATAAAGGCCGTGTAATTATGAAATTTTACAGCCATTACCAAGGCTGATGGCTCGTATTTCATCCTCAGCTGGACCCAATGGCTTTTAGCCACTCAGCTCCCCTTTGATGAACTACAGACAGATCTATCAGGCCCAAACAATATCCAGGCAAGGCGGCTATAATAGCTACCTACAGATGAAGCCATAGATAAAGATAAACTATAAATCTACACACAAATGCAGGCACATTGCCTCAGGATGACAGAGGGGAGAGGATGAGACACTTGGGAAAGCTGGCGGCTTGCAGAAAGGCAACCCTCTCTCTCTGTCTCTCTTACTCAGTTTGGAATTTGTTTGGTTTCTGAAAAATGTAAAACCCTCTCATACTTCTCCAAAAAAAACCTCATATTTTTTAAGAATAATGCATTTTTCTATGGAAGGCAAGGGGTCACTTTATCCATCTATTAAATTTGACAAAGGGGATTTATATGGACAAATCAACTCATCCTCCAAAAGAAAAATCATAGTCAACAAGTTTGCAAATCATATTCTTAAAAGTGAATCCAGGCCACTTGCTTCTGAGGCTGAAAAAAGGAAAACATCCCTGATTTCTAAATGCATTATCCTGAGCAGATGCACAGAGGTGAAGTTAGATGATAGGCTTTCACTGGAGGCAGCATCGGAGATGCAATTTCATGCAACATTGTCCTACATCATTTTATTTTCAGTTTGAAAATGAAAATACTTCTCAAAATTCAGGGCAAGATAAAGGAACAAGGGGATTATATATGATCTCAGTACTTGCATCACCAGAATGTACTTTATGGAGGTGACCTCCATCAATGCCCTCTTTAATTTAAGACAGAGGGCCTTCTAAGTATGTATTGTTAGTCCCTCCAGAGTGAAACGAGGCTGACTAAATGATCTCTAGGTGAGAAAAAGAGACAGAGAGCTGCAGCATCTTGACTCTTTCAGAGTCCAAGGAAGAGTGTGAAAACATTAGACTGAAAACTGCGACTATTAGTACCCCTTCCAGTAGCCCAAGGTTAGTTGTGAAGCTGATGTCATGCTCATGGCTGAGGCTAAAAACACCTCAGAAGACAAGAAAAGTTAAAATGGAAATATAAACAGTACCCTCTGATTTCCCGTATTTATGACAGAATGGCTCAGTCCTTTCCAAAGAAAATATGACAGATTTAGAGGAGGTCCAGAGAAAGTAAAGCAGAACAACGTACCTGGGAAAACTGTTATGAAAAGAGACTCAGAAAGCAGAAATTGCTTTCCTCAAAACAGTGATGTATTGGAGAATGCAATAAAAGTATATATAAATTAATGGTACAAAAAATAGGTCTAAAGCTTTTATTCTCCCCATCTCATAACACAGATGAAGTGCCATTACAGTGAAACGCAGGATATTCAGAATGGAAGAAGGGAAACTCTTCATTCACAGAGTAGCTGAACTGGGGAACTCCTTGCCACAGGATATTACTGAAGACAAAAACTCAGAGAGGGAGCTGATGCTTACATGGGCAGCCAGAATAGCTCGCAGTATAATACTCCAAATCCAAATTAAAAGGATAAGCACATTTTTCTTCCTTATTTAGTCTGATGTCTAAGCATAAGGAATTTGAAAAGGTTTTCCTGAGGCTTCTGCCTACTATGTGGTCCATGCCTCTTCCCCCAAGGCTGATCATTGCTGAAGACAGTAAAGTATATGTATGTTGATGATCTATGGCATTCAATTCCTAGTTTCCTAAAAACTCTAAGGTGTTTGGAGCCTACTGCTACAATTAGAGCTTCAGAACAGAAGAGCTTAGAGAGAGAGATGTGCCACAGGCAAAAAAATTTCAAAATCACAGCAACTGAGCTCTCACTCTGGAGCTGCTACTGTAGAAAGATGAAAATAATGGATATAGAAGAGCCACAGTGTTGTCATATAGATAAATGCAGCTAGATATATGTATAAGCGCGTGTTTGCTTTGTACAAGTGTATGCATACACAAGCTTATGCAAACTCAGGGTATTCTGAAAGCTACGGAAATGAATAAGGATCACCTGCTCACTAACTTGTATTCTTTGCTTATTAAAGATGTATTTTTTTTTTAATATAAAAGATCATCTTGCTGAAGGACAAAATAAAAATGTAATCACCCAGGTCAGATCAGAGAAGTATTTCCTGAAACCGGGAACAGAATCACAAAGAGTCACTGGTCAACAAAGCTGCAAGTCAAGACAGGAAAGGGAATGTGTGATTCAGGTTCTTCCAGTGTAATGCTGAGGATACTTGATATATGGTCTTTTAAGGACCAGTATCTGCTGTTAACATGCTTTATTGAAACTGCACGTATGGCGGGTATTCACTGTACATGGTGTGAATTGATCTAGTCCTTGCAGTGTATGTGGAAGCATCCTAAACATTCTTAATCAGGAAAAAAACCCACCAAATCCAAATCTAAAGGTTTAAGTATATACAGTATATTAGAACATCTAAAATAGTAGACCATACAGACATCGCTAGACTCTGATTCCTGGACAGCATTATAAATTGCCTTCTTATGCTCTAATAAGTTACCAGAATTCAGTGAAGACCTCAGCTAAACCATGGACGATGATAACTGAGAAGACTAGAAGTAGAGAAAAAAACCTGGCAGATTTTTACATCCTCCACTTCCCATCCAGTTGACTCATATTTACCCAGATTAGCAACAACCTCATGGATAAGCCCTGCAGCTTTACCTCTTTTTATCCTCTCAATCACTCCTACCAGTAGGATGAAAAGCAGATACAAATATATTCAGCAGGCACATTTTTCAGATCAAAAACTTCAAGTAAGAAGTAAATTCAAAGATGTTATTTCTATTTCTATAGGAGGCAGTAATAACAGTTTCCTACATCAGTCTAACAAAAATAATGATAATAATGTGAGAAAATAAAGATATACCACCCTACAATTTTTACTCTACAAAATAACTGCATGAATTTTTACTCTACTTGGTAAATTTCCAGTCTGTCAGAGAATGCATATCAGTATTCCATAACATAAGATTACCGCTATGATCTTAATAAAGTACAGCAAAGAATTACGTGCTGGTCAGAAAGTTAGGCTGGTAATTTGTGGTTTACTGCAAACTACCTTGAAACAGAACTGGCTCAGGCTTAGTTAAGATGAAGTTTATTTTTACCAAATATGGATTACTGCAAAGGAAAAGGGAATCAGCATTACATATTTTGTGAAAAACTTTAATTTCCGTACTGGGCTTAAAAATTTTCCTTCTTTAAGTGATCCTTTTTTTTTTTAAATTTAATAAACAATTACATGCAGCTTACACATCCATATAAAGTATTTTTAAGAAACCTGTTTTAGAGAACACGTAAAAGACAGTTTTTGCTAGAGTCTCTAAAAAAAACCTAACTGCAATAAGACCATAGTCGGATATAGGGAAAGATATCAGCATAAGTACAGACCAAAAATGGAAGGGAAATTAGAGTATAATTGTATTTTTTCTCTGTCAAGATTCACCAAACGTGGGACAAATCTGTAGCTGCTATAATGCATGCCATGCTTTACACTGATTTTCTACACTTGGTATTCCCTAGCTGAATTGTTTCTGAAGTCTATGGTGATTTTTTTCCACAGCAAATCAGCAGTTTTTCAAGAGGTCTCTCTGCAACCCAGGAGTATGACATTTACTAATGTGTTGAGATTCAGGGATTCTCCTTTGTAGAAGCCAACACTAATAAGAAAGATATGGTTCAGTGTCCTGGGTATTCTTCCCAGTTTTATTAATTAGATGGAAAGCTTCTCCCTCTGGAATACTGCAAGGTATTTATTAACACTTCAGCCCACAAACTACAGTAAATTTACAGTAGTGGAGGTAATTGTTACACACACGGGCTCGTGTTATCAACTTGGCAGGGATAAGCAAAAAAACCCAGAGGTTTAGATTATGATCTTTTTCATGATATTTTAATTGTGCTTCTTAATCTGCTAAATTAAAAACTATAGTACAATCTTATTCAGATCACTGACAAAAAAGATCGTATCAATTTGCAACAAAATGTATGAATGCTCCTATCTCTTTTAGATATACAGAGAATTTAAGTCATATCCAATATGGCCACAGAGTGCTTAAGATACAAACTCTTGCTTTTACAGTTGTGCCATCTCATCCCTCAGCACCTTCACATTTTATTCAAGTCTCCCATCTTTTAATGCACAGATACCCTTCCCAAGCTGATCTTTTAATATCACCACCCTCTTTCTCTTCCTTCATGTTCAATACAATGAGCTACTCCCACTGCTATGTCTTAGCAAACTGGTGACTGACAATGACCAGGCAGTCAATAATACCTCCGTTGCTTATGTGCTTCACAAAAGCAGCATTAGGTATGATCAGAAGTACTTCACATAACCACATTTCTCTCACTGTTGCTTTCAGCCTCCCCTTTCTTTGCATTCTCCCGTCAGACCCTGTTATTCCTTTTGGGCACTAGGTAGGTCAATTTAAAGTGTCACCAGTGATGCTCTGTCCTTAACTGGTGCCCACTAATTTACCTATACATTTTTTTCAAAATGCAGATCTCAGTGCTCTAGAAAGCTTCACTTTGATTATAACATGAGAGTTGGGCTTTCTCTTGCATTCCTTACCCTATGTTCTACATTCTTGCAACCAGCCCAGAGTGTTGGGCTGCACCATCTGGTATTTGGACACATTTGTCAGTAGTTTTAGAAATTACACAGAAAGCATAGTTCTGCTTTGTGTGGATGTGCCATTAGAGAGATCTGAAATGTAATTTTAATACGCTAGTACTGCTAGATCATTTTTTGTTTCCTTGGCTTTCTTCTTGTCCCATGATTTGCTTTCAAATGTCTGTTTCCTCCTGATGCTTCATTATGATGACCAGCCACTCACTATGGCTTTCCTTATGTACTTTGTCTACTCTTATCAGTGATATGAGAAGGAAGGAGGTGAGAATTTCCTCATGTGTTCTGTCAAAACATGATGTTTGCTGGGGTCTCAGGCAATGCTGAGTATCAAGGCCAAATCAGCACCGACTCAGTGATGCTTGTGCAAGAATAGCCATGAGAGATGGCTCCAAAAGCTCATTTGTAATAATTCACTGCTGCTGTGATTGGCTTTGAAATAGAGTTCCAGTTGAAACATTCTCGCTATGTATTTATATTTTCATTCCTTCAGAATCAAAGTAACAATTAGATTGATAACAGATCCCACTTAGCTATCCTGACTGCACAGGGCACACGTCATTTATAGCTGTCCCTTGCCAAATACAACCTTGACAAACAGCTAACTTACTTACTAAAATCAGCAGTTTTCAGGAGTGTGTCATAGATGATGTCGGAGGCATAGAAGAATATCTAATATACATGATATATATGGAATATACATGAGGTACATGTATACAGGAAGAATATGAGAAAGACAATTTAGTCTCCCAGATCTACTACTGATTTTCTCTGTGACTGTTGGAGTCACTTAAACTTCCTCTGTCTCACAGTCTTTCTGTGCAAGTTATTAATATATCTATATTAATTCACAGGGCTGCTGTGCTATTTTATTCATTTAAAGTTTGAAAACAACAATGACTATTTTCATTTAAAAAAAGGCCTACAAAGTATATTCAATATTCTTAAAAAGTATATGAAACGGATGAAGGGATAAACTAGCTAAAACGTTTAGAAACGGGCAGATAAGCTCTAGCCCATAGTATATAAAAGAAATAAACCAGTGATGCATCGTGCTCACATCTTTCAATCCTAGCAGGCTGTGAATCATATCTAATGTTTTAAATCTATAGCTCTCAAAGGATTCCCAAAATTGGAGGTATAAATCACCATGACGAAGTTAAATGATTTGCCCAAGGTCATCTGGTAAGTCAGTGTCAGAGTCAAGAAAGGGACTTAGCCTTCAGCTTCTAGTGTTGGGCTGTCTCTATGGATTACGGCAGATCTTTATGTCTAGCCTGAACTAAAGCCCTCTGAGGACAGGGAAAGAGTCCTGCTCACATCAGTAGGCTCTGAATCAAGACCACATAACGAAACAGTTTCATGTCTTCTCATACTTCGCCCGCTAGCCAATTGTCAGAAAAAGACTAGAATAACATAAAAGAGGAAGTTTAAATCGAGCAGTACAACAGAGTCTGAGATGGCTTCTAGTAAGTTGACCAGTTTTTTTTCTATGTACTTCTATGGATGCAGGACTATGCCCACAGAATGAATGCGTTTTGCACTGTTTTAAGGTCAACACAAAGTAAAACTAGGATCTTAACCACATAGCGCTGACTTTATAACACTGAGTAAGAGGGTCAAGTGCACTAGTGTTATAAAACTGTAAACAGACATTGATATTATACTGTATGTATGAAAATGCATAAAATACATTAAATTAACTCTAGGTTGTGACACAGACTGACAATTCAAAACAGAAAATTTAAAGTTATGCCTGACACCTTTCAACTCATTTTGATCTCTCAGGAAGATTCATATTTAGGCCAGATTTCTATACATTTGTATGCATTTTTTTAATATATGAAAAATGCATATTATTTACCCAATTGCCTGGAATGTCTACTGGAGAAATACATATTTATTTTTAAAAGCAATCCATATATTATTTACTCAGTGGATGAGAATGACTTCAAAAAACCGTTCTGGTCCATCAAATAAATACATATTTATAAATGGTTTTTAAAATGCATATTATTTACCCAATGGACTGTAATGGCTCTGCTAGTGCCATTACATGTAAATATGTAATTAGCCACATAATAAAAAATTCCAACAAAATTTCTCTGAAAAGCATTAAATTTCCATGTGTCAACGTACAATACCTTTTCTGTTGTTATTATTTTGTTTTTAAGCAGCAAAGGTGATTACCCTATGCTAATGACTAAGGTTTTGCCATATTTTAAAATCCCACTAGCTCTGCAATTATAGAGAACATGAAGTTGAAACCCACATTTCTTTCTTTTAAAATTAATATTTCATAGTTCTCATCTTGTAGTTGGTGCACCTGGCTTGAATCTTTCTGCCAGCCCCCAGACGACGACCAGAGTCTGCATAAAGCACGGCTCCATTTGCAGCAGCACCACTAAACGAGCACTGGTGTCAGTGAGGAACTGAGAGCACGTGCTACAATTTTGTGTAGCTCTCACACAAACTTCTTCACACTGCTAGCCAATGCACCTGCACACTGCTGGACCATCTTGGTGAAGGCCTGCCAATCTTGTACAGTGCCAAAGTTTACTTGTTTATTTATTTATTTATTTTCACACGGGTTATTCTCTATGGAGCACTAAAAGATCCCCAAAAATCCCCTTTTCTTGTGAAAGTGAGGGCGGGATTCGAGACGTAACTCCAGGGACAAAATCTATTTTATTACCCAGTCCTGTACGAGCTCATCTTTGAAAGGACGTAACTTAACAGAAGCAGCCGACCCATGTGTTTGGGATTTTGCTAAGGAAGAAGAATTGCTAGGCTTTGCCTACGAAAATATATATACACTTGCAAACAGGAGCGAATAGTACCATTTTTAGTATTGCACGTATGTGCTGGAATAAGTGTCATACATTAAGATGTAAATTTTATTCTCTGAGCTGAATACCAGGTGATTAATTCTGATAGCATAGTGATCAATTGGTACAGATGCTGCACCTGAGTAATGTTTGTTTCTGTACACATTTGTAACAGAGGTGCATCACTAACACAGGTGTCACTTACAGAGCTGTGCAACATCTCTGATTTCCTGAAAACACTGACATTGGTAGTTAGGTTGTATGTAGTTCTGCCAATTTTTTCAATTAGACCCATTATTGATTTGATGAAAAAGCAAATTAAACATACCACGGTAGTATGTAAATTGGTTAGACAGAACATAAGGTTCTGGTACTGAGCTTCTTAGGCACATGGCCTCTGTGTGCAGCTTTTACTCAGCAAAGTCTCTGGAGACTATGGAAACAGGAGACTTTTGCAAGCGACCTAGGGAGCATTAGTCTAGCAACTGAGGTATGAAACACCCAGGAATATGTTAATGTAAAGAGAACTTTTAAAAAAAGTGCCAGGAAGCTCAAACTGTGTTAAGACAACAGAGCTAAAGTTGCTTAGTTGCTTCATTTATATCTGGAATAAACTTCTTGTTTTTACAAAGCTGCTACAGATTTACACCAGTTTGAGGGTAAAAGTAGGTAAAAAACAGGTAATAACAGTTTTTGTTTCAAAAGAGCAAGAAGAAATATTTGTTAATTGATGGTACATTTTAGGTTGTCTAAATCTCTGGCATGTGGAATCAACATCATGTGCAGCTCACAAGTATTTCTTTGCAATTTTCCCTTACCAAAGAACAGGAGTTATGATGCCAAGAATGAGTAACATGCAGTGACTATCCAGCAGTTTACACGTTCACGTTTGCAAAATCACTCTCCCCTTTGTTCCTTAACAGGAGCTCAACACAACGGGGAGCCCAAAGCAAGTAGGTGTGCTCACAAGCAAGCTTCTTCCCTAATTTCCATTTAATTAATTTACCATATCCAATCAAACTGCTACTGTGAAAATTATTTTCTCATGGAGGTGGCTAAAGGATCTCTCCAAAAGTCACTCCAAAATACCTGAGGTTCAGCTTCTCGAGGTGGGTTAGCTGAAACAAACATAACTGACAGGATGCTACAACAGCAGGTCCACCCAGGGCATACAGCTCATGGCAAGAAGTTCCTTAAGGTCAAATACAGTAAGCCCACTGTCTGGCTGTGGTGCACTAGAAACCTACATAAGTCAGCACAAGCCTACAAAATCCTCTTTTCTTATTTCCGCGTAGCCGCTTGTGAGGAAGCAGAGAGACAGTATTTTGCACGCCTTCTCTCATGTCACTCAGCAATGTAAGAAGGGCCAATAATATAATTTCCAACAGGCCCAAACTCTCCTTGAAATTAGTGGTCTGTCTGCAGGTCTGCACTTTTAGGGTCTGTATCTTATAACTATTAAAATAGTCTGGGTAAAAGGGGATATCTAGGTAAAAGCTGTTTCTGTTTAGGACAAAATTTGCATTTCTTTTGCCACTAGTGCTGCCAGGCTATAAGCTTATGTCTTTTTCTCTCTTGAAAAGCACGTAAATTGTTGTATACAAACAGAGTCATTAATGGAAAGCAAGACATTGCGCATCAGACAACAGACATATCAATTAATCCCTGGGATGCACAAGGTAATCAATTTTCCCAAATCAATTTTAAAAAAAAAAGGATAAAGAAAAACAATTTGAATTTCCACTCCTTTAAAAAGATGGGGATGGGAGGAGGAGAGAGAGAGGGAAGCTGGTGTGCCAATCCTTCTCACTGTCTGTCTTCACTATGTTCCAAAATTACTAAACATGAGCTAACTTGCAAAAATTGTGAAAAACTTATTCTGTGTCAGTGAAAAAACTGAAGCTCCAGATTAAAATGCCTGAAAAGAAAAGAAGAGAAAGAGAGAGGAAGAATATAGCAAGTATTAGGAAACTTTTGGATTTCAGTCTTACACAGGCACAAAGAGCCTGCACTGGGAAAAGGGGTAATGTTTCTCTTTCTGTGTCTTTTTGTGCACTGATGGAAGTGATGTCCTGCAGCATTTCAAGTCATTTATTGAAGTTTGGTGGTGGTAGTGGGAATGTTGTTAAGGGAAGTAAAAAAAGCAATGTCCATTTGAAGCTTGTCTGTGAACTTTGCATGAACCGCCAGGAATAATGTAGTGTGATGACAAGCCAGTTATACCTTCCACTAAATTTGCTGTCTGGAATGAACTGAAATAGTGTTTGGTTTGTGTAATTACGTCCATCTATCTTTATATTCCAGCGGCATATCGCAAATTGAAAATACTAAAAATTGACTGTTGGTTCTGATATTTAATGATTGCCAAAGACAAGACGATGATTTATTGGTTACTTACCGATGTGACACATTTGCATCTTATTAGACGGAGATTACTATTCCTTAAAATGCGGACGAGGCCTGATCATGTCTGATGGATTGATTTGATTTGCAAATGTAATCAAACTAATAAGAGGGAAAAAATGAGCAATAATGCCTTGTTTTTCAACTGGCAATCACTCCCCTGCCAACAACGCTGATATCCCTGACTAAGCAGCCTTCACACAGTCTTCCTGTCTCCTCAAATAAACAAAGGGATGCAAAGAGCTTGATAAGAGGATAACAAGCCAAGTATGGATGTAACATGGAGCCTGTACCTCAGCACTGTACAAATGTATCAATGGGAGCACCAGGATAGGACTTACTATTCTTCAATTCTTAAAAAGCAGTGAGTAAAAAGCCAGAGAGCAAAACTCAATGACAAAAAAGCCTTTACTGAGTGAAAAAACTTCCTAAGAAAAGTGGTTTTAATTTAGGGAACCCTAGGAGAACACTCCTCACCAGCACAAAAGTTACAGAATAAATACCTAAAATTCCTCAACCTGATGGGAAGTTAATTAGGAACTGTATTTTGGACAATATAATTCGAGCAATTGGAATCACTGTCTGTAGCCACAGCATCAGAGAATGTATTTCAAGAGGCATGGTAGATGGTGTTTTAAAATCTTCCCAAATACTAAATGCAGGCTTTCTGTAGATTTTTACCTGCACCATATTGACAACATAAACAGTTAAATAATATATTTCACAATAAACATTCTATCATTCTGGCCAGATGCTAATGTTTCCCCAAGGGCTGAAGGTCTTAGGTAAGAGCAGACTCTTATTCTGCTTACAGTAAATGAGCCTAATTCTCCACAGCAGGATTCTCTTCCTTGTTAATAATAATAAAAAAAGGAGCTTTGTGCAAGGAATCGCACCAAGTCATGTCATGGCCCCCCTTCTCCCCCCCATTTAAACAAAAGTGGTAAGTCAACCAGAAGGCAAATAATAAAGCCCTGAGTTTCACACACGTTTCAGATTGTGACCTGCATATTTAAGGATTGATCCAAAGCACAGCGAAATCAAGGCAAGTCTTTCATTGGCCTAAACGGACTTTCATATAGAGCTTTACTAAAGAGGGATGTTCGAGTGTGAATGTTGACAGCTGAAGAAGTGATCCTACAAATATTTGGGAACACAGAGGACTCTGCACAATGGAAGTGTCTGTGTAAATAATGTCATTGTACTACTTAAATATTTTCCACACTGATTGCTAATTTGCTTCACTAAGGGATATTCGATAATGTTAAAAAAACAAAAAAAAAACAAAAAAAAAACTTGCTTTAGGGAACAGCTATTTTGAAGTGTCAAGTTAAAACCAAAGTTGAATATATAGCTCCAATTACCATGCTCAAAGACCTCAAAATATTTTCATAATTTAAAGTTTTATAGCTCATGTAATTTATACTTATTTTAACAGTGGAAAAGCATCCCGGTCAAATTCCAATTAAACAATTACATTTTCCCTACCTAAAATTCTCACTGCATTTTTAATTGGATAGGACACACTTCATTGCTTCTCCTAAATTGTTTAGTGTTGCCATTCAGTATATAAATAGCTACCACTTTTTACCGTGGAGACAGTACGTGTCCATGTAGCTATCAACAGCAAATTCTACTTCACCTGTGTTGGGTGTTGCACTGGAACTCAGGAGACCCATGGCAGCCCATGTCCCTATCTCCCCCTGTCATAAGCAATTTTAGGTGCATTTTCTTCCTCCAAACAGGTTCTCTGAAAGATTGTATGTTTGTCATTGATGCTGGCTGATTATGGTTATGAGTATGCAAATATTCCCTGTCAACACCCTCTTCTCTTGACTTCATCTCCTGAAATGCCCATCTAAGCCTCTTGTCAGACACTGCCCTCTGTAGGTTTATGATACTGATGGGATTATCCTGCAGCGTGCTCATCCCCAACAAAACCTGCATTTCCTGCCTGTTTCCCAGTGGACTTTTGATTACAGAGACCATGGTGTGCTTCATATATGAGGATTATAGTACACAGTAAGTCATTCACCATTGTTGAAGTGCTAGGTGCAATCCTGCGATCACTATAAACTCCAAATTTGTGTTGAATATATTAGGCAAAGTGTTCAGCACAAGTCTCACTGACAGTAAGCAATGCACTCCTGAATCTACACAATAGTTAACTTTATCTCTGGGAAACTTCAAAGTAGTAAAAAGTGAAGAATGGATCACAGAGTAGAATGGCTTTCTACAAGAGACTGATATGGGGAGGGACTCAAGATTCTTCTCACTGCAAATTCAGTTAATTAATGAAAGACACAAGGGTGACAGTAACATCCATATGCTACCAGATACAGCTTGAATCGTAGGAAGTTCGGAGACTGATGCCTGTTCATCAAGGCCAGCATGATGCTATAGCATAGTTATAAGAAAGTCTGTGGCTAGAAATACACCCTGCAACCTGCTAATGTAATAATATATTTATGCCAGTAAGTGCAGCTTCTTCTTTGAACAAACACATGAGCAGCAGCCATTACATGCTGAACTTTTCCCCTAATCTCTCTGCGTGTGAACTGCAGATTTGCCCCTGTCTCTTCTCCACCCTCATCACAACTCTTTGCCATAGCGTTCTCAGGTGTAACATGTCAGGACCCAGTAAGTTAGCTGTCTCTACTTTTTAAGTGCCATTTCCATTGAACTTGGAGCCTTCTGTGTCTGTAGTTGGATCTCATTTCAATATTTGATTTCACCTCAACTGTAAATGCTGCTGATTGAAATTGATGGTGCACAACATGGCAGATGAAAACATTTTGGGGAGAAGGTTCAGAGCTATACTGTGAAATTTCCACTTGTCTATAACATGTGCCTCAGGAGTCTGGGGTGGAAAATCCCTTGGGCAGACCAACATACTGTCAGAGGACTTTATAGAACATTTTTTCAAATGAAAGGAAGGTTCTGTAATTTTTCTCACGTGGAAAATTACCTAAATATTCCTGCCTGCTACACAGTATTAAACTCGGAGACACTGAATTAAAGTAACATGGAAAACTGACTTAAAAGTTACAGCCAAGTGCATGCTCCATCTAACTAATTAAACACAGAAGCATTCAGTATCTGCATTCTTTGGATTCTGTGCCTCCTGTGTTTCTTGGGATTCTTTTTCCACATATGTATGTGTATGTATAAGTGTGTGCATAAATTCAGCATTGCACAATAATAAAGCTTACTAGCAGTGAAGACATGAGTTCATAAAGCTCTTGTATGATCCAGCTGATGGAGAAGGCGATTACTGCAGACTCATTTTTAAAACATGCTGATTCTGTTATCAGACTGGATCGAGCCTTCCGATTACAACACAGGTGCTCCCCTGCTATCCCTATATATAACCAGGTCCAGGTCACCATGTGCCCTGCCAGAAACGTGCTGACTGGCTAAGGGGGCCTTGCAATTCAGGTAATTAATCCTATTCTAATGTAGGTTAAGCAGGTGTGAAGCCAAACTCATCCAGAGAGAAAGTAGAGGCATCCTTAGAATTATAGTATTTAACTGGTCTTAGCTGACTTTAGGAAACTGGACCATCCTGTGCTGCTGACCCAGTCATACAGGTGGAGACCTGTCTGCTCTAAATCCAGTCTGAGCAACCGGCTTTTTCCCCCTCCTCCTCCCATCCTGGATTTACAGTATCAACATATACAACTGAAAAGCTGATCTTTTCTTCCCCACCCAGAACAAAGTAAACATATTTTCGTCGGAGGCTAAGTTAGATAAGTTAGTCTCCTGTTTAGTTCAAAATGGACTATATGGTTACCGTAAGCGGGCTATGTTGCTCTAATTCTGCATTCTGCAAGGTTTGTTCCAACTTTCTTACTGTGTTTCTGAGCAAGGCATGTTCCTGCCTTGCAGCCATGCATTACTTGTAAAAAGTTGGTCGTCCTTGATATATCAACTGCACAGTTAGGGAAAATTTTGGAAGGAACACCCCCTCAAAGAATATTTTGGAAGTTTGAATTCTTTCATACAGTATGCTCTTAACTGACAGTCTTTTAATATGGTTGGTAATTTAACTAAATCATGTGAGGTGACTGTGGAATGACTTTGAAGACATAACATGCCTGAAAGTCTAATGTGCCCAGTTCTCTCCTCTTTGGCACTCCAGATGCTGTTCCACTTGCAAAAGGCCATTATTGCTGAAGCCTCAGATTCAGCTTGCTTAAAAAAAAAAAAAAAAAAAAAGAACAGAGCCTACAGTAAAATTAAAAAGGTTAAGATATACTTAGACTTCCTACCCTCTGGTAATAAGATTAATTTCTTGTTGGCTTGGAAGAAGAAAAACTGTTACTGAGTCATCTGCAATTTACACAGACCTAATCTAGTAAACCCGTTTGTCACACAAGAAGTGGGTACAAAGGTGAGCATTGTTGTCCTCTAAGTGGAAATACCTGCTTAAAGCTCGATTCTGCACGTGTCTGCAGAGACTTCGAGGTGGAGTATACACAAGGGACAAAGAAAACTCTCAGCTTCCACTGATACACTGACTACTGATGTGGGTTTATCCCTTCGGGGCCAGATCCTTAAACAACAGAGGCTGGCATAGCACATTTGACTTGTACACCACCCCTGACAACTGATCCTACCAAAGGCTCTTGCTCGGTCTCTATAGATTAACTGGGCAAAATACCATATGTATTTTCTTTTACAAATTCTTATAATGTCCGACTGCTGAAAAAGACCAAACCAATTCCTGTGGTTTTATTTTGTATCTCCATACCCCTCCCCTTCAAAATACTCTCAGATGTGCTACGGTAATGGATTAAAATGTTTTCATTTTTTCCTCTCATTTCTTCTATTCAGCATCACCTTTGAACACCTTCAGACATGCAACGGTGTATTTTCAGCCTCATGGTACCTCAGTAATACAATGTTTGCAAGTGGGGAAGCAGGTTGTGTAAATCAGCCTACAAGTCATTCAGGGTAACACAACACCCTTGATTTTGCTAGAAGAATAATAAGGAATGGCTGCTACATCTTCTTATACTCTCGCATTTAAGAATCAAATAATAGTCATTTTTGTTTACAGAAAGAAAATGAAAAGCACTGGCATTCATTACTGTTGATTTGCTGTCTTTTTATTAATCATTTCTTATATTTAAAGGGCCACAGGAGTGAACAACATAATGCAATGGTAGGAAGATATTTACCAATTTAGCACCTCATTATAAAACTACTCAGAAACCTCTTTGTCTCTCGTTTAACATAATAATTATTAGTGGCAACAAAAGTGGATCCTACACTTGCACCATGATTAGCAAGTGATGAATTTGGGTTGAATATATTGCATTTTGCTAAGTAAACCTTATTATAGCCCAAATCCTCAGTCTAAAAAACATCTAATTTTAAGAAAATAATTTCCACTCCTGTTTAAATGCATGTTTCCAAATTAACCAGTGATATTCTATAGAAAACTGCCTCTTTTATGCTTGAAGTCTCCAGCTGCCACACAATTTATATCTCTTTCCTCCCCTCTTTGTTTTTCAGCCATTTTCCCTGAATGTCAAAGTCAATTTAGTGCATTTCACTTTGCTGAATAAATCAGAGGCGAAATCCTTGCTAAAAGTGAAAATTTGATTTGCTAAAAGGAGCTTAGGGCAACTATTAATCAATATATCCAGAGTGTCAAAGCTAAGGCCATGATAGACATGCATTCATTTGGAGATTGGTTGAGGCAGATAAAGGGGGATGTTGGGGGAAAAAAAAAAGTGCAACAGCCAAACAGTGTAGTGTGTATGTTGGGGGCATGGGTGGACGGAGAGGACAATTTTTTTAAAAATAAAATAAAATAAAATAAAAAGGAGTCACTCAGAAGGCAGAGGCGAGTACTTGTATATGAATAAAAGGTGAACGGTGAACAATAGAGACATAAAGTCACTGTTTAATTCTAATCTTGAGAGAAGCTGATTTTAGTGAAGGATTCTGTTTTTTAAAAAAGTAAAACACAAGAATTGAGCCAACTTCTTTTGTTACCTGTGAATTCCATTTTTTGTTTTTTACTTTTGATGATGATTATTAAGAATAAAAATCTTTTTCAATAGCTTTCTCTTTCAAATAGCTACAGATTTTAAAGTCAAAACTCGCAAGAGTCCAGATGCTTCTGTAAGAGCCTTACTGCACATTTATTTTATATTCATGTATAATTTGCAGGTTTATATGCAGATGTTTGTACGCCTGGGCTTATTTCTAATGCCCCCCTTTGTTCCCCCCCAGTAAATGCTAGTAAAAGATGCCAGAAGTGACTATCCTGGAAACTAAAGTGCTCTTTTTACCCCAGGATATCTATGATTAGTAGTAGTTGAAACCTCCTCCCCTCTCCATTACCGTCTGTCTCAGCTCTGAACTGGAACCAGTCTTTTCTGATTAGCAGACATACTAAGAGTGTGTACATCTCTAGTTGTGCACAGAGCCTATTCTTTTGTACTGAAATCAGCTAAAATTTTGCCACTGGCTTCAGTAACAGATTCACCAAGTATAGTCTCCTGTCTTATCTCAGGTGACTATATGAAATAATTTTAAAATAAACAAACAGACCTTTTTATAACTACCTTTTACCACACTGCAGATTCCTGTTTTGTTTTGAAAGTGCTAAGAGACTGTTGACATGTTTATTCATGCATTTTCTTGGAAATCTCACCTCTTCCCTGCCTTGCAAAAACACTTACACCTTCTCTGTGATACTATTTTCAAAAAATGAGAAAAAATAAAAAAATGCCACCGTTCCCAGCACTTCAAATGGTATCAAAAATATTAATGCAAGCAGTGGGATAGCTATACCACTGGCATTTTAGGCACACTGCTGTTCCATTCTGCTCAGGGTAGCTTGAATCAACATGGTGATCTACACACTGGCAGTGTCGGGTGGTCCGTCCATGCTAATGCTCAAAAATAAAACTGACAGTCAACTCCTGATTTCCAATATTCTACAATTTAGTGAAAGAGGGCAAGGAAGTCAGTAGTTTTTGAGAAATCTTTTGGCTGGAATTTCTACCTGTAAGGCCCAGGGAATGGTCTGCCTCAGATCATGTATATCTTACAAGTTCTGAGCTCAAGAACATTTCCATCATAGGAAGAGCATGTCTGATTTCCATAATTAGTGCATGTTTGTAGAAAGACTTAAAAGAAGAACACATAGTGGGCTTTTCATAGCCAGAAGGCAAAGAGAACTTGCAAATTGTCCAAGATAGCACATTGATAAAGGGCAGGATGTCCTGATTCCCCAGGAGGCTCAAGTTATTATCACTACAAACCTCTTACTCAGCACGAAACAGCTCACACTCCATTCCATGTTATATGAGCAGCAAACACCACATTTACATGTCCACCTGTCTCTGGAGTGACAGGCACCCTGTGACAGGGGGCTCTAAGCTAGCTGCAGGAGTCCTCACGTGGTCTGAAATACTCCCGAACTCAGCTAGAAGCACAAGAGACTAAAGAAAGCCTCAACTTCACCAGAAACAACAACTTCTACAGCAGCAAGCAGCGTAGTACAGACAGACATACAGGAAGACATCTATTCCCCTTGCAGAGCTGAGATTCTGTATTAGCTGCCCCAATATCAATCCAGAGAAGGGTTTGGGCCTAAACAGGATGCTGGCTATAGATAAAACATATGTGATTATATACACCAGGTAGTTCCAACATATGATTTCAGTCTGTCTTCAAAGTCCTACCAATGTGACTACTAACATGAAGTGGCATTCAGCATTTTTTCCTCTGTCATTTAAATACATGCTGTATGTCCACTAAGACAAAGATACATAAACAACTATGTAGATGAGAACCAGTACATATATACCCAATTCATATCTGCATGGATGTACCATGTATGTATGCTCTCATGCTTTCTTTAACATTAGTTTTCCAAAGGTGATTTGGTCAACTTTTTCTCCATACTTTTACCTACATGGGGTGGTATTTCTGAAACAGATGATGAGAAAAAGGCATTTTAGAAATTACAACCCTGCAGCAAATCATGTTCTTGTTCAGTATTAGAATGTTAAACTGCACTCCTGAGAAGTGCTTGGAAAGGAAAGCTTAAATATTGTCCTCCACAAAGAGTGTGCTGGAACAATAATGTTTCATAAGACATTAACACTAAACATCCTTGGACTTGCTCCATCAACATCATGCCTTTTTTTTTTTTTTCTTTAATACTAGCACCAGTGGCAGTATCAATTTCTAACTATTCCCTTTCTTGAACACCGTTACTGCTAGGAAAACAGGGATGCAGCTGAAGACAAGCAAGCTTATTTTACTAAATAATGTAACTAGTTATTTTTGATGTATTAGTTTGATTTACTGTTTCCAAACAAATTTTTCATTTTAAGTGCAAAAAGTTGATTTCTATGGTCTGGCTGATGTTTTTTCATGCATGCAAATTTTTTAGAGAACATTTTGTCTTTAGCTTCCTGTTATGCACATTTTTAAGAGCTTAATGTTTCCTGCCTCCACTTAATAGGAAAGAACATTGCACATTTTTGCTGAATGTCAATGAGATAGTTACATTACGGAAATCGTGCCTAAACGACTCTGATGCTGTGACTAGGTATCAGCAGAATTCCACCCCATAGTGGAAAAGAGTTTAATTAATGTAATGCAACCAATATGAAATGGAATCTCCCCAAAATATAATGCAGAGGGTAGGAAATGCAACCACCCTTAAATATTGAATTAAGCAGGGCTCTCTTATTAAAATAAAATAAAATAAAATAAAATAGTCTTGCAGAGACTTCATAAAAATATTTACAACTTATTTTGCTCAGTTAATAGGGGTTTTGTCTCAACAGGCAGCATCGGCCTCTCCCTAAGCACCTTCAGTATCTTACTAACGAAGTTACAGTACATTGGAATATTTTAATCTGACATAAAGAACAACAATAGATCTGACTGCTGGGCTGATAATCTTCTTATCACACCCTGTGAAACCTAGCTCTAATATTTGACTGAGCCTCCATTACTCGGCAACACATTCTAAAAAGGCCAACAATGGAGAGAGAATGAAGTGGAGTGTGGAAGTACCTCCATATCTACATAAAAGAGATTAGAGGCGACAGCGTTCCATTTTACAGCTCAATCATATTGTGTTAGCATGCGCTTATCCGAGCGCGGATGAAATTGAAAGAGAAATAAAAAAGAGTCAGGCAGATAGGAACCAGAAAAGCGAGGCATGAGCAATTTCCAAGGATATAAAAGGATGCTAATGGCGGGGCCCTGTCATTCTTAAAAAGGGCTATTAGGGCACCATCATCTGTTCTTGTGCCCTTACGCTCCTCTAACTAAAGTCAAGCATTTCCTAATGCCATTGTGATCTTTTCCTTCTTCAGATAAGACATGGTCATGTTTCATAACAACACACTTTCCATTTATTTGATTTATAAATGCAAGGAGACTAATTCTATTTACTGATAAAGGCTTTCCATATATATTTTTCTTTCAATATTTCCTTTTGTAGATGGCATAGACTTTTTGTTCAATAAAAGCAACTATTGAAATGTTTCCAATAGTGCAAAATTACTAATGATTTTATGAAAGCATTTGAACTTTGTATAATTTTAAAACATTTTTTAGTCTATGACTGCAATGGGAAACAGTTGGCCAGAGCCAATGCATATGGCATTGTTACTTTTTCATAGATAATCTCATTAAAAGACTTTCTGTTAGAATAGCAAAAACATTATTTTGGTTTCCTCCACAAAGACAAATTTTACTTTGAATTACAATGCTTTACAGCAAGATCTTTATTAGTTATTAAGCACCTGATATGTAAGAGCCTTTAATTATACTGAACTGTAAGAAATCACTATAGTAAAGAAAGATTTGCTGATTGCTGCTTTGCTGTCCTAGGCACAAATCCACTACTGGTATAATTAATCGATTCCAAGAGATTTACACCAAGGATTTACTTAGTCCACTAAGATACAGCGAACTTTTATACAATTTCCACCCTTTTCCTAACTCATCCTTTTTCCAATTCTGTTACGTTTCTGCCTACAGAAACATTTGTCAGCTTAGAAAACAGTCAGCTAGCACCAATCCAGGCTCCTCTACAAGTTGTTTTGGGCCATACATTAGCTGTGTGTAGGCAGTCCAAATTCAGCACTACTCCATCATTCAAAACCAAACTACAAAAGCTCATCACATTTGCCCTTTAGCATGTCAAGCCCTTTTGCATTTTGGTTTTTGTGATCAAATGCCCGACAACAAGCATAGATTTTATCACTGCCCTCTGTTACCAGAAGGGTTATAGAATCATTGTCTTTATTTCCTTTTATTTTTTTTTTTTCCTGCTCACTCATAAATGAAGTCAGATGAGTAAACTTAGCTAGTGTGGCTTTACTACGGCAGGTGTGTTTTTGAGTTTACCTTGTAATAGAAGGCTGTCTCATGGCAGCAATGTTCCTCAACTGGTTCAGATCACAGACTTTAAATTTTCAAGGCCAGTTTACAGCATGCAATACCTTTTCCACGCTAACCAAAGCCATCATTTTAAAGGCTGCTCAGCCTCATCCCTGCGCTCTTCCTACCCCTCCAGCCAAATCAAAGCTACACAACGTATTCACAAATCAAACTGATTAAAGTTCCCTTACAACTACTATGGAGCATGACTGACTTCTTTCAGAGCTACTCGATTTTGGTTAAGGTGATCTAGGTATCTTCCAAAGATGAATCTCAAATTCACCTATTTAACTTATTTTGACTTAATTTGGGGTGCTTTATTAGCAACCAGTGTAAGACAAAGTAGCTAGTATAATATAGAGTGATGTTTAAATTAGTTTACAATTTGCTTGAGCTCATCTAGAACTGCTCTGAACAAAGCCATTCAGAAATGTCAGCTGTGTTCCTAACCACTGTAACAAATTGTTGCCTGAACGCTGCACACCTAATGACTTCAAATTAGCTTCACTGCGATATTGCCTGACAGTTCGTTACGACTGTTAGCAACATAGCTGGCGTATCATGACCAATAAATTGGTTTCAGTGTGGGCTGGGAAAGGGACTTCCATCAATTTGATTAAAGAAATTACTGTAGCATTCAAAGCATAAAGACAAACTAGTTTAAGGATACAGAAATAAGTTAACTGTACCAGAAAAACACTGCTTGTGATACAAAAGCTTGTTTATACACCATTTGTGGCACAGAAAATGGCTAAATTTCAACTGTGTCTCATACTGACTATTTGAGAGTCTGTACGTTATTGGCTCTCATGAGAAGGAAAATAACTTTCTATACACGTACAAATTATTTTATTACTGTTCTTTGTTAGTGTTTATATTTATCTATGATGGCCCAGAAGCACCTACCAGAAGAACCGAAGCCTTCTGCTGGTTAGCACAAGGGGAAAAAAGAAACCCAGGAAGACTATTTCTTTCTATTTCTTTGCGATTTCTTTTGATACTAGAAACAAAATTAACTTTGATAAACAAGCAACTGACTGGATTATTTATTCTCATTTTAAGGTATCCCAAAACCACATCTAAAATGAGGAAGTTATATTACTTAGAGGAATTAGAAGATACAAATTCTTATGTTCAATATGCCTCCACTATCAAAATTAGAAAACTAACGAGCTGATGAAAACACACCAATATGCTCATTCATCTGCTGGACTACAAAAATATGTTAAGAAACAAAGCAGATTTTTTGGTGTGAATTTACCGTTTATGAAAAGTGACAGACTGAGAACTCCAGAAACTCTCTATAAGCTTGTCTGCTAGTCCACAGAGCAAGCACAAATACCTCAGAATTGGGTGAAAAGAAAATATACCTCAACTATTATCTGAAGAAATCGTTAATCTTCTGAAGAAACTGCTTCTGATGACCCCTACTTTTGTTGCTAACAAGGGTGCCAGTTAGCTTTTGCAATATCAACACATTTACGTGATAAAGACTGCAGTCTACTTCATGCAGACCAATAAACTACTAAGCTATAAGGGAAGACCTATTGGTACAATTCAGTTCTTTCTACCGAACTGCTGGTGCAATCCAGCTCTCACACTACTTCTTTCAACGAAGAGAACAATTCCTCTGTGCCATGCCAAAATAAAACTTCAAAAAGAACCTCCTGTGGTCAGTATAAGATAGTGCTGCCTTTATGGAATAGAGAAACTAGACTTACCTTCAACTATGAGTACAAAGGAGAGCTCTTATACTACCCTTCATACCAGGCTAACACTCTGGATGGCAATGCAAGTCTATCTTAAAGAACGTAATGCATGAAAAAAATTCATCCACTGAGCAGCATGTAAGACTCATAGCAACAATAAGAGTATTTCCAAGGTGAGACAAATTATCATCTAAGGTACATCCTATGTGAATAACCTGAAGCCTTAAGAAAACTTCATGCATTTTAGTGAGAGAACAAATCCTGTTTTGTACCACAACAGAGTAACTCATGCGATGATTTCTGTATGTCGTATATTAGCAATAAATACTGTATGTACCTGGAATATGCTTAGCCCATCCAATGATCACCACCAGTTCTCTGTCTGCCAGGTCACAAAGAGTGGTAAGCGCTTTGATGTCACTGTCCGGGACAGTTGGGTCAGGCATAGCATAGATCTTCTCTGGTTCAGCCACCAGCAAATGGGAGACAATCTTGTTATCTGTAAAAACCGTCCAGAACAGCACAAAATCACCAGTAGCATCATTCTGCTTTTCAAACAGATGGCTCATATTTCAAAGTGCACAAGAATTTGTCTTAAGATACTGGACCTAATTAAACCTTATTGTAACTTCACTGGCTTCTACAAGCAGTTACAGCCCAAAAAAATCTAATCCATTAGTAATGTTTATCAAGCTAGATATGTATCTTTCTAAGAAAGTAAATTTACTGGAATGTAAACATATATATGATCACCTCCTTATATTTGAATATAAACGTTGTAGAAAAATATTCATGCATTATAATGTATTTTGGACTGTGCAAATCGAAAAGTTTTGCCTTCCTCTAATTACCTGCAATCCCACCCCTCCCCAAAGGCAGGTGTATTTTTGGGGTGAGTAAATAACACAAGCCATCAGTCAGTCATTGAAATCTGTAACTTCTGTCAGTGATTCCAGCTACCATTCTTGGTTTTACATGTCACTTTTGAACTGTTGCAACAGAAACAGTCTCATTAGGACTGAGGACTTTCTCAGTGCTCATTATCCTATATATCTTATATGATGGCATCCTGCCTGTTAAAATGTTGAGAATGAATTTGTATTTCTTGGGCTTATGCTGTGAGAAAAGCAGGGTGTTGTCATATATTTTCTCTTCAGTGAAACACACAAATTCAGAATCACGTATAAAATGAGCTTCTTTAAGTAGAAGAGAGCCAGTCAGGAATAGCTATTAAAATCAATGAGAACAAAGAGTGTAAAAGTAAGGAAAGTATTAATAGATGCAGACCCTACCTCAGAAAACTGGTTTTGTGCAAAGATTGATACTTTATCTTATTCACACACTGGTTATTTTTATCTATATAGCATTTTCATTCAAGTGCTTAATATTTACTTTTTCATCCAGATGAACTGTGAAATCTATCTGAAATAATCATTTAAGTTATAAGGAAAAGTGGGGAGAAAAAAAAGAAAGAGTAGAAAATAAGATGACTTACAATACACTGTTGATATTCTGTATTCTATACATAGGATAAACATTAAATGAGCATTATGTCCACATAAAGGCACAATGGAAGTATCTTATCTCTATACAAGAACCTGATTTGTTACTCTGAGAAGGCAGAACTGAAAAATGTGAAAAATGGGGAAAGGACTAATTCATTAAGTTTCCTAATAAAGGATACATCACTACTCAATACATTTATGTTTTATCTTTTGTGGTAGGTACATCTTGTCATCTCAAATGCACCACTAGAATTTAAAGCCCAAATATCACTTTTTAGTGAATTTACACTAATCTGAGTGCTTCCTTAGGTTAAAGAGCCATGGGGCTTGAAATAAATGGGATTCCACTGTGAGAAGGTGTGCGTAGTATTTTCTGACTGCAGAGAAAGCTGACACAATCAGTATCATTTTCCCCTTCTACATGTAAGTCACAGGATGGACCATGGGAGCTGCAATGGAAGCTGATGGGGACGTGACTTGTCCAGGAGCTTCAGAGAGGCTCCCTACCAGCCTGTGACAGATTTCCATAAAATACTCAATTGATTCAGATTTCCGATAGTTTACTGCTCTTTTGTGACAAACTCCTCGATTCTGATCTACCATCCCTACAATTTTTGCCTTATTCCAAATTTCTCTATCAGAAGTTGTGATATATGTTAGCCCTTCATAAAATAAGTGCACGAGCCAAGTGGAAACCATCACATCAAGCACGTTTTATTACAAGGGGATACATTTATGCTTTATATGAACTATAGGAACCATGCCAACTGAGTAATTCTTGATCTCAATATTCTACTGATTATCAAACTGATTAATGAGGAATTCTATTCTTATTTAAAGAAGACAGATGGTATTTTTAACTTATATTGGCAAACAGCCTTTGCACATTTTTTTTTTTATTTTTTTAAACAGTCTTTTCATATCCTGTTTAATGTCACACAGAAAACATCATCTTTTTAAGTGAGAAAAGATAACATTGTTTCTTCCCAAATTCCAGTATTTTTACATGTATTAGAAAGCAGGATAAATAAATTAGAGTTTCTTAATATCAAAACACATGCAGTTGAGGAAGTCAACTTCATAGTTTTTTAACCAGTGAATGAAGAAGCACTCATATCCTGAACTTCTGATTTTTTCCTCTCTAAACAGAAAAAATGGCCAAAGAATCTTTCATTTTCTTTTTAGGTTCCTCACCAATGGCTTTTTTATAGATTATTCAGAAATATTGCATATTTTGACTTGGAGTCGCAAAATCTCAGATTCTTTTTATTTTCACAATCAACTAGATGTACAGGCAGGACATTAGATTCCATGGTGAAGCTGGAAAATCCAATAAAGGCCAGAAGTAGCTGTATGAAAGATCCTCCAAACACCTGTTCTTTCCCTATAGGGGAACAAAGCTCCCTGTATTGGACCGTGCACTAGTATAGACCATAGAAAAATTTTGAATGTACTCAGAAAGCTCCATCACTCAGGATACTGAACAGCCATGAGCACTGTTTCTAAGTAAATCTTATTTAATGTTTCCCTAATTAGAATCAATAGAACCCAATTTTCATTCCTGTGCCTTTGTTATGCACAAACTATCAGTCAGGGTCCAGAAAATCTCCCAGGCTACTTCCCCACAAAAGCGATTCAACTGTTTCAAGTCTTGACACTTATCTGGCAGAATGTGAAAATTAAGTTTTATAAATGTTTGTTACAAAAATTTTTGTAATTGTACGAGCTAAGGAAAATGAAGGGAGGCACTTAGATAATGAGTAATGACTTATAAGGAGGGAGGTTAGCCTATGTCAGAAAAATGGAGCTTACAGAAATTGGTGTAGTTATCGTCTTAAAGGTAATGTAATGCACTACTTTGCAGTAATCTTGGGTTTACACAGAGATTCTTGTGTTTCAGTGCAACTGTGTTAACCTCTGTTCATATTAAAGGGCTGGTGGCTTTTGGATTGGATTTTTTTTTTAATATAATTTTTTTTTTGCCTGTTTGATCTTGGGTTTTTGGTATGCTAGGCTGTCAACATTTCTACTCAATGACAATATCAAGTAAATGAAAAACTGACAATCTGTGCACCCAGGAAAACTAAACCTCTAATGAAATTAAGCATTAGAGTTTATTAAATTTTATTGTATTATCAGAAAGTTTTTATTATAATGTGCAAAATCTGCTTAGTGCAGCCCTAGATTGTATTTACAGAACGGTGGGACAGCTTATGGAGGCTGAGTAGAAGATGCCAGATTGGACAATTGAAGGAATATAATCAGCATAATGTTTTTTGGAAAGGCAAAAGGAAACTATGCCATATGTTCACTTAAGCTTTAATTTTATGTAAAACTGGCTGTTTTTTCTTTGACACAGCTAAAATGCCCTTTCACTTACAGTTCAAAGACGGTTTATTTGCTCTCCAGATCCCCATATGCTCAAACGTATTGTACACAGCACTGTCCCCTACTGGGGAACACGAACAGAAACAAATTTCATTTTCCATACTGCCAGGTATTTTCAAGAGACTGAAACTGGTATGTGTGTTGTCAGAGGCATAGGGGCAGAAGTAAATGGGAGACAAGGAGAAGTTTGCCCTCCTTATTTCTCTGGCTTATTTCTCTATTTTAGGAGCAAATTAACCTTCTCGGCAGAAGCAACCAGACGTGTGTATCCTCATTTGAATTCGGAAGAGTTTACAACAGTTGATACAGCGTGTATGCCTTTGTAAGGTAATACACTAGCCTCTTGCACTACAGCTATAATGCTATTAAATTTACTTCATGGAATTAGTACAGTCACTGCTTGAGTTTATATAAGCTGCAAAGCAAAACCCCTAACTATTTTTAGTTAATCGCAAAGAGGATGGAACTTGTATTTTAGCAATGAGATGATCATCTCTCTCTCTCTCTTAATTTCAGCCTGGCGAGATATAATCAAGGACATTATTAACACATAACAAAACAAAGCAAAGAAATCCATGAGGGTAGTAGAGCCCAAACTACCAATCTATGCTTGTTATTAGTGTGGCATATTGCTGTTTTAATCTAATGCTAGGTAGTGTATTAATTTATAGGTATAAATTAATGAGGCTCTTAATGTATTTTCATTGGGAGAGTGGGCAGTCAAACACATTTACTTAGTGAAAACTACAAAAATCACTTTCTTGTGAAATCTGAAACTAGAAGCTTCAATGAACTAATGATCACAGTATGAACCATTTTATGTACCACCGAAAACAAAGATAACCTGTAAATGTAAAATTTGCACTGCATAAACCATGCTTTTATACACTTCCACCTGTAAATATATTCTTTGTTCAACTCTACTTGAGAAAGACGAGCATATTTTAAACAAAGTATGTTAACGGCTAAATGGATATAGTGTTCATGGTAATATCTTCTGACTAAACCCTTGTCCCAGTCAGAAGGAGCTTAGCAAACAGGGCTAGGAGTCAATACCTTGTATTCAAAGAGAAATTTTGTACATCCGGTGTACTCACATGGCTTTTTTGCTGGCTGAACTAGCTGAGGGTTCAGGTATGGGCTATTTTCTGCATCTATTCTGCGCTTGTACTTCTGGCGACCCCCACGTACTCTGTCTAGGCGGACACCTACATTGGGGAAAAAAAAGCAAACGTAATTAAATATATTATGAAGATGCCTTTCAGGTAACATCTTCAGTCTCCTGCCTTCCAATATTTATTTAAAATACCTGTTTATTTCAAAAGATTAATTTAAGAAAGCAAGGGAAAGCAACACTACATGTATTTGCAAGCTGTTCAGATTTTCACACATGTGAGACTATGTATACAACATAATTTCCTTTTCGTTGAAAACCATTTGTTCATTTTTACATATTATTAAAAACAGCTAACAAGTTTAGTTTCCATTTGAAAGAAATAGGTCAGTGTATAATTAGGAATGAAACCTTATTTGTGATATTTACCTATATCACTACCAAACCTGTGACTGATTTGTGGCATAAGCTATTTGATAAAATTCATGGTGATTCAATCAACAAAGCATCGTTATTTTTCATCTGTTTTTAAAGTTATACTTAGAAATGCATGAACCACAAGACCACTTTAAAAATTGATAGTTTAAAGCTTTTCAGAGTTAATAATAACTCAGTGTTCTCTACCCTTGAATCGCGAGTTTAAGCTACACCTGAAGCAAATGACATCCAGGACCATACACTGCCATAAAAACAAACAGCAAAAGACCAAGGTTTGACAGCTGAATATTCAGAAATAGGCAGAGGAATAGAACAAGCAACACATGATACTGGTGGGATTATAAAAAAGACTGCCCAGCATTTGAGGAAAAATAAGATAGAAAATGATATCTGCATAATTCAGATGCCATCCTTCTTTCTGCTTGGGAGCAGATTTCATAGAGATAAAAGATGGATAGCATCAGACAGAAGTATGTTTAATCAAAAAGTAATGGAACTGAAGCTTAAATTAAAATAATATAAATTTACCAAGATGAAAAATTTTTTTCCTCCCTTGCATTTGCCAAGATACGCATTCAAGCCATTCCCATATTCAATGGAAGGAAATACGGACAAATGTCACAATAGTGAAATTATACACAGATCCATGCACTCACCTGTTACCTTTTCTAAAAGAAAAACATTATACTTCTAAATAACTGGGGAGTAACGGTACTGCACATTTTAAAATTACCTATATCTAGAATATAACTAATTCCAATTCTAATGTGGAAACATTTCTGATAACATAATACCAATAGACTATAAATTAGAGATTTATAACCCTTTCATTAACACTGATACAGTTCACCACCATTTTTGCTCCTATGCTTTCCTTGCTCCTAGTACTATTTCAAAGTAGCTATTTTAGAATCAATTTCTGATAATATAACCCACTCTAAGTGGTATTTTGCTTCCCAAGACTCTTTACAGAAGTAAACACAATGTAGGACACCACTGAAGAAAGCATACCCACCTGACATTCCACAAAAACTTTGAAGTTTGGTGGGTAGCAAACTGAAATCCAGAGGTTCTTATGTATAATCATGCATTTTCCCCTGTAAATCCTATAGCTTGTATGAGCGAATTCATTACATAAAGATGTATTTATCTTCTCTTAAAACAGTAACAGCTGATGCATTCTTCATTAGAAAAAACAAAGAAAGAAAACCAATTTTGTCTTCATTTGGGGCAGGAGAAGCTTAACTTCTTGATCACAGAGGTAATTGCTATAATTCAACACCTAGCTTGTACTCAGACTATTAAGGAGGATATTGTGGCACCTAGCTAGTGTACAGGGAGAAGTTAGCTAAGCAGACCTCTGCTTTCGCTCTGCTGTGCATGTGGCTTGCCAGAGCCTTCAGTAACTCAGTTGACTCACCCTATCAGTGCTCAACCATAACACGAAAAGAAAGATACCCACTCCACCTATATAAACTCATGTCACATCTATGAATGAATTGCATTGTACATATTATCATTAGACTTGTTTAGCGTCAAAACATCCGTTAATGACGCTGAACAAAGCTCCGCTGAAGACAAGTTGATTCTCCATATTCCCCAACACTGTTCCATATTAAAATTCTTTAACAGAAAAATAAAACCAAAAGCCCTAATGAGAAAAATAGGGATGACCACAGGGTACAAATAGAAAGAACAGGTTTATCTCCTGGTTCCTCACACAATCTTTGCATAATTTCTACCAAACATTTTCCAACACACAACGAAATCATATTGAGCACTTACTCTAAAGTGTAAGTGTTCACATGATCTTGCACAGAAATAACTGAACACTAGAGCTGAATGTGTCAAATGAGCTACTCACCAGGTACTTCAATCTAAACAAACAATCTAAACAAATCTGAACCCTCCATTTTCTCTGTATTTCTTCATCTGCTTCTCCCTTACCAATAGATGCAAATTATTATTCCTATTCTGTAGTCCTTTTCTCACACTGACTTGAAGCCCTAATGTGGGACAGATACCTACTGTGACTGGTGCTATATAATAAAAAAGATTGCCCTTAACCCAATATATCATTCTTTTTGCAATTCAAGTCCTGAGTATCATAATCCTATTTAACCATGTCATCTCATTTTCCATACAGATCCGAGCCATCCCCAAAGTATACTATTTATTCCTTTATAATCCACCTCTCTTCTTATTTTCCATCCCCTCCTTCTTACCTTGGCTACAAGTCTCCAGTGTTCTTTTATCCACTTCTCCCACAAACATTCTTGTCCTTTCCACGGAGCTCTATACCCAAAGGAAATCCTCAGGCTAACTTGCAAGGCATTAGCACAATCCTTCAAATCAAGACCTACCAACACCAGGACTGCCTGTATGAAGTCACTTACTACCTATAATCGGGGAGAGCTTTTTATTTTGGGAAAAATAAATCTAACTCACTTTAAAATGAACTAATATCTGAATAATCAAAACTCTCTCTCTACCTTTCAGTGCATCAGTAAAGAACAGGTTGGAGATCAGAATCAAACCCGCAATTTTGACTTCCTACAGAAATTTCAAATTCCACTCTCTTTCTGTCCCCCCTACATGAGAGATTTATAGCAAGTAGGTAAGTTGTACACCGACGCCGTTCTGGCAAGCTGCACCTCTAATGCAGCATTCAATATATACTAAATATATTCCTATCTCATTTTTTGAGATATGTAACTGGGTAACAATCCATTTTCTACAGATGTCTGTAAGATTCCCAGCATTGCCTTGAATTTTACAGTGAGACTAGTAAGAACGGATACGCACAGAACTGCATCTTGCCGAGCTCTAGACGAACATCTGTAGCAGAGGCAACAAAAAACTAGCTTAGCAGCAAAACTGGAAAAAGCAAAAAGAATTTTAATGGCAGGTTCTGATGTTGTTCTCCTTTGGGACAACATCTCGATAGAGTGTTCCAATCCACTTGAACATATTGTGCTTATTTGTACAATTGCTGTGTAAGCTTGGGTGAGTATTATAAACTCTGAATTTTCATTTTATTCACATAGAACAGGAAAACCAGTTGATTTTGCACCTTAAACACCGACAGAATGTATTTAGATATAAGAATACATGGTCATCTAGTTACTATTTAGACAATTCAGTAATCTCTGCAGTTTGGGATTAGAGAAGTGTGAGGCCAGTCCATTAATCCTGCAGTCTGAAACACTGGTAGTGGAAAAAATACTTCCACTTCAAACCACAAAAGGCCTCTCTCAACATACTAGAAATATGCAGGAAGTAACACAGTATGAAGAAAAAGGATAATATGAGCTATCTTTTCTTCTGGATCTGCATATTCGTTTTACGTTCTGAACTGTAAGGATGCCAGAGAGCTTCTGGAATCAGTTTACAAAATATTTGGGCAACACCACATGCAGGTAAAAATACAGCTAGAAATGTAAAATATGTGTCCATTAGACGGGTAATATTTTGACAACAGTCCTAAGTCACCAAAATAGATAAAAGCTATGACTCACATTAAATCTTTCCTGATCTACAGCTGAATTAACAATTAGCAGAGGAAGGCTTTAATGTTTTGTCTTCTGATAGCCATCTGCACTATTAAATACACTATTTAGTGTAGCATAGAAATCTAAAAATCATCCTCCTACTTTACATTCAGTCAGTACCAAAAAGCATTTGTTAATATAGGATAAAAGTGGCTGTCCTCAAGAGGTACCTATAAAACAATTTAGTTCAGGAACCTGCCCATATAATGGACTGAAAGACAAAACAGTGTTCATTGCTTTAGAATCCAATTTGCCCTGTGACTATAAATTGCTTAATTTATCTGTTCCTCTGATAAAGATTTGCAACAGTTTATTATTAAAAAAAAAAAGTATTGGGCCAATTAAAATACTCAGTGAGCTTTTCCAGGTTGAAAAATCAAAGTTGAAAAATATTACTTTTGTAAAACAAGTGTTTCAAACCAATGTTTCATTTCAGATTTTGCTCCTTTTCAGTAACTAAAAATGTTTCTGGCAACAAAATGTAAGTAACATTTTGGAAAATCTGTTTTTTCTCCTGGGAGGGGAGGAAGAGATGACTGCATTTTGGCAAAGGAACTGAAAAAAAAAATTCTCTTTGGTTAAAGCCCAAAGGTGGGGTTTTTTCAGTTTGACAAAAGAACTGATAAATGTGTTACTTATACAGTTCAGTACTCAACCTCTCTTCAAAGGAACATTAACTTTGCATGAACTAATCATCTACATGCTGAATTTTTGTGCACTGTCATTTGTGCATTAAAACATAAAAGAACATGCATAAAATCCACTTAGTTTTCCCACGCAAATGAGATTTTGTGTAAATAAATTCTATTATTTCTTAGTGCAAGTGATTTCCATTGAAGAATGGTCCATAAGCAAAGATGAAGAAAATGTGGCATAAAATGTTTAAGAGTACCACAGTTGCTTTACATTTTTAATGGTTCCATATGAAGCTAAGTATCCTAACCTGTGACACTCACAAATACAAATTAGGTCACATGCAACAGGTGACAAGTTTTAATTGAATGTCTTCTGTCTGCAATTCTGACAAAAGGTGAATGGAAATAAATGAGTCTGGCAAGACAGCCCTGAGCCTTACAATACCCAATATCTCATTATTTTTAAACAGCTATCTATAAACTGATGCTGACAAGCCTTGAACCTTTTATTTCTGTTCAAGAAGAGGTGAATGTGCAGAAAAAAAGGAAAAAACCCACAAAAAAAAAAAGAACAGCTATTTTGTTGCATTAAACATGCAATACACATTATTAGCTCTCAAATATTACAAAAGGATACCTTTTACACTTCACATAAGAATTATAAAAACTCTGTTTCTTTTCTGGAAGAGATACATTCTATGTACTCAGTTCCTAGTGCCTAAATCTGATCTTTTCTGAGTGTTATACTACCAGAACTTCATTAGAATTATGCTAAACTCATGCTGATTTTGAAGAGACTGAAATTAGGCCACTAAATACAGGCTACAGAACTTCTATTTCTTTTCCTTCACTTTTCCGAAGTGAGGGAGAGCTTATGTTGCAGCAAAATGTGCGTAAACTGTGAAGGAAAAGCGATGCAGACCTAAGACTGTCAATATATAAAGCCGTGATGTTTCTGAAATGAAACAGTTACCATCACATAATACTTCACATCATCCAGACTACTAATATACTAATAATTAGGAAGTAGTGTAAAATACTGCAAAAGGTTTTTTGAATAACACAGAAAATACTGTCGCTAATTGCACCATTAAATTTCACATCAATGTGCTTATATATCATAACCATACTATGTAAGAGTAAAAGCCTTATTTTTTTAATTATGCATAGAACATCTTGGGACAAGGTATAACAATAAATAAAGACAATCTATCACTAACTAAATACCGCAGTTCTTACCTTAATTTATTTAAATATAGTTACACAAGATGCTATCTTGTTTCAGAGTTCAAATTACAACCAATTTAATGAAGTGGAGCTTGCTGGGCTGTAAAGTCATTACTGCATCAATACACTTGAAACCATTACTTTAAGGTGACAAGCGCAGACTGGGAACGTCAGCTTGGCTGATGATCCAAGGAGAGGGTATGGAATGCCAGGAGACAGAAAGGTCAAAAAGTAAGTTTGAGCAAGGCCATATCAATGCCTGAAGGTCAAGAGCAGGCCTTTATTCTAGATCACATCATCAAAACTTATAAGGAATTCAAGAGCTATGCTAGTGACAACTCTAATAGAAAAGAAGTCTAACTAAAGTTCTGGACCATTTGCTGGTGACTCTCAAGAGAGATGGGAAGAACAAAATGAAATGCATTATAATAATCCAACTGTGAAGTACCAGCAGCATGAATCAAGATCTCAATACCCTTTATTCAGATACAATAGTGTGTAGTTTCACAATATTTCAGTTAGTGACTTGGATGATGTAGGATTCTGGAATTAATCTGAGATCCAGAAGTCATGGGAAAGTTCTTAATAGTGTGAGATGAAACAGACTTTATATATAAAATTGTATCAGTTCTACTGAGACCAAGAAACAGCTTGCTTAGAATTACGATTTCTATCTAGAGAAAGTGATTTCGTTTTGCTGGAACAGAATGAGAGAAAACTAAAGGACTGCTCTCATCATACTCGAGCTTTAAAACAGATGTATAATTCATTGAAATATTAAAAGTTCTCTACCCTAACATATTCCCTAATTTTGGGTTTTGTTAATTCTTTTCTGTTTTATTATCCTCTTCTATCTTGAGTAGCCAGTCTGTGCTGAACAGTACAAGAGTAAGATGAGTAAAATTTAATTTCCAAATACCACTCACCTGGGAAAGTCAGAGAGACTTCCTTTTTTTCAGTTAAGGTGGTTTTATATTGCCAGTTAAGTTTAAATTGGCCTTAGTGCAAAAATATGTGTTCTCACAGAATTTTGGACTTCTCCAAGGCTATTCATGCAAACACCATTTTGACATTGTCTTTTCTCTTAGCACACCCACAACAATACTATCTCTGCCATCTTTCCTCATACTTATATATTGAGTAATTATGAACTACACCTTTATTGGTGAAGCACTATGCAATTCTTCCCTGCTTTTTTTATTCTTCTGAAGAGCAAGATAATGATTTTGGTACCTCATCAATTTCACACTTCATCTTTCAAGCTTCCTCAAAAGGTATGGCAGATTTCTGAACTTACTCCCTCCTTCTTCAGTGTGCTATTTTATGGCACCACAAAATCTAGACAATCACAATGGAAAAACAGCCCAAGAAGCTTATATCATATCTCAGCCTCTGGTGGGGGCTAACACATTTTTAGGAGCGTTCTATTTTATCATGATTTATAGTCGAAGTATAGTTCATTAATTTTACCTATACAGAAGACTGTATTAGAAATGAGAATATCTAAAATAATTTCATGAGTGCACATCAGCCTGATTCCAAAAAAAAGGGGGTACTTTTAAACCTAAGCATCAACTTTATATGAAAATGTGGGCTTGGCAAAATTGGTAGATATTGTTACATTTTGGCTTTACTTTTGCAGCTAAAATATGAGCATTTTGTATTTTGTATTGTTATGTTGTTTGCAATATCTTTTCACGATTAGATAGGAGTTACACAACTGGGTTTCATTTGGGGTCTCAAGGGTACTCTTGCAGTACAATTACAGGATCATTCTAACTTTAAGATAAAAGATCTCATATTACTAGTTTCAGGTGTATTTGTCAAATGACACGGCTTTTCCGTACTTTACTCTTCCTATCCATGTACTGTAACTTTCTGTTTCTTTAAAATCTACCTGCTACAAGAGTAAAGTTCAACAGAGGCTTATATGAGTTCATAGTACAGACGGTCACATTTTATGACTGCGAGGAATTTGAAATTCCTGGTTTCTACTCCCTTTCCTACTTCCCTGAGCAGTTGCTTATTTTAGAAAGGGGAATCTTTATCTGCTACTTAGGTAGGAAAAAACCCCCAGTGATCTAGGTCAGTATGTTCAGACTGGAAGGTACTGACATACCACACCACAGTGTCTTCCTGTGCAGTATTGTTCCTGCCTACAAATCTTGGAGTTAATGTAGAAGAATAAATTTAAATATTTTTGTTTCACTATTTGCAGTGGGTTAAAGTGATGATTGCTTAACAACAAAGCTAAAACTTCAAAATTAAGTGGCTAGACGGGCATCAAATCAAGACAGAATAGTAAAATAAAGAAAATAATGTACAATTTCAATGTGGTGGAATTGCTTCTAATTAGTGTTATCTTGTAGCATTGTTTTGAAAGGTGGAAACAAAGGAAGATACATTCTCTGCATATATTACAGTTTCTGGAGGTGGCAGGTAAAAAAATTTCAATGTGTGCAGCTTAATGAACACTGGGAAAAAAGCACTCAGGAAGAAAGTATTTGTCTCTTCCTCAAAAAAAGTTGGCTAGCGGAGTATCTAACGATGAGTATAAAGGTAGAGTGTGTAAAAATCCCTGATAATAAAAAAAAAAACAAAAAAAAAACCCTGATAAGTATCTGTATTTTATGCAAAGTATCAGAGTGTACAAACATTTGCCCTAACACTTTCCTGAGAATACTGCAGATGCCACTGGAAGATCTGGTTGAGAGGATGCTGTCTACTCAATTAAAACCTTTACATTTTTAAATAGATATTTGTATATTTATGTAACTTACTGAAACAAATGTTCTAAAAGGCACTTTTCCTTCGTCTTTATACAAACTTTCCTCTGTTATTCCATGAGTACCAGTACCAAAGAACTGTGCATACGTGAGAATCAGAAAGTGAAACTGACATACATACTTACAATAAAACTAAAATAATATCTGGCTCTACCAGCCAAAACCTGGAAAGAGCACCAGATTAAATTTTTACAATTTCTGTAACAAGTGTACTTATTCTGTGTTTTGACTCGGTAAAGTAATGGAAAAGAAAATGTAACACAAGAAGTTAATGGGTCTAGGCAAAGTTCTGTGGACATAAAATGAAAAAATCCACCTCTTCATTTTGAATTTTAAGTATTCCTGAACATATTTAACACTACATTCATGCCCAGAGTGTAACTGATTTATACATTAGTTCATATATCTTGCTAGGCTCCTAACCTGACATACTGCCTCACACGCTGGAGTGACAGGTTATCCTGTTTGCAACTCTGCATCTCATCTTGAGGTAATACTTGAGAAATTAATGGAAAGTTTATTAGTGGTACCACTTTATTGATACTTCTGCTAGCAGCTTTCCATACACAAGCATAATGGTTAGCCTGCATATTGACTATTTTTTTGTAGTTAGCACTAGGAGTGGGTCAGAGTTAATGCAGAAAATCCCAGTTAAAAAACATAACTATGATGTGCTCAGTGTTTTCCAGCCTTTTTGACTGTCCATAATGTTATGCACAATTAATACTACGAAGTACATTTATTTCACTTCAATAAAACACAATAAAATTTGAAACAATTAGACAATATACTCTGATTATAAAATGCCCCTGCTCTAAAACAGAGAACAGTGACAATTTTTTTCTAATCTCATAGGTAATGTTGGGCTTTGGGAAATAGGCTAATAAATTCTAGTTTTCTAAACCAGGCAGACTGATTTACTGCAAACTTCCCCCATTCCAGTTATAGTAGATGTCTATCAAATTGCTTAAGAGAACCAGTTTATGGAAAATATCCAAGAGTGATGTTTTGTTCTTATTAAAATACATGAATATGTATGTAATTTTAGCCAGACTAAATGAACAAAACAAAACAAAAAGAAAGAGAAAAAAGGTCAACAATTGTTGTCACAAGAAGTATTCTTTTCCACAAGAAACAACTCCTCCCTATTAAAAATGCCTTTATATGTAAGATGTTTGTCTGAGGAGAATAGTTTTGTTTAAATTGTAATCGCAACTGCTATGAAGAAAAATTGTACAAAGTGTACAAGGGTATGTTAATACAAGTAATTGGGCGACATAATTACATAAACATTATTTAAAAGAGGAAATAAAGCATAAAATTTCCTCATCTCCAGGAATTATTTTCATACAGAACTTTAACAGATGCAGAATTTTAAAAAATAAATAAAATTAGTTTTAAGTCAATAATTCCTGACAAGCACAGTCTATTTAAATTGGCACATGCTTACCCTTCTCAAAGGGTAATCTGACACGTGCTTACCCTGCTCACCGTTCTCAATGGGAATGCTCACAGTGTGCAATGCTAAACACACACGTATTTTATTTTTCTAGGGGCGATAAAAGGATATTTACCAAACGAGACCAAGGTCTTCTCACACAATGCATTGCAAATCTAGCACCATTTTACTGAATTCTTTACATTTCTCCAGTTACTTCTAAGGGTAGGAAGAGCAAACAATTTACTTTCATGGACTTCGTATTTTTTCCAAATACTGTGGTTCTTCCAAAGTTTCCTGCTTTCTCTCCTGTTTCCCTCCTGAAGTTCTCTTCCTACCTTTAAAACACATACACTGGACTGATTCTTTCTTTCTTTTTCCTTCTAAACATGTAAATAGACATTTCTACCTGGATTTCATTCCTATGGACTGTGTCATCCAGTTTAAAAGACATTAAGGCTAAAACAAGAGCAGAATTTACTGGGTTAAAAGATGACAGGTTATGTACAAAATAACCCAATTCACACAAACAGAAACCTAGAGAAATATTTCCAGATATTTATAACTAGCACCCAACAAAACACACAAATGTGTATTATTAATCTTTACTCAACCAATAATCAATCACAAGGATAGTTTTTGAGCAACTAAATCATGAAGTGTACATACAAGTCAATCCAAAATTGCATTTGTGACATCCAGTGCAACATCTAAGACTTACCATACTAGTTCATCATAAAATTCAGTAATAATTGAATTGTATTTCATCTTCATCAGAAACCCAAAATTTCTAGGAGAAAAAGCCTGGAAACATTATGGAACATCTTTTCCAATGTCCTCTTCCATGAAACATGTAGTGCCTTTCACCTGTTACAGTATATGTCCCTCCTGCCGTATTTCAACAGGGGATTCTTTTAGCTGTTCTTCCCCCTTCCCTCTTTTTTTTTTTTTTCTTGAAACATTAATAATTTTGAATTATTAAGAATACCGGGCTTTTGCCTTCAGAAGCAATCATCTCAACAGAAGTTTTCTCCTAACACTGTTTTGCAATTTTAAGTTCATTTTCTGGTGATTTTTTCATACTTTTTCTACCTATACAGTCAAAGTACACAGGCTAGTTTGTGTAATATTTTACTTGAAATATTTATATACATTTCCTGTGATATTAAAGACAGTAAAATTCTTAGGTCAAGAGAGGACAATCACATCTTAAAATATTAATGCAAACTGGAAATAAAGCACAGGAAAAATATTTACTTGACACTATTGCCAAGAGTATCAGAAATGCTCTTAGCATAATCATCATTTAGTTTTAAGGCTTCTTTAGTTCTCCTGAACGTCAGATTAAGAAACTATAACCTATATCTAAAGGATAGATACATCTATTTATATTTTTTTTAATTACAATCCATTGTTCTTGATCTCACCAAAGAAAAACAGATGCATACATATGTAAATTCTAACTTCTTAACTGGATACAAAGGGCAGTCAAACAGTTCTTGAATTACATGAGTTCCCTGGGTCCTATGAGTTCCCCATAAAAAAAAAAATGTAATCGCTGTCACCTCTGTGATCAGGAAAACAGACATAGGCTTAAAGGAAAAGGAGATGACACGATTCATAATGTGCTGCAGTGACTTCTCTTTCTCCAGCAGGAACTTTTGAGAGAATGATCACCAAAGGCTGGGTGTGCTTTGCACATGACAGTGTAACTCGAACAAATTACACTGTATTGCTTAATGATTAATAAAAGCTAAGAGCTGAAATTCCTTACTCATTTTCTTATCCTGCCTTACATTGGTAATCCTTTCATAAAAGCACAGGAAACCGAACACGAAGTAAATGTCTTGAGAGTTGTTGGCAAATAAAGTCTCCATGTAGTTCAGTTTTCAGAGTTTAGATTTTGCACATTCCTGCACTTCAGCTTGCTCCCGTAAGATCCAAAATTATACCTAGGACTGCTCTTTAAGCAAAAGAAGCCTGTTTCTTCCCTCTTCCTCTTTTCCCTCTCTTTGACCTTCCAACTTTCTCTTTGGATCAGTACCTTCCTCTGCAATGCACTTTGTTTGTTCCAGGAGGTATTTCGATCCCGAGGTCAAATCTGGATCGATTTTTAGATGTTCAAGGTTTTTTTCCTACTAATTTTAATCTGGATTAGATATATTCAGAAGAATGACATAAAATATGTGGAGAGTTCGGAACAAGAGAGCACTGCTTCTTGCATTATTATAATAACATAACAGGAATAAGATCTTGCCTGTATTTTCAAAGGGAACTGATTCAAACATTTTTCCTCTAAGCCTTAACCTGGTTAATCTGCAGGAAAAAAAGGAACTGGCCATGGAAGAACATACCTATAAGTATGCCTATATCCAGCAAAATTGTGCATCAGTTATAGGAAACATCAGTATGTTTTCTGGGAATAGTAAGCCATATAATTTATCAGAGAAAATCAAAACAGGCAGCACTGAGGATAGATCCTATGAGGAAGGCCTTTGGGACTGAATATGGGACCTTTTTTAATCAGTGATCTCGATGGTCTTAATGAATCTGATATTTTCTGATACTGTTTCTTAAGGTTTTACATGTTTCCCATTTGCTGATAGGAGAGATTTATGTGAACATCCTATACCTTGGCAATGCGCAGGAGCATTTGTTTCTTGAATTGAGGCAGGTTTTAGAAACTGTAACACAATTCATTTTTTACTGCCTTTTCCCCATTTTACAGAGTTAAGTTATTTTCCACTTGTCATGCCATTGTGTCAGAGATGGTGTGACACAGTGGATTGATACCTCTTTATTATTCTCTCCAGCTTGTACCTTTCGTTTTAGATTGTTCAGCGCTCTTCTTTTCAAACTATCTATGAAGAGTGTAGTATAGTAAACTTCTCTACTTTGTGCCAATTTTGTGTGGGATCTGTTCTCTCAGTGATTGCACGTATTTCTTGAAACTAAGTTAACTTTCAGTTAAGCATTAGATCAACAGGAAACTTGGCCAGATATCCCAAACACATCAACTAAGTGGAGTTTTAGTAATCTCTGGACATTTAAATTAAGATTATGAGCAAAAAGCAAAAATGAGGACATACTGCAAAATTTAAACTGAGAATCTTATTTTGTCCAGCCCTTTTAACATTCAGAGTGAATTTTAGTACAACTTCTGATGAAGTTGCATATCAAAAACTTCCTAAAGTTCAAATAAATTCAGAGCCAGAGTTCTGTGATTTTGATTGGTACCTTCTCTACAGAACAACATGGTTCATTTTTTTTACTCAAAGCCATTTCCACAAAACAGCATTAAAATAAAGTTGAAAATTCTCCACACAGACCTCTTCATTTTTAAAATTATCTAATTAAAAGATGGGGAAATTCTCCTTGTAGCTACATAATATGTAAGATAGAGTAAAAAAAGCTTTCCATATGCTTGTTATTTATTTGTCCCATTCTATTCTGTTTCTTGTAGTCTGAGGAATGTACTTTAATCTTTGTACTAAATATATAGAAATGCACTCTGTATTTTTCATTTCTGAAGCCATGGAATACACCATGCCACTAAGGTATACAATCCTTGTCAAAAATCCACGCAATTGGGAATTGTCACAGTGAACTAAACAGACTGGGGTTTCAAGTGCTGGATACTGTGCTTAAAAGTCAGAGAAGCTCTTGCATCTTGCTTAAGAAAGAGAGGGCATAATTTATCTAGAGAAAACGCTCCTTTGGCAGCATATGCATGAGAAAGAAAGGCTCTATGTACTGAACTTTAAAGGGAAATTGAAAATAAAAGTTTCTGTCTATCAGGAACATACTTCACAACATTAACAAACAAACACACCAACAGGTTAACTACTACATATATAAGGTCTGAAGTATCAGTGAAGAAATTTTGCCAGTGCTGGCAGAGATAGAAAAGGGTTCAACTTCAGTTACGTGGATCAATGTTACTCGTAATGAAGTGAACAGGCACTTACCTGTTCACCTCAGACTGTTGCTACGGAACTGGGCCATAATCAGATGATTTCTAGATGGCTCTCTCATGTCACGCATCATAAAATGGATGGCGATTCAAAAGTATAATGCCAAAACTGGTTAATGCATATTATTTGATTTTAAGAAGTGTAAAACTAGGTCAGTTTAGAAATTAGAACAGAAACCATACCTTATTACATGCAACTGTAACACAGTCCATCCTGCCAATGGCAAAGTTCAATGGCTAGGCTAGTAATTTCTCCACTGAGAATAGGTAGGGAGAGACAAAGAATTCCTTTATGTCCTCATTCATCAACATATGCCACAAAAAACTGGTGTGGATTATTTAGCACTAGTTTCAATTTACATTATTAATGTGAGGAACAGGACTAAATACTGTTTTGCAAGAAAGTAAGCATTGCAAAGGAACAAAAGTGTTGTAGCGGTGCAAAAACTTCATTTAAAAAAGTCAGTTGGTTTGTGGACGTGTTCTCCCCCCCTTTCAGTTTTTACATACAACTGTTAACAAAACTTTGAAAAATTACTGTGGATGTAGGATCAATGAAAATTGGTGCTCTTTTTCCACCCAAATATGGGATCTTAACACAGCCCATGAAAAAACAGGTAAGTCTATCTTTCAAGAGAAGGTTTTTCATCACACTTTATTCTACATTAAGGAGCAGTTTACTTGAGGACACACTTAAAGATGAGCGGCATGTTCCACTGCACAAAGATCTGTTATTAAAATCAGGTGATTTCATACAGTTTTCTTGACAAACAAATGCCTGCAGTCCATACTCAGAGAAAACTCCGAATGAAACTCCCATGCCACTAAAATCCCAATTGCAGATTTTTTCCATCATGAATAATATTCAACATACCCTCCTAATTAACGTAAGCAGTATTACTCCCATTTACCTTTCTTTTTCATTGTTTTTGCTCAGTTACTTCTCCAGCAAAATTCACTGTGTTTTATTGTTAATTGTGATTTTAAAAAAAAAAAGAAGTGAGCCAAATTAATTACAGTCCTCTGTCAATCTGTATGGTTGAGGCACAACTTTTACTGTTTTAATTAAATGAAGAAATGGGTCTATTGTTTAAAGGCATTAAAGAAGGGAATTCAAAACTTGAAGTAAAGCCTTCTTGGTTTTACTGAGGGGCAGAGATGCCTGTAAAAGCAATGCAGGTCTCTATTTGAATTTCATAGCAGCTGTGAAATTTATAAGAACCACAAAAACAATTAGCTATCCATTTTTTCTTCTAGCTAAAGTACCACTGGTTCTAAAGGGTTTGCGCTGTGAAGACATTGTTACCTACCAAATGCTATTGTGACTTTAATCCTGAGCTAGCAAGAAGACAGAATCCTTGATGAAGATGGAAATCTAACAGATGAACAGGATAAAATTCTGAAGTAAATACAATAACAAAAAGCCGTACAAGTTGTCAATGACAGGGGGAAGATTAGTGGAATTATACTGTTTATTATCAATATAAATCTGATCTTTTATATGATGACAGTACGTTCAAGTCCTACATTAGAAGTCAGCAGAAGTTTTTCCCCTGCATTCAGCTGGAAGAAAAAGAGGCCTCTGCATTGAAAAAGCCCATCAGGCCAAGTTCAGATCAGTTGGTTCACATACACAAAATAAATACACGAAGAACAGACAAAGACCTCTTGACAAGTTAAAACTTCTCAAGCCCTTGAAACAGTATTGACACAGCACTTTGATGTCACAGGAATATGTCTTAAAAGGCCAAGACTAGCCCCAGGTATAGCCTGTACTTCCAAACTGCAGTCAGCAGTTGCTGAGTGAAGTGGCTTTCAGGGAATCCCTCCTCTTTTCATGGATGCAGGTATATACAGCTATGAACGTATACCCCAGTAAACAAGCTGTTTCCCAGGCACGCAGACATCAGTCTTAACTGCCATTTTACCCCTCTCAATCCTAGTAAACAGCAGCACAAGGTGGGCTCAATGAATAAGACTTGTAGAATACAGGTCCATGCAATACTACTGCTCACTACACTAAACAGGACGTTCCACACATCCTTGTCAAAGACTTGAGATGGACTTCGGGAAATTCGTAATATTGGTCACTACAAGGTAAGGCAGCATCAGAGGGCACATCTACTGGTTATAGAGTACATATCACGTGTTACAGTCCCAATCCACAGAAAGAAAAGTGAATGACAAAAAATCCACTAACTTCAATGGGCTTGAGTGATCAGTTATTTGTTGTACAAAGTCTTTTTAAACACTACAAACAAAACCTGCAACATTTTTTTGTAGAAACTGATAGAAAAGTGTAACCTCACTTTGAATGCAAAAGAAATAACTCACTGGAGCAAGCTGAAAAAATCAGATGTTTTACTCTCATGCTAATAATATTTTATATAGGTTATATATATAATACTAAAGTATTATCTTAATGTAATTACACATTTAGTATCTTAATTATATAAAAAAATATCCTGAGAAACCTAAATTTCAACAACAGAAATATCTATTGAAAATGGGATTTGACATATTTGAGAAACTGAATAAAAGGATTTTCAGTCAAAGTCTGTCTTCTAGCAGGCTCTATAGTAGAGCGCTGGCACAACAGGGAATGCCGAGTAATTATGAAACTACGTAATGATTCATCTTTACTTTTCCTTTTTCTGACTCACTCTTTTTTGTGATCAGCAGAGGCTCAAACACCAAGCAAAGCTGGGACAGTATGCTATTTACATTGTCCTCTTTTTCACCCCAAACATCCCTGGGCCACAGGGATCACCAAAGAAGTGAGCCTAAGAACAACATAAAACATTATTACTCTTCTGGTTTTCCCTAAATGCTCTAGGTAGCCGTCACTTTATCCTGTGTACACCACGTTCCATTACTGCCCAACCTAATAAAGACTTCTGTCACAGCGATAGCTTTTCATCTTCAGAGCTCCCTTCTCCTCTCCTGATAAGGCTGCCAACTCTACTCTCTGTAAATGAGCTCACACGAACACTTTATTTTCGGCTTGTGGAAACAAAAAGGGCCACTGCTCAGCTTCAGAGCTTGAGGGGGCGGTTTGCTATCTTCAAAGCATGACCAAGGCGTTTGAAAGGGATTAAAATTAAACTGGTAATCTTAATTTAAATAAGAAACTTGTATTGCACTCACAAACCCTGCTTTTTCTTTTAAAGCTTCAGAAGTCCCTAAAAATGGACATTTTTAAGTCATCTTTTATTTGTGTACTCTTAAACCTTTGGCTACTGCTTAGATAACATTGCTAGCCAGTAAACCAAGTTACTATCAATAGCCACACATAGCTGAGCATCTCCCTTACAGGACAGATGGTTTATCCCATCCCAGTGCACTCAGTTCAAAAACATGAGAACTGCAGCCTCGGCTTCCTTATCCAAACAGCAAATAAATTAAAATTTTTTGCGATCAGTGGCATATGTTTGCATCTGTGTACAGAATGACTTGGGCCAAACGTGAATTGACATGTTTCATTCAGTGACAGCCTAAGTATTGCATGAAAGTCCAATTCCCAGCATTGTTTGCTGTGCAACAAGGAGACGTGAAAGAAAGCAAATTTTTACAAAGACTTCCCCTGCTGTTAGATGTTATACATGAAATTTGTTTCACCAGATAGACACTTACTATCTAGTGGCTACAAACATTTGCTCCATTTTTAAAAGCTTACATAAAAGGTGTCCTTAGGAACAAAGCAAACTGACTATCCCCTTCTTAAGATACTTTCCTTCCGTATCAGCTGTAGTTGACCAGGTGGAGAACCAAGTGAGCAGTGGCCCAGGGCACAGGTATTCCTACCGTATAATATCTGGTTCAAAATCCAACCAAATAAAAATTATTTGCTAGTCTCTTATTAACTAATCTGTCCACATTAGGAATGTACCAAAGAAGTAGTATGCCTTGCTCAGCTCAAGATAAAGGCCCAACTAATACACATGTCTGCAGTTAAAACTTACCAGAAGCATGGGTTTAAAGGAAAGAGATGTGGGAATAAGGAGTAGTCATTTTGCTAAAGTCCTTGAGGAGTTTTTGATATGGAGGTTTCCCTCAAAGTGCTCTCTACATGGTGTCATTCTTCAACACATCAGGAATCTACTCTTACCACCTTATTACCACTGCTATTACTCCTTCTAGATTCATCATCTTCAGACACCCAATACTGCTGTCCACTGCTGTACGTTGTACATTTTGGGCTGTTCTATGTAGCAAATTCCCCGTTATTGAAGAGTTTTAATAGCGCAGTTTGAAAACAGAGTAAATAACATAGCAGAGGGAAGCAAAACAGCCTTTCCTGACTCGAAAGACTTTAATGTGAAGTATGTAACAGAATCTTGACTTTTTAAACACTGTCATGAGACAAACACTGAATGTTACCCAGAAACTGCAAATGACCATTGGAGGGCAGACTCTCCATCCCAAAATTACAGCAAATTTCTGTTAATATGTTTTTAAATAAGAAATGCAATGCAACCTTCCCTCTAAGAAACTACTTGAAGAAAGAAAGGACTAGAAATGGCTGTGTCCAAAGATACTACAAAACACTACAAAGGCTGGGACTGAACACTGAAGGAACCATGAAAAGGAAGCTGGACAGAGACAGACTTCCTACACCATAAATAGTAAAGGGGGTTTGGGAGATGGTTTGATTAGGTTCAAAAGAACCAACTTCTGAAATCACAGCCAGTAGCCAAGCCAGCTGTTAGAAACTGCCTCCAGCAAGTAGCAAAGCACTGTTTGGTAACCATGCCATACATGCTTAGCATTACAAATGGGTCCTTCTCTCCACACCCAACTAGGCAATCCTTGCCATCTTTTTGCCCCAATCCCATCTTCATGTTCCCTGCTGTCTTCCCCACCACAAGCTATTTGATATTCATGAATATCAAACGCAGCAAAGTCCTGGAAACAGCCTGGCTAGGAAACAACTTTATGTAAACACTCGGAGACGTTTTCAGGAACCTTGCTCACTTATGAGTGTAAAGGTCTGAAGTAGCTCTGACTGCAGGAGGGACCACGACTCCACGAACGTTTCGTAAAGTTGAGAGAAAAACAGCCATTGTTATAACCAAATCAAGTAGCAAAATTAAAAGTGATTTCTCAACATGAACATTAAAAACTTAAGTGAGTTTAAGTTCTGTAAATATATTCTATGAGAAATAGCAAAATACACTGTATATTGAAAAAAATACTATTAAACCCAAAGGGGTGTATGCAGGGTAGATCTGAAAACAATTTCATGGCAGAGCACTGGCCTGATCCTTCTTCTACTACTTAGAGCAGTTTTAACAGCCCATCAACTTCAAAGGCAGAGGACTATGTTACTGAGATTTAGCAGGTCCCCTTTATACTCTCATAGCATCTACACAATACTACCACAAACCTACTATTCTTAATTATATTAAATTATATTATTAAGAACTGGGGCCTCTGGCCTCTCTGGTTGAGCCATTAATCTGTTCCTATTAGCACGTAGAGTCTATAATGCAGGCTGGATACAAAAACCATTAGTAGTAACTAATTGCAATTGACTAATTGATGACAGGTGACTGATCTTAATCATGTGGAGGGACTTCAGGACCTTCTCTTATTCTAGAAGAGAGGTACTTTTGCCACTCCTAGAAGAGGTACTTCCTTCATGTAGCTCAAAACTACAGTTAGCGTTGCCCAAGAATATTTAGACCACGCAGTTGCCATTTTCGATTAACATGCTATACTCTATTCAACTGAGGTTGTTACATCACTGTGATCCATTACGTCATGATGATATAACTGAAAATGAAATCGTAAATCAACATTTGTTCTGCTCTGTCTCAAAATAACCATCTTTCAAACACTGTTTTGGACATTTAAAAGTCTGTATTTATCATCTCAATAGTTAACATTATTAGCAGAAACACAACTTTCGTGTCTGCCAGGGTTCAGATTTGGTTGCTGGTGTTTGTCTCTTTTTAAAGGGAAAGGAAAACTGAACTTGTGCTCCCTGAGGTTTACATCTTTAAAAGAAAAGTATTTCAAGTTTAACCCAGGTTAGATTATTACTTTCTCTCTTCTTTTATCATGGAAAGGTATGTCACAAAAAGAAAGCAACTACAGTCCAGAATCATTTCCATTTCCACGTGACTTTCTGCTCCACCATAGAAACTTTTCCACCCTTCTCCCTTTGAGAATTCTTCTTTTTAATGTGGCACGTACTCCTGCTTCCCTCTGCAGCTAAAGTTACTTGAGAGTATTTAATATCTTGTTGGACAGAACAGTTAAAAAACTTATACAGGGAAGCATCTTGTTGTATAAGACACATACAGTCTTCTACCATTCATTCACAGTAATGGACTTTGAAATGGTCCTTAATGAGCACACGGGCATTAAAGAAAACTTAAACAGAGTTGTAGTGCTCCATCAAAAATTTTGACCTAAGGCCACTAGGTGCATAGTGTTACGATAACTCTTCAGTAAAAAGAATGGAACACTTGAAGGGAAAAAATTCTTTCCTATCAGAACACTGCAGGTAGCCCCACCTTCTGGAGGGGAGGCGGGGGGAGCACTGTTTTGAAGAAAAGATTAACAGAAAGTAGATGACATTAGGAAACAATGCAAAACAAATTTTGTAGTTAACTGAAATAAACTTGCATGGTAAATCTAGGATGTTTCCTGTCTGGTCCAATCCATTCTTCCTTCGTTTGTGTTTATAAGAGATTTTGCTGGCTATCTTAATCACTTTGTATCATGCAGTAAACTCCAGAGAATAAGCAAACAGAACCCTCTCAAGGCCAGTAGCTGAATTTGGGTCAGAGTGAAAAAGAATGGTTTAGTGGCCTGCACTCCCTTTCTAGTGAAGCTTCCTACCTGGGTGGCTGTACCTCTGCTGAATTATTAAGAATAATGTTTCTCTGTCTCAAAAGTCAAGTGGGCATTGCTTGGAATAGCAAATACAGAGCTTTAGGAGAAACACATTGTTTGTAAAAATGTAAGAGCATTTTTAAAAATCGCTATCTATATTCTGGCTCTGTATCTTTGTAAGTCACATATATATTTAATAAGAGCATTTACTCTGTAACTCTTACTTTCATAATGATAGTTCTGAAATATCCCTCCTATGCCTAGCTTCCTTTAAAAAATTACTGCACTTAGCTAGAAAAAAAAAAAAACCTTTCTGTTTTTTATTCCTCAACTGCTATAGTTCTCAGTCTTCCATATTTTCAGCTATTATCCCTTTCTTGCAAAGAGCCCACTTAATAACGTTCACTCTAACAACCTCATTTATTTTCCAGAAAATTAACTCAGTTTCAACCCTGATTAATGATTTCATCTAAATGAATCAAATTAAAAATTGAAAATTATATTTCAAAAGCCAAAGAAAAAAAAATTGACCATTTCCAGTTAACAAATGATCCTTTCAAATATTAAAAGATGACCATGAAGAGTGCGTGATAGTAATGAAATCTAACTCGGGGCCTACTGCTTATCTGGAGTTCAGAAAGAGGGAGAAAAGGGAAAAAAAAAACCTTTCTGCATTGTTAACACTGAAGTCTCTTGGGATGCCAATCTGACTTCCACTTAGTCTTAGCCTGTAATCAGCACACCAAAATAATATGAGATTTTCAATGTTAATTAAACTGGTAGGGTTGGAGATGCACCAATACTGAAGAGGGATTAGGAAAGCACACAGTACCAATAACCACATCTGTTAACAAATCCTAATCTATGAAAGAACAATTTTACCTTCCCAAAACTGCTAATACCTAGTTACAGACTGTCTACTAGGGAAGAGAAAGATCTTGGTGTTTAAAAAAAAAATTCAGCTATATTACCTGAAGAAAACTGGTTATTCAGATCACGTATATTGTCTTGTAAGAGAAGAGAGGTCCAACTCATTAGACCCTTGATTTGCTTACAAAAGGAAAAACAAAGCAGGTTTTTTCCTTCCCTTCTTGTACCTCTACAATTAACTTTATTCTCACAGAAATGTCTTTTAAAAATGGTGATTATTCTACATATTTTCCAGGTTATGGCACTTATCAACTAGTAAAAAGTAGTTACCATTTTTATTGCTAAATGAATAGCATTACATTTTCATTACAAATTTACTGATGTCACGTGAAATGCTCAATGAAAAATTCTAACACATAACATTCATCTTGCAATTGGGCCAAAGCACAGAGGCGGGTACCATTCCACTTCACCACAGCAAGGAAAACACTAGAGAAATTTCTGCTTACTGGTCTGATTTTACTGAAGGTTGAACGCCTGCATCAAGGATGTTTCACAGTCATCTTTGCAACCATATGGAGTAATTGTATAGAAGTGACTGGTAGAGCAATGTGGGTTTTTGTGGATCAAGCCTGTGTCTATCTATGTGACAGAGATGTCTCTTCTTTTTCTGACCCTCAGGAAAGAGACTGTCCCATTCCATTGCTTTGAGCCAGGACAACTCCAGTAGCAAGGCCAAATACATAGATGTTTCAGAAAATTTAGGAGTTACCCGATGAGAGAAGCTGGAGGCCAGTCCAAACAGACACTTCACAAGCTTTCCAAACAATCCTGACATACATTTGTAACCAACCTGTAACACGCTGAATAATGAACTCCTGGCACAGATGATGCCGCTGTTTCAAGCTATGCCAATCTGGATGCTGGTTTGGTGATGTGGACAGATTCCAAATGGGCTGGGCAAAAACTGCAATATTTTATTTCTGTAAACCACTGCTGAACCTAGGTTTCCACTTAGACAACATCAAATTAACCTGGAGTGCAACTAGTCACTCGCAATAAAAAAAACAACGTCAAAGGAGTAACAACAGTTGAGCTGAAAATGCAACAAAACAAGAGTAGTCATTACAAAATTGAATATTTACACTGATGAAGTTTTACTGAAGTATTTCTCCTAGAAACTCTAGAATTGTTCTAGTAGGTGTCTTTTGCAAATACCAAGAAAACTGTGATGGAAAATATATATCAATATTACTAATCCTTGCTGAGAAGTTAGAAATTATTGTGGTTTTGTATAAAACAGCATTTTAATCAACTTTGGCTTTGCTAGATTGGAATTTTTCTTATCAGGTTGCTCCAATTCATGATGCTTTTTACCCCTCTGAAGTCTAACCATTCAGAAATTTGGCTTTCATTAATTCTCATGGAACAAATATTGAACTTGGCTTTCCCTGGTAATTTCAACTTTGATTACAGTAAAGGCACTCTCTCCTTGGTCCCCACAGATCTTACTAGTATAGAGATCCCTGTTGATCACTATCGGTCTGCACTAGAAGCTGTATCCATGTATAGAAGTGATTTACATTTTTTTCTATAAACTAAACAGGTTTTTCTACAGGCATGGCAACACCCTGAATTTCTGTCTACTGGGAGCAATTTTATATTCCAGTATGTATGCACATATTGTTTTTTGCAGCCTAATCACCACCTTTGACTTTGTTTTTATAATCAAGTAGTAGCTCTTTCCCCTTCACAGTTTTCCTACCTGCCATTTCCTTTAGCTGCTTTCTTCTTATGTCTATCTTTGGCTGCATAAAGCTTCACTCTTACATTAGGTGTACCTTTAACACTAAAAGCAGATGTGGTAGCCTGCCATATTAGCCATACCTTTGATGCTCACTATATCAGAAACAATAAAGCCCAGCACTGTGATCTTACAAATGCGAATTAACACCAGCTTTGCAAATAATCTGTGGTACAGACCCAAAAATCTTGCAATAGTTGCAAGCATTTTCTTCTAAAGCAAAGGGGGAAAAAGCTGCAATATGACATACCTTTAATTTTAAAATGCCCAGAAAAAGACTTTTCTACATTGTTGTTTCCTACTACAAATAAGTCCTTCGTATACCTTCTGTCCTCCAGGATATGTATTACTGCAACTGTCTCTCTACAGTGGATGACTACGTGGTTTTTCTTTAGAAGCCCATCAGTTGACGTTCCTGAATCATACAGACCAACTCAAGAGTGCCTTTTTAATTGTGTTCAGCTGAACACGAAAAGGATTTAAGCTTATGCAGAAAGTTAAAAAGCGCCTTAAATGTGCTGAATTTTTGCTGAATCTCAGTTACATAGACAGCCACAATGTATTTGTTACCAGGAACTCTGCTACTAGCAGTCAAAGAGCCAAGACGCTGAATGCTTAATCAGTCCTGTTTTTCACATAGCTGAAGAGAGCGTTAGCTTGCTTCGGCATTTCCATCTACATAACGTACTGTAACGTCTTGCTTCATAAGACAGAGCTGAATCTTAGCATTCTTTACGTTTGCTTTGGGTCTGCATTTACTAGGGACCTTGCTGAGGGGTTTGTGGTTTTTTTGATCTTCAGGATATTTCTTTTAGGAATTTTATTTGTGTAGCATCAAGTAGTAAACTGAACTTTATGCAGTTAGCACTCAGATGGCAGCAGAAATAAAACGTAGTTATAACTGAGGGCTCAGACTAAACAAACTCATGTAAGCTACTTCAAGAAATACAGCTGTAATTCAACAACAAAAGAAGCCTTAGGAAATAAATGCTGAATGTTTGAGAAGCTACAAACTTTATATTGCAAAGTTACTGAACAATTAATTATAGCCTCTCAGAAATGTATTAAACCAGAAATAAAACCTATAAAATCACCAGTGAATTAAGAATATCAAATGTATTAACTACAGTATAAAATGGGCATAGTTCTAGGAGAAAGAAACAATGCAACACTATCTGCCATGACATTTCAGGATCAGAATTGCTGAATTTTAAATATAATATAACTTACGAGTAAATAAATAATATATAAATGCTATACGATATGATATATAAAGATACTCTCTACTACATATAGACCTGTTGTGCATATATATCCTTGGTATATTAATAGCGATATATATGCTATGGGAAATAAGGTATATGAGTTTATACTCACTGAACAATATATTCTCATTCAAAGTCACAATTAATTGGCCAATGGTGTTGGCCAAAGTTTAACTGATTTCTCTGCAGAAAGCAAGAGGGACATGCCTTGACAATCAGCAGTCCCTCCATAATCCCAACTCTTTGTACTAAAGCATGAAGTTTTATTTTAAGTTTTTTGGTTTGGGTTGGTTTTTTTGTTTTTTACATTTTTACTAAGACTAATTCTTGACAACAGCCCAAACTTAGAAAAAAAATAAAAATCAACTTGAGTAGTATATTTGGGCAGAGGAAACTTTATCACGAACACCTAAAGTTTGCCAAAATTTTATGACTAAAAAGACATTGCTACATTGAGAAACATAAAGGACCCTGAAAAGACAGTCACTACCAATCCCATATTTATCCGCAGAGTCTTTCTGTATGTAACATACTCTGGACACGCTGCCGTAGTATTTCTGCCTTCATTGATATCTGCTGATAGAACTCACATTTCTTTCAAACTCAAGGGCTCTATGAAAGATCACAAAACTGCCTTGGTTTTGATCTATTAAAACATTGGGAAATTCTAACCCCGCCAAACTCTTACAGCCTGATTCACTCTTCCTCTGGAGTAGCTGCATTTCTGAAGTGTCATTACTGAAATTCCTTTAATTCAAAAGGAACAAAATGGTGAAAGAGTAAACAAAAGCCTGCCTTGTCCTTTAGGAGATGAAAGCAGGAAGACATTCTTGAAGCACTCAAAAGTGCTGAAGTTGTTGCCATCTATGTAACACTATGAAAGCTGATATTTGTTTACTTGTTTTCCCTTACTATTTCCAGATAGAGGTGTTAAGTTAGGAATAAGAAGAGATATAAAGCACCTGAAACCAAATTCACATCAGTAGTATAAAACAAATCAGCGGTAGTAATAAATGTCAGAGCCATAGCAGCAAAGGCGAGTCACTGTTTTTTCTCATACTTAAAGAGAAATACCTAGCTGTTATCTTTGCGCCTGCAGAGCCTCCCTATTGTAGATTCAATAATACAAGAGGCTTCTTATCAGCAGCCTGGGTGACTGATTGGAGCTGTGATATGTTTAGACAATGCACTGTATTTAACTGAATTTACAGATGCCCCAACTCAGACCGGAGTAGTAAACGCCAGAGACTAATAGGAAATTAAACATGTACAATGGACTAACTCCATTTGCTCTCACACACTGTAATGTGTTTAGTTAACTTACTTATAGTCACACTTTATCTTCTTCTCCATGGATTCTCTAGGATATGTTTCAAATTGGTCAAAGATTAAATCTTCCTTTCAATTTTTTTTTCACTATTTTATTGCTCCTTTGCCTTATTATTTGCCACTCTTTCTCTTGTGCAGATAAGCTAAACAAGATGACCCCAGGTTTACTCTGCCAACCCAATTATCAGATAGTCAGGAAGGAAAGCAAGGGTACAGAAGGCTTCATAATATTAATATAACATGAGAGGAACAAAATCAACTATTTATCTGAAAGAAGTGGTTTATTTAGCACATTTGAAGTTTAAATGTGAATTTTAATGTACCTGGTAAGTAACAAAAAGCAAGCGAGACAGAGTGCATGGTGAACACATGCAGGTACCTAGTTTGTGTAGGCGTAGGCAACTAAAGACACTGCTTAAACTAACAGTTATTCAGTGTTTTTATTAATGAAAACAGGATCATATAAGTATACACTGAATAAACCATTTGGAGAAGCAGAGGCTTTATATAACTTCTGAATCTTCTTACCTGTAACAGAGAGGAGTAACTTATTTTTAGATAAATTCCAGGACTGACGCATGTATCTACTTGGGTCTCTTGGAGAAAAAACTTTCAAAACCAAATTCTTTATTGCACTTATTAAAACTAAAGAATTTTTACTAATATGGAAAAAGAAAAAATATTGAAAAAACCCCATACACATTCTCACAGTCTTCGGCCATTACATTTACTATTTCGGTTCTAAAATAAATATTTCAGTTAAAGTTTATATAAAAAAAAATTTTTGGTCTGAGAAAGAAAAATAGGACATACAAAAGGTTTCTGGACACATACACGAGGAGACAGAAACAGTACTTGCAGCTTTTTTCCAAGCTACTACCTGACCACAATGCTTTTGGGGCCAAATCCTGCATTCAAGTAGCCTGGCAGATTCAGACAACTTGCAGAAGAATGGACCAGAATTAAGACTAGGTAGGTAAAGCAGTGGAATATGCCTTATCAACCTGCCAGGGAATTAAAGAACATTTGGAAAAAATATTCACCCACTCTCCAAATATTATCTGCATAACGAAGTTAATTACTTGAATGCTTGCCTTGAAAGAATCAGTTATTAGGTTTCCAATGGAAACAATGTATCAGAATGACAGATTTTCAACTTGATCAAATAAGGGAAATCCCAGGTTTCTAATTTAGAAAGTCTCACTACAAAAATGTATTTCTAGGCTCTAGGATTTTTTATCGGATGTTATAAAAAAGGACATAAGATATTACCATTAGGCTTTACTTAATTTTTGCCTGTTCTATTGAGATCTTTATCTATTTCCACTCCTTGGTGTATATCCATTATCCACATGGAAATTAATTAGCAAAATGGTAGTTTCCTAACAGCTTTCCCCTGGTACAATATTTGCCATTGTAAAGATCTGCCTTTTAAAAAGTGAATTCTTACTGAGTTTTCTACCACAAACTAGCTTCTTGAGTTCTTGGGTAACACTGCACTAAACAAAGACTAATAAAACAATCATCATCTGGTAAAGTGGGCTTCATAGAAAAAAATTTTTCAAGTAGTGGGCAGTATTACAAGTGTTACTTTTCCTAATCAGGTCTGATAGGTATTTGCAGTATGAGACATGGATAAATCTTTGACCAATCTTTAATTAGTATCACTGATGAAATATTTATTCTTTTAATATGAATCTAGAAACCCAGTGAAGCTGTGTTTGCATCTTTATCAATTTAAATAATATCTGGCTTTATTGCTTTTGTCTTAAGAACAGAGAGGCTGAAAAATTATTTGTACCCATAATAAATTTCTGGCTGCCACAGTCTATATAGTTATGGTAAATATTTAATACTGCCATTTAGATCATGGAGACCTCCTGAATGTGTAATTCACAATATTCTGCAAGTTGTGTGCAAATATGGGTGTCCACTTTAAAAACTATTAAGAAAAGTATTAGCAAAGAAGTTAAGAGTTTCCCTAATTTTCCAGCTATAAAACAACCGACCTTTCATACATGGGACTGAACTACTTGAGTCACTGAATCCTGTCCTCCATAAAGGTAGCAACCACAGAAATAAACACCTGGTTTAAGTGGGTCCACAGAGTATCTACTCTCTGCTCCAACTCATACCACGGAACAAAACAGGTTTCCCAGTACTACATAACACAGTCCTAAAACATCAAAAGCTACAGCTGTAAGAGTGCCATGAGTAGACAGCAGGTGGTTTGACCTGTGTATGTGTACATATACATACAGAATTCAGAATATAGTGGTGCCACCAGAACCCACAGCGTACACTGAACTACAACCACAATGAAGAAGACTATGTAAATGGATATAAGCCATACACCTCAAGCTGTGAACAAAACACTAAAATATATGAAGACAAATAAAGATAGAAGTGCTATCATCTATACATTATCACCATATTGCCCTCAGGGTATCATGGCCATATCCTTTTGTTACTGCTTTTGCTCTTTTTGGTGACTGCTGTTGAAAGTGACATTGACACAGGAGAATGAAGAATATGAACGAATGCAAGAACACACTCTGGCAAAAATAATACAAACATCACAAATACAACATAAATGGGCTAGTGAGAGCCTATAAATAACTACCAATGCTCTTGAATGGTTTTCTCTCTACTCATCAGTTGTTACTGCACTTTCCATAAACCTATCATATGTTGTATACCATTTGTGTCTTTGCCTTCACTTTCATTACGCTACTTAGTCTAAGTAGATACAAGGATATTATCAGGCGGGAGTTATCTGTGTTTGTTGTACACGCTGGAGTTTTAAGAGAGGACTGTATTGATAGCAGCACGGTGTGGTTTATATTTGTACTTATGTGACTGCAGTGTAATGGAGTTCAGAATTCCAACAGAAAAGCTAATAAAAAATACCCAATTAGTAAGAGGGAAAAGGACTGGATGTATGAAGGGGATACAAAACTAGACCGACATCATCTCCCATAAAGCTGGAATTAAAGTCAGACTTGTTGGAAATATCTTTCAGGATATTATGGTTTAGTACAAAGATGTACCCAGAAGCTCACTGACAGCGCTGCCAGTTGCTGCAATGGGATTAGAAAACATGCCTTTTGTTTATCAGTACTCAGAAATGAAGAGCTAATTTATCACCTCAATTACGAATTCAGTGGAGCAATGCCCCATCATCACAAAGACAAAAATTTGGTAGGAATCTTTTCTATTTAGGGAAAATAAGTTATTCAAACTTGCAAAATAATTTTATCTCAGATAAAAATTTAGTATGAAAATTAATTTGTCATCTTTTGCTAGTTTAGATTGCTTTTATTTAAATACATTTAAATAAACCTTCCTGGGACTGATTAGATGATAGTTCAGTATAAGGCTGTATGACATTTATTGCTATTTGTGTTATCATTACCTACACATGACTAAAGATAACTGTCACCATCATTTACGCCACGCAGGGTGCACGCGTCTATGCACTTCATTATTCCATCTAAAAACCCCTACAGTTACAAACATTGTACAGCTAACCCTAGATTTGGCCTGCAAAGGCAAGAAGTCAGAAGTTAGAAAACATCAGTTCTATCAGAAAATGATAGTTCATCCAACCTTAATTTCTGCTTTCTCTTGCATCAGACTTTATACAGAAAATTAGGAAAATAATGCTCAACTTTGCAAATTAATATCCAGCTGCTGTATGTTATTACTAGCCTGTACACATACGATATTCCAGATGCATTTTTGAAACAGAGAAAGACAAAACAATTTGTAGTATTTACAAGTACAGAAGTCTTTCTCTTTCATGTGCTTTGTTAATTACCTTTTAACACTTCAATTTCAGAACAGCATCACTGATTGCTAACAGAGGATCCCTGCCACCTTAGTTGTAGCAGAAAACTCGGGAGACAAGACAAGGGTCAGTTATCGGGCTACAAATAGTCTGGCCCATTTGTCTTCCCTCGGTCTCCTGCTGTGTGAGTTCATGCCACAGGGATCACTGGGCCACTTCCAGAGGTCAATTTTGGGGATAAGTTTTTGATCTGTTCTCTCTCTCCTCCTTTCCTTAAGAAAATGTGTTTGTAGATTTTAGACGAAACCAGCGCTCTCAAAGTGGTCAGGGCCCAGTTGGTCCATAAGCTGAATCTGTGCTGGGAGACAGCAGCTTGGTTCTCTCTCTCTCCCTCCCTACTCCGTAATTATTTATTATATTGTCAGCCTGACAAAATTTTCATGAGGAATGAAAGCAAAAGAAGGACAAAGGCCATTTTTCACTATTTGTATTCCAGTATAGGCTAAGTGGAATTTTACAAGACAAAGCATAAACACTTCTATACCCCAAGATAGAATCCTTTGCCAAATAAAAAAATACTGCTACGAATAATGGAGATGGAAAGCCTTCTCAAATAAAATGTTGGAAAATTGTTTGGTAAATAAAAGATGCTTAGTCACTCAAAAAGCAGGGGTTCTTCCAAACTCTGGTTTGTGTTCTCTTCTTTCTGAGATATTAGGAAGACACACTGCACTTGTTACCAGGAAGGGAACTTCCTAGTTTTGACACGACCACAAAAAAGTCTTCTGCAAATAGGGAAGTCACAGTCCAGTATCAGGACTAATGGAAAGACAATCAAAGATCTTATTGGATAGTTTATACCTCCATTCTCAGTAAAAAAAATGGCATTACAGAGAACATATACAACAATTCATGTCTGTATGAATTTTGGGAAGCATTTGTGCGATTTTGATTTTCATACTAGCAACCCAGAATTTGAACTGTACCGTCCTTAAGTACAGGAGTACAGTTCCTTAAAGGCATCTTAAGAAAGGGAGAGAAGACAGTGCATTTAAAGGTTTATGAGTCAGTCAAAATTTTCACAGTTGAAGGGTAAATCTTCCCCTGTTCTGTTTCTTCCTAAGATTTAAAGGCTGAAGGTCTGGAAGACCCAGCTTGGATTGACAAGGAGCTAAAGAAGGTAGTTCTCATCACAAATGTAAAATACCAAAATTATGAATTACATACCTTATGAGACAGGCCAGATGCAAAATCTAAGAAAGCAGAAGCCTGAAAAAGGAAGCTTTAAAGAGCTGGGAGAAGGGGGTAAGAGGGAGAAGTGTGATGTAGAAATCAGGATTTTTTGCCCACCAGCTACTCTTTATGAAAACTTAATAATGGGAAAGATTTTGTCCAAATTTTACCATTTTACTTTCAACTGTATTCATTCTGGACCTTTCTATGGAAGGGTACAAGACTTCAATTAGCACAGCCAAAAGCAGGATTTGTCTTACCAACCACATCTGACATGCAAATAACATTAACTTTTTGCCTTAAACAAAACTTCCAACAACAACAAAAATCTGGGCAGTATTTTCCACTGGAGAAGGGAGTTTTGTTTTGAAAATCCTCCCTTTTTCATTTACATTTAATAATATAACTAAATAACATGCCCTGTATACAGCTAAGAGTTCGCAGAATAATCTAGTGTTATCATCACATAATTTTCATCCCCCCTTTGTAAACAAGGTGATTTAAGGTTCTTCAGAATTTTAAAGATGTTCAAGCTATTTAAGGGTCCAAGTTGGCTTTTCAATCTTGGATAATTAATATATTATGAATCAATAAGCTCCCCTACAACCCATTTTTTGAAAAAAACTTGTGCTATTTCATATCAATTTACAAAAAGAGCAACTTCTTGCTTTACTACTACAGTGAAATATCACTTACAAGCTCTTCAAGCCCATGTTGTCTATGTTGCACTAAATGTGTAAACTGTCTCCCTGATTCTGCACCATGCTTTACAAAAAAACCACACCGTTTGCAGATCAAAGGGAGACGATTTATGCTTTCATCCCAGCTGACGGACGATTAAATTAAAACAGATCAGCAGTACAGTGCATGGGCAGGTGGCTTTAGCTGCCACTGTCGGCCTCAGAGCGATTAAATTGCGGTGGAGATGGAGGGCCTTCCGCTCTCATTCCCGCACTTACAGATCAAACGGTGACAAATGAGATGTTACTGCTCTTGTAAAGCAAGGCTACAATCTGTCAAAATCCAACATAATTTGTGACCCTACGTGACATCCTCTTTCTCTTTTTTTTGACATTTGAATACAGTGATTGTACTAGAGTCAAGTCCATTTAAGCGAATATAGTCAATTCTATCTAAAGGAATATAGCCTGTTAGCTCCAACATGGTAGCTGAATATATATCTGGTTAGTACTCCAGCGACCCTTTGTGTTAAGTGCATACCATTAACAATGAATTCTGATTTTTCCAAGTTATATAATTTGATATCTTGACAGCTCAGACACTTAAAGCACCACTATTTGTTTTAAATGGCTTTATTTTATTGTTTAAATGTCAGTATCAAAATAAAGTAAAGCATACAGTCTTGTCAGTTCCAGTGCAGTGGGAAGTATTCCTGTGAGGAAAAAAGGGCCTTGAGAGAGTTTGTTCTAAAAATGGACTAAAAAGTCAATTATGTCTTTTGCTGCATTCTCAAATGACTTGCAAAATTTTATTTACACTCGTTCTTTTGTTTAATGGATGAGCTTATCAAGGTACTGAGGAAAGAAGCACAAAGGGACTGCAGCATCCTACTTTAAAGAAACTGTCATAAATAAAGCCTTCAAGTAAACATAAAGAAAAAAGTAACTGCATGTGTATTAATTTTCAAACAATCGTACGAATTGCCATAAACTGGCATAGTATCACTCAGAAGATCATTATTAACTCTGTATTAACTCTGCCCCAAACTGCAAATTAATATAGTCAGTGAGATCTGATTCAGAGAATACTTGCAAGAATTTACTAAATCCCTGTGTTCTTGTTTTTAAGGAATAAATACAGTTTACAACACAGCAATGTTGTTAGATTTTGACCATATCTATTTCCAGTAACTCTGGGGTTAACAAGTTCTTCTTCACCACAGCCAAGAATTTACAGCATTTATCGTTCTCTTAACGTTTTAAGGTGGGCAGTTTAGCTATCTACCACAAAGCAGTCAAAGATCTGATCTAGGGCTCTTTATATTTTCTGTTGACCATTGATCTTAGGGCTGGATAACTATACCCTCCAGGGAATTAAGTTAGAAACAGCTTTATTTACAAAGAATGAAGATGCATACAAAATCTCTCGAGTGAAAATCTTAGGGGAAAAGCAGATACGGTACACTGAAAAGTATTTATACTTAAGACATATACAGCACACTCCATTTTTATTCTTCACTCAAAATGTAAACTAAAACTTCTTTCATCATGTTTGCATACGTTCCCTGTTTAGCATATAGTTATTAAACTGGAAGCGGCAGTAAATTTGCTAATAAATATAGACAGCAGCTAAGGTGCATGCCACGAAGCTAATGTAGATAATCTGCCATGTGCAAAAAAACCCAGCTAGTGGCTGGCCCCATATTTGGCAAATTATATACACTAATCCTTCCTTATCGTGATGACCCTCGTAGCCTGTCTAGGCTTCAATGCCTGTCAACACCCTATTGTTACTGATTTATAAAAAGGAAGACTCAGCCCATGTGCCACACTCTATCCTTCTAACCTTGCCTATTAAAGGCAGGGTCTCTGCAGCCGTTTTACATGGGCGGGTGGGGTGGGGGGGGAGATGGGGGGAGGAGCCAGTCATGTATATAGTTTACATAGGCAGCAAAACGGCACTTCACCCTGACCAAAGTGCTGCAAGGCCCCAGGGTCATCAGGTCTATTATATCAGGAGTGCAGCAGAGGCGTCTGCGAGACCTTCTGCCTACAGCTGTGCTGGGCAATAGCACACGCTATTCCTCGCTAAGGAACTGTACACTACAGCATGCCAGCAGGGATACCATATGTAGAAAAATCCTTTAAAACAGAGGGGTCAGAGAAAAAGCCACAATGAAACAAAGCGAGAGCAGTGTTTCTGCTTACTGCACCACTTTTCTTGTTATTAACTAACTATCTAGGAGAATTACTTCAAATTCAGTATTAGGATCAACACTACAGTACCCAGATGAACAAGGTCAATGCTGAAGTTACTTTGAGTGGAAGAGATCCCGGGTTACCAGTGAGGAAGGAACACAACAAATCAGTCATCGATACCAGTTACTCCAGCAACTTCTTTGCACTAGAATCTGCAGTTTCTTTCAAACTGCAAGATCACTGGGGCAGGGACAGTTGCACAGGGATAAATCCAGCCCACAAGGCTTGAAAGAAACAGCAACAAATGTTTCTCTACTGTTTGCATATACGTCTGTATTAGCAATCATCTGTTGATTTGCAGCAAGATATCCTATTGTAATCACAAACAACCACAACACAGGATTGCCAACTGGCCCATGTTTAGAGGAGATTATGGGCTTTTTATGAGTTCTGTCTGGCTCTGGTTTTTGTAAAGGCTTTTCTAGTTTTATAGGCTGTTGCAAACCACAGAGCTGATCTCATTCCACTCTTCTTCCTTCCCTCATCTCTCTCTTTCTGATGTAGATGCTGTACCAGTCACAGGGGGTGTAGGACAGGCTTTCACCTTTGGCTGTAAGCATGATAGGAGGGGAGAGAAAGGTGGCAGAAACATGATTAACTTTAAAATATTTCCTGTTCCTCCAAGATGAGAATAACTTGTCCACACGTGATTATGCAGGATAAAGTGTTCTCCACCCTCTAGGAACCCTCTGACACCTCATAGTTTTCCTCCCTAAATAAAACTCTTCGCTCCTTCCCATAAAAAAAAATTTTCATTAATTTAAAATACGTTCAGTTTGTTTGGTTTGGGCTTTTCCCCTCCCTGCTTATTATGTTTTTCAGTGACTCCTGCAGATTCTGCACCCAACCCGTATCTATTGTTACATTAATGAGGCCAGCTAAGAGTCATATATTTCTATTTAGCTTCTAGGGCAACAAAATGGAAGCACGTGTGTGGGTAATGCTAACACAACCAAAGACCTCCTAGGAATAGAGCGAGAACACAGTGCCTTTGATTTATAAATAGATATCACTATTTATAATGCATAAACAAAATGTTTCATGATTTGTAACACTAAGCCCAGGCAGTTATATTGTTAAAAAAAAAATCCAAATGCCTACTGTCTGCAGAAATAGAAACACTTATTTACGCAAGCATCATGAGGGCACGGACTGGTATTATATGAACTCTTGCCAATTAAATGAGGTACTTGCTAATTACTGTCCCTTATCTTCAAGGACCAAAGGGGTAGAACAGTGCCATGTGAGGCAACATGGTATCATGTAGCAGAGCTGAACCCAATCCAGGTTAGATTTAATGTTCAGAAATGATCACATACTGTATTACTCATGTCCAGCAACAACATTTTGAATACAGGAATGCTAAGCTCCTGGTCTTAACCACAGCCAGCACTTGTTGCTACTGAAAGATTAATGTTATCTCTGTATTTAAGTAACCCTCATATATGGCCAAAATTAGACTGTAAAAAGTCCAGTGGTCTACGAGTTAAATTGTTTTTAGCAACAGTCTACAAACGCATTGCTTGGGCAAACCATCTGGGTCCCAAGTGAATGATGCCTATACAGCAAAGTGTAAGAATGCCTGTCACAAGCAGTGGCATAATTAATACCTTGCACATCCCTGCAGAAGTATTCACAAGCGGATAAAACAGTTTCTTAACTTCTACCGGGCAAGGCAAAGCCTTATTATCAAAAGTGATGTGCATGTGTGAAAGGAGGAAATTGAATTGAAGGCGATAATGTCCAATTAGAATATAAGGGTTTGCTTTTTATGTATTTTAAATGCAAACAATGCTATTTCTGTCATTAGTTGTGTAACTAACATTTTCTATTCCTACTGAAACATCTGTATTTGTCACTTATTTTGGCAAATATACTGCTAGCTTGCTGCTCATTCCTTCTAGCTGTGGAATGAATACAGACACATCTATTTCATTTCTAGTTCTCCCATTGGTAGGGCAGCCTATGCTTTCTGATGCTAAACTCAATAAAAACAAACAAACCAAAAATCCAAAAGTATCAGAGCTCTGTGTGAAAATGCCACTACTCATACTTCAACAAAGTTGTACAGCAGTAAAAATTAATCAAAAGAAAAATGTGAGAAAAGTTCTCTCTCATTTTCCAGGTCCAGCCATAGAAGTCTCAATTTTAGCGAGTGTTCAATGGATTACGGATCAGGCCTAGTTTATAACTAAATTTGCATAGTAAATCAATACTGCTGGTTAATGGCATTGATAATTTACTATTGTGATTTTAATACTAAAATTCACATTGTTAAAACATGATGCAAAAATTAATGTACTTATTGTATTGCACCACAAAATAATTCAAGCATACAGTTATTGTTGTACAAGAGACAATAGCCATTAACATTTGATGGCCAAGGCAGAGTATTAGAATAATAATTTAAAAAATATGACCTACTACTGTTCTCTTCCTATTTAACCCATCATATAATATGTGTAGTATAATAAAACTGAGCTTGCATTTATGTGGGACTAAAATTAAACATCACTGAAATCAAGCCTTGGGGTTTTGTTTATCAGTATACATTGACAATAGAATAGTTGCAGTAGTCATGCTTATGAAAAATTTAACATCCTAAGAACACTGATGGAGACTCATTTCTGCAAAATAGTTTTCTAGGCACAGGACCCTCAACCATGTTGCACAGGGCAGCTTCTTTGCCGCACACATTTGAGTTTTAATTTCTCTTTCATTGCTTGCACATAAATATTAATATGCAAATAAATATTTACCTGGAAATGCTCCTTTTGAACACTTCTCTTTTACCACAGACTGTCTCTTTGAAAGCAAGTCGGCTTTTATTTAAGACCTACTTCTTCTAGGGGGCCTATTAGTTTTCCAATTTAAACTAACCTCTCTTCTAACAAGATAATACTGAGCAGGACTTTCAAGCACTGCAAAGCTGATAAACCACATGCAACCACACACATAAACCCACAAAACAGTATTACAGAATTCAGTGTGTGATAGCATACTTTTACAAAACATCTTTCCAAATTAGGCAGCTTCCATTTTGTTAGGACAATCCCATAAAAATATTCAGCCTCATCATCTTTTCAAGTGTTTTATTTTTCTCTTTTTAACACTATTCCTGTTTGGTTTTGTTGGAGTTTTTTAACTACTGGTTAAAACTGTTCTTTCATAAATTTTTTTAACTACTTTATATAAATAAACTTCTCCTGAGAACTAAATAGAACTGTTTAGCAAATATTTCTCTAATTAATTGTAGGGAAACACCCTAAACAAGTTCACAGCCTGTGCTCCTAAAACTCAAGATTGCTTCAAAATATAGTTTTGTTTCGGTTTTGTGTCACTGCTTTGTTCACTCTTGACGGTCTGTGCAAAAAGGAGAATGAGCCCCTTCACCTTCATACCTTGCTAACTTCAAGAAAAGTTTTTTGTGAGCACTTGTAAACAAAGGATGCCAGACCGAGCCTTTTCTGTAATCCAGTGTATACCTTGCCACTAGATTAAAACATATTCCCCAATATTGTAGAATTATGTGCGTAAGCTTCCATGTCTTCCCTTACATACTGTAGCGAACGTGTACACTTGCAAAGAGCTGAATCCACCTTATATCATCAGTTGTGATTAAATTCACAACTTTGTTCTGCAAACTGAGGACAAGACACAAATTAATTTTACTGAAATTCATTTGCTCTTTCCCAAGCCTGGGTGTGACAAAGCCATCTGCAACCTACTTTATCACAGAGTAGACAATGGGTACAACTCCCCGGTTCAGCAATAAACACTTCAAACTAATAACATAAAAGTGACTAATTGGTTATTGCCCTGTTGTTCTTTAGACAAAGAATTCTCTCATTTCTCTAATCTTCCCTCAATACAGACAAAAATCTCTTCTTCCCTTTCCAAAAAAGAGAGAGGAGAGGACTTCATGCCCTTTCCACACTCTATTGCCTTCACAAAACCAGCAGTTTACTTAGGGCGCGAGCCTGCTACAGCCAATGATCTTCATAGTTACCTTCAACCCGCCCCAGTAACACCCAGCAGAACTTTCCACTCAGGGATCTTAGCCCTCTGTGTGCATCGTAACTGTTGAACGGAGAAGAGAAAGGATAAAACTGAGATTAAAATTACTTTCCTTCAGACATGCTGAGCATGGACACCTTCTGTATTTCAGTAACATGAGACTAGTCCATGGGCATTCATAGGTTCTGAACAGTGTCCTAGCACAGATGTCCTTGGGAAAAGAAAGGCAAAGACAAATATTTATTAAAAAAAACAGTTCAGGCTCACATACTAATTTTTATAAGATACAGAATAAGGTTAAACGCTAGTTGAATAGATTACTTATAGGCTACGTGACAACCAGTGTGCACCAAGATGATACTTTTTTTTAAAAAGCACTTGGACAGCTCTCCAGCACAGCTCCTGACTCATTTGGAGATCCTGTCCCAGCATGACCCCTGAAGGTTCTTGGTGTCTGGTCAACATAGTGCTTCTTTCTTTCTTGTCCCCCTAACTTAAGACTATATTACACAAAGACCTTTGGGGACTGTAATCCATGGGATCATGATGATGCATCTTTTCAAACTGAAGCAGAACAGCTTTACAATTTTAAGAAAAACTGATGACTATCAGCCATTCTGACTAAAATTGACATTTCAGGGAAAAGTGACATTCATTCTATACATATTCTACTGATTTAAATTAAATGTGTATGTGAAAACTTGGCAGAAATAAAGAAAAAAGTCGTCTACTGATAGGCAAAACTGAAACTCGTGTTGTAAGAGGAAAGGGAGCAGGAGAAGGAGAGAGGGGGAGGGAGAAAAGACATCGTGTAATGCAAGAAGTTCAGGCTATTCTTTTCCCAAAGTGCGTGCATGAGTACAAATGTTAACACCTGCTATTTTTGTAGCAACAGCAAATCCCAGCGTATTTCACAAATCAATCATATCTTGCAAAAAGAGAATAAACATGGGGAAAAATCCAGCAGATAGCTCACAGTGATGTTGTGCAGAAGTTTAGGACAGGAAGTAACAGCAATACATCATCAAATTTAGAATTTCATGTAAGAATCCTTTCCAGAACAAGAAAAAACTTCAGATTGCACTGCCATAATACATCAAAACATTGTGGGGGGCAGTTAGAGCTGAGAATGGTAAGCTTTTAATTGCTCTAAGTTCCTATTAAAAATAAAAAATAATAATAATAAAAAAGAAAATAGCATCTTCATATTTATTCTTTGGGAAGCCTATCTTGTAATTTGAAGAATACAGCTTCAGATACACAGAAATATGCAGAAGATACAATGGAACTGGGCAACTTTTAAATTAATTTATCAAAGTTCCTACAATTCTTTGTTCAAAGAAGGCAAAGCAATCAATATTAAGCAAATAAAGTTCACCTGCATCTATCTAAAGCATTTTATTAAACACAAAGCTGAGGGTGAGACACTGCAGTTGGTTAATGCCTGAGGCTTTCATCTCTGGAGACCTGGGTTCAAAGCCTTGCTTAAACAAAGCAGCACATTTACAGATGTCAGCAAACCAAATTTGATAGCTATTTCCCTGAAATACTGACTATATCTTTCCTTGCGTTTGCAAAATACATAACTCCAGCACTAAGAGCAATCCTTCCCAGAAGTGTTTCCATCAAACAATCACTTCACATTGGCATAATTGGCCACCCCTTTCCATAGGCGATGTAGGACAGAATAAGCAGGTTTCAGGTCATGCCTAAGGTACATTGGCAGTAGGGACTGGCTGAATTCTGCTACTGGAGCCTTTTCTGCCATCTTCATCAATCTACTTGCTGATATGTTTGCCATCAACATCATGTCACCCGCACAACTTTTAAGGGGATATTAATGTAAGGATTACTTATATGAAAAAGGTTGTGATTTTACACCCAAATTCTCCATGCTCATGATAAGTCAGGTTATCCATGAAATAATGAGTAACGACTTCTGGAAAATAACCACTATACACAGATGTTTGCAGCTGGCAAAAGTAATTTCAAACAGCTTAAAACTTACAGGACTTTCAGCTGATAAAACACCTGAATGAAAATCTTAATTATATGCAAATACCCATGCAGTGCTTGGACTTTTCACATAGTGCACAACTTTAAAGACATTATCCTTGCAGACTCGTTTACTCAGAAGACAATCAATTAGACTCATCCTTCTTTTCACTTTACTACTTCTCCCTCTTCCTTCGAAAGACACATCAAAATCTAAAACTGGAGTTTGCATCTCTTTCTTTTCAGCGTGCAACCTGAAGGTTTCAGTAAAATTTGCAATTTGACTTTTCTATAGCTGGACAGAGAGGAATAAAAGAATGTCACTAATTAAAAAATACAGTAAAATACACTAAACACTTTGTTCTCTGTAGACATCATGACTTCAGAATGTTGCAGAAAATTTAAAAAAAAACAAAGCACTGCTGTCAGCATTTTGCAATATTCACCAATATCAAACCATAAAGGGAAAAAAACTGACTGAATTTTTATGTGTTTTTATTGAACATTATCTGCCATGCAATCCTGAATTTCCTCTGATCCTAGAAACATTATTGTCTTTCATAAGAAGACTCATATTGATAAGCAGGCTGGAAGTGATAGCATAGTTAGAAAAGCTCATCTTACTAGTTTCCAGTATCTAATGGGCTTTCAAGTCCTATTTTAAAGGTTCAAGAGAATCAAAACAAATGACATGAACTCCAGGATGTTTGACAAACAATTTTTCTCTTCATTTGCCTGATTCCCAATCTTCTGATTCCTTTCTCTGATTGTCTTATTATTTCATCTTTTTTCTCCACAAAAAAAAAAAAAACCAAACAAAAAACCACCTTTGTTTTGAGGAAGGAAAAAAATTAATTCTCTTTCCAAGAAAGATCTTTGTTCCCCAAAATTTCTCATCATCATCTTTCCTAGAACAGAAATTAATCCTCACTTTATCACTTAGAGAGAAATAGAGACCACCAAAGGAGGACTGTAACATTAATCTATGAATGACTGTAAAGCCAGTTGATGTGCTAGAACTAGGCACTACAAAAATACTACCCTTGCATTTTTCTGCATTTGTCTGACTCCTGCCACTTTGATACTCAATTCTGTTTCTTAAAATACCAGACTTAACTCAGTTTTTACACTTCTATTCTGCTCCATCTAGTGGATTATTGATTTTTGCAATGAATGCTGCAACAATAGTATTTTAATATACCATGCTGGGTTAGCTATTAGGGCAAGGGACCATGTTCAAATGATTATTTTTTTGGCTTTAGATGAAACAAATTAAGTGACATTCCTGGGTACCTGGGTAAGACTATAGGATTCTGGCAGCATGTTCATGCAACATAAATGGGAAAATGGTGTCATTTAATTATATCATTGAAATGAGATTAAGTAAGGGACAGGCCTTGATTATAAGGGACAGGTGGCAAAATTTCTCCTGGTGCTTGCACAATTTACTAGGTCAGTCCTGGGGAAAAAAGAGTATTCCACGCCTGCGCTGTTTTGCTAACACATCGGTATCCTCCAGGCTTCATAGCCTAGATTTCAGAGTTTTCTTCCTGCGCTTGGTGATAGGCAAAATTAAGTTACACGCTTGATAAGCTGCTTTGTTTGCATGATATGAATAAGATGATTCAACCAACGTCTCTTCAGTACATACACAGTTTTGGGTCTGTCTTTTTCTGTGCAGCGTTGTTTATATTACTCTCCTTAAAGACTGCTGCTCAGGACTTCAGCTAACTTTTCAGAGGGATGTTTAAGATAATGAGGGTTTGATTGATGAGAGGAAAAATTGGGTAATCAGTCCACCCTTATATGTAGCTCATTTCAAATCAATGCAGCTTCTAGTGGTAAGAATATTTCTTTACTTTTTAAAAGCAAATATAAAAATACTTATCCAACAAAACCCCCTGCATCAATGAATCAATAATACTTGTTCATTCAAGGAATCATTGGAACCAATGATTCAAAGACAATGCTATTTACTTGTCTAGTAGGTTAGGTGTAGGATGTGTGTTCTGTGAAACAATTTACAGCATAAGAAGAAAATATTAATTTACTGTCCAAAACCACATAAAGTTACTATCTTATGCTTGGTTTCAACTATTAATTTAGCTGGAAAAGTATTAAAGAAGGGCCTATCACCATAAAAACTAAAAGTCAACTGAAATATTAAGCCCAGTTTTCCAAATAATTGTGGAATTTTTAAATACTTATAATTTGTTTCTAGTTCCAGTAGTTAGTTATAACTGGATGAGATAAGACTAAGTCCAGATTGATTTGCTTTTCAGGATTTTATTGTAATAGTACACAGCTATATAGCACTTTCTATCAAAGAATCTTGAAGTGTTCCATAAATATTAATTCAATAAGCCTCACAACATGCTAGTGAGATAGCTCCGTATTATTTTATCTATTATATTTTTGCTGGAGGCACACAAAGTAGAAGTGACTTGTTCTGGAATAGAAATTGGTCTTGATTCCAATCCTGATTTAACCACTACAATTGCTCTCTCCATGAAAACCTGGCTGCCCTCAGATCAAGAGCAACTTTGTCACTGACTTCACTGGAGCTATGATTTCATGAGAAGACAAAAAATTCTTAATAATTTGCAACTGAACACTACTTTTTAGCTTCAACATCCTGCATTAGTTGATATGTCTTCAGTAAGTTTCCTCCTAGAAACAGATGACTGACTTCATCAGAGAAGTAGTAAATGTTTTAAAGACTTTAAGTATGCATACAATTGACCTGATACAATAGCACTGGCAATATGACAATATAGCCCTCTGCTCTGTAGTGCTGTAATTCATGACAGTCATAGTTCTGACTTTGCAAATAGAACTGCAGACTTAATTTTCAGAAGTGACTTCCATTTTTACATTCACAATTTTGCAATCACCGTAGTTGTGAGAACAGAGATATGCATTAAGGTAATTGATTGTGCTTTGAAATCAAGTAATCAAATGAGCACCAATTAAGCCTGCAAATGTTTGAAGTCACAGAACTACAAGTAAAATTATTTTTCCTTGCAAAGCTCTCAGCAAAACATAGTAGGCAAAACTGTGTCTTCTTTCTAGATCAGCCTCACACCAAATATTTAGTGTATATATTAAAGATTTAGACTGTGATAAATGAATTTAATACCCGAGGGGTCTACATGTGGTCTTTTTCTATTTCAATATCTCACTTTATACTTAACAACTTCCTACCCACCACAACACCTATCTTCTTCCACCTGACCAACCAAACAGAGCTGGAACCTGAACACAGAGCCAGTGTCCCTGTACAGAGCACGGGAGAAGTTAAGCATCTCAGGGCAGAATATAAATTAGCCAACGTACACACACTGCTGCCACCTATATCTAGATTACACAGCACTTTCAAACCTACCCGTCCAGGCTTCCTGGAAATGCCTTGCTCCATTTAGGATTCACAGCCTCCTACTCCTATTCTTGCAGGAAGGTATTTCACTGTGCCTTTTTTCCAGCAAACTTTGATTTCTTCTCTTAGAAAATATAATAACATCAGTTCCTTCAGTTTTAGAGCATTTGCACAGATTTAACGCCCTCCTCTGCCTGAAGATATGAAAAGGTGTCCCAGCTCCTGGGAAAAAGCTCTCTTTCTAACTGTTATGGCAACGCTGTTGGACAAAACAGAGAAATCATCCTGGATACGGAAACCACATCTCTCCCTTCATGCATCCTGGTGGCCTGCCTTAAGCTGCTGAAGCATAGGCAGTGGGATCACCATTGCTACAGACGAAAGCAACCGTGGACACTTTATTTTCTATCAGTCTGTTGAGGTGTGAAGGTGTGCTCTGAGAACGCCGGCTAGATTGAGCTCTCAGGGAACTCAGAGGAACATCTTTGGTTCTAGAGTTAAACAGAAGATGACTAGTAAGCTGTTCAGTCCTGTCAAAACACAGACATTTCTGTGTTTGCATACAAGTATGCCACTGTAGATGGCTAAATTGTAGATGGTAAATTTTAAGGGCATTATAGAAACTCCAGCACCTGGGTACATCAGGAAATTCCATAGTTAGAAGAGGAGTAGGATTTGCAAGAACTGCCACTTTGGATTAAAAGAGATAAATTCCACTTAACTAGAATATCCTGGTGGAATCTAGCATAATTTCAAATTGGACTATTATCATATATGCCAAATTCCCTGCTTATATATGCAAAATTCCCTTAATCTCTGGTTATCATTAACATTCCAGATTAATACTAAAACAGAACACAAAAAAATTCTAGCCATTTTCAAGTTACAAAAAAAAGAAGAAAAAATGTTCAAGATTGTTTGACTACTCAACCTGAATCTGCAAATATCTACTACTGTGGATAATGTTTGGTGCTTGACTAATTCCAATGCAACTACCAGGAAAATCCCATCCCATAATAAGTGTTGGCAGTACTGCATCCTGAAATTGTAAACTCCTGAGGCACAAACCTGTCTATAAAACTCTTGGACATCTAAGGTGCTATAAAAATAATAATGCATTCAGCTTTATGCAATTTTCAGCTAAAATCAGTCAATCCCTCTTCTCTGCCCTGTCTCCACAACAGTTACCACAGAAATTTTATTCTGTTAGGGTAATATATATTTTTAATGCAAAATTTCAACAGGAACCATTTTTTATGGTCTACTAATAAACCCTTGAAAACAGGGATTTATAATGGAAACAGTGACGGACCCTTAACTACAGTGTATGCAACTATAATAAAAAGAATTAATGTAGTCAATTTGTACTACTGTTCTCAGAACAAAAAAAACCTCTATTTCAACTGCAATCCTTTCAACAGCTGATTGGCAAGCCTGTCCATTTCTAGTCTGCAGTGTTGTCAGTTGTCTTCAACATGATAATGAGCCTGTCACCATATTCAAATAGCCCTGTGACAGCATGTTTTGTGAGCATGACGTCCACTGCAAAGGGTCTGTCAAAAAGCACCTTTCAGAAAATGAAAAGAGAATGCTTTTCTGATGATAAATCTAATTTCTTCATAGCTAAAAGAGTGAGATTTTTCATCTGATTTTGTCAGTGTTGTGTTGCATTTGTGTCTTCAGATAATCCTGCGTTCTGATGCATAAAATTTTAAAGTTATCTCTAAAGACAAAGTGAGAAATAATAATTTCTTTTGAGTTCACTGGAGGCTTTGCATAAAACTACAGTGCTGCTGTCTTTCCATCAAATTAAAACTGGAGGGGGGAGGGAATGGCATGGGAGGTTAGCTTGTTACCAGAAGCAAATAAGGCTCACAGTAAAGATCTCAAAGTCTACACACTTCATTTGTTGGGGTCTTCACTCTTTCCCAAACAGCCTATTAAAAAATCTCCCTTGCTCTGTGTGGTCCTAGTTAAGTACGACCAGGTTGCATGAAATTCTCTGGCTTTCACACCAAGGGGGGCAGAAAACAGACACAGGCAGAGCTCTCAAGTACTGCTATGATTCGAGACTGTTGTACAGACTGCAGCACTATGTATTCCCTGCCCAGCTGCCACCAGTGATACTTGTTAGCCGGGGAAATTTTCACCGAGAGGAAAATTTACAGTATTTTGGCAACACAGATTCCTTTGCACGTGTGTAAGCATCTTCCACTAATATCAACAGGAAATATACAGGTGCACTGGAACACAGTTCTTTATTTTCCCTGTTGACAAAAGCTGGCCTTAATTTGACTTCACCTTTTACAATTCTTTTCATCAGTAGCTGATTGAGGAATCCACACATAAAGGGAAGTGTTATAAAGAGAAATACAAAACCCAAGACCAACAAGCAATAAAGCTTTCTCTCTTTCAGTCATTGGGTGAGAAAGGGGTGGCAACGGCTGGACTTTGAAGTCCCAGGCTGAATGACACATTAACCTCAGAGCAGAAGTTCCACTTCTAGCTGTGCCTCTAGCACCACATGTGATTTTTACTAAGCAACTCTTGTTCTCCTTGTCTTCCGTTAAATACTGTAAAATGGGGATATTACTGCCTACATCACAGGAGATAAATATTCTCTGAAAAAATCATTGACAAGATCATGTTACATTCACTACAGAAAAATTATGTTGCGTAAGCAAAATGTTTTTCAAAGTTATTAAACAAGTTTGTTTCCTTAAATATTTGTGAAAAACAGTGAACCTGTAGCATTAAGATACCAAACGTGGATTTCCTCTGGTAACTACTGACTAGTATTAAAACTAAGTATTAGTACTACCTAGTGTTTTTCAGGCAAGCATGAACATGAGGTTGATAGTCATATAAGGCTACAATCTAAAGCCTGTATCTTCAAGATTCTGGTGGAATTTGTTTCAGGTTAGGGACAGACAGATACTATAGGTGTGAAGGTGCAACTTACCTTCATCAGCTTCAATATTTGCCTTTGAAAGGACCTGCCCTGCTTTTGTCTTACAACCACCATTTTTTAATTCTTTTACACATATGAAAAAATATAATACCCATATTTATGCTTCCTATAATTCATGATTAAAATTATGAGTGAATAAGGAATTTGATTAATTCAGGTCTAACAAGCTGAAACAAGACCATTTTACTGACAGTCAATTATTTTTTTTGTTGATAAGAGGAGAGTTTTATATAGAGGAGCTATATTTTAAATTTGGGATATACAACATGGTATTCTACACTTCATAGTGTAATCCAATATACATGTAAGTGAAAAATTGCAAAGGTAGGATTTTTAAACACTTAAATGACGGCAACTAAGCATTATCCCACTTTAGACAGCACAAATGGACAATCAACATTAAACATGACTGATTTTTAAATTCTTCATTGCTCAGCTGGAGGGAAGTATTACAAGGCCAAAAAAGAGAGCTGTGGACAGCTGGCTTTGTGCAGTACCAGTTCTCTGCCTCAATTTTCAAGCCATTCATTTCTTTTGGGGGAAAAAAAAAAAGAAAGAAAGGAAAAAAAAGAAAACAGAAAAAAAAATCTAAACTAGGCCACACAAATGTACAAAGCAAGCTTGGGTCTCTAGGACTTTCATTGTCTCAGGGAGTCGTCACCACCCTGAGCCCTCATTAAAGCTGAAGAGATGCTGGAACGGCATTAAAATGAATGCAAACCATTTGCCGCAATCTTCTGCTCACGCCATCTCCAAATGAAGGCAGGCATTGCATAATCCAGGCAGCTAGAGCTCCTGACAGGTGGATGATTTATGCTCATAGTCAGAAGAATCGGAAAGCCTGCAGAGGACACAGCGTGAGCAAGGTGGTGGCGAGACAGATGCTCTCAGTGGGCTTGCAGAGGCTGGCAGGCTCCAGCTAGCTCAGGTGCAACTTGAACACTTTAGTACTGAACTCTTATTGCCTAGATTCCAGCACAGCAAGATACCATTTACAATATTATGTACAGTAGATATACTATCAAACCTATCTGTGTGCTATCGATCTCTATTTGTTTTTATATATACACACACACAAGATAATATTTTTTTTTATTTGCAGTTCAACTTACTGTGTTTATCTTCACTTTGCATGTGCATATTCTCCATCGGAAAAGAAAGGGCAGATTAGGACAAATTCTGCATTGTTACAGCCACGCAGCATAAGTGAAACCACCAGAGCTGAACAGATGTAAGTGGGGGAAGAATTTGGCTCTGACTTTCAGAGAACAGGGATAGATCTGGGATACTGAAAAGCCTTTCAGTGTTTTAAGACTGTTTGAAAGCTCAGGAAGAAAATGACTGGAGGAAAGATGAAAACATCCACAGGTCCAAATGTATTGGGGTATTCTAATCACTTATGTGCCTGTAAAGCACAGGAAATGTCACAATCATATTGTCCTGCCGAAAATGCATAATATTAGCAAAATAAAATGAAAATGACACTCGTGTCCTCCACTTTTTTAATCTTTCAATGGAACGAGTTCTTCTGTGTTGTTCAGGGTTATCTAAAAATCCCATCCACAATATCATTTCCAACTACATAATTCAGCTTCCTATTCAAAAAGGAAGTATATGTAATAGATGTGGGGAGTTGAACTTTCCCTCCTATTCTGTAAGTAAGATACTATTAAAAAAAATCACACGCACAAACAAGATATTATACCTGTTTGTGTCATGCAACTATATGTTCATTCATTCTTCAAGATAAAAGGTGAAGGCAGAACTAAATTATCCTACCTACCTTAAGCATATCAACAAAATAAGCAATTCAGGTGCCTCATATCAGACCCACCACATTTTCCAATCAAACCTGTCACTTAATTTAGTATGTAGTTTTCAGGGGCAACCAAAGAGTTAAAGCATTCAAATGTGCACACTGCAGGTTATCTGGGTTGAATCTGGGACTTTGCTGACTCTCAACTCCTTTCCACTTTAACAGATGGGGTCAAAGGTGGAACTGCAGATGAGAATTAAAGACACATACATCCCTTTAATCAGATAACACATTCAAAGACTTGCAAATTCCCAAGAAGCCACTTTACAGGCACGTGTCATGGACTATTCCATAAAGGGGGAGGGAATTGTGGAGAGGAGGGAAAGAGGACTTACTTCAGCTAACTGGCATTAAAAAGGACAGGAAATTAGGGAAAACTAATGGGAACAAAATGGGATGGATTGCTAGCATTCAGAATGCTTTCTGATTGCACGCATCTCCCTAGAGAGGAACTCCAATGTTTGAAGCTTCACACTCTGCATCCAAATGCTTTTTCTAACTTTATTAAGCAGCCATGTTTAAGAATACTTCATAAGAAATATTTTAATTAGAGATGAGCTGAAGTATCTTGCCAGTATGGGTATGTCCAGCAATACCAGGATGCCCAGGAGGAAATAAAGTCATTCATGCTGACTAGTACTCACAAAATAGTGCAGGTCAGGTAATGAGAACCTCAAGAAATTAATGATTCTCTCTCCCACCTGGCCAGAAAAAGACTGCCTGGAGGATATGTGCTTGCAGCAACTATTTTCTCATCAGCATTCTTCTGATATGATTGTGGTATGAAGAAAAAGAATAGGAAATCACGAAAATGAGAGAAGATAAAAAGAGGAGAAAGAAGAATTTTATGCCATCCTAGCTAGTCTATGGCTTTGTTCTCTGATGACTGCATTCCTTTGCATCTCACACAAGACCAAGCAATGGGGCACATGGCATGCTCTGTCAGATGAAAAGCATCTGACAGATACACCTGTACACACCCGGCTCAAAGGTGTTCTAACTTCTTTTTTGACTGGAATACAGTCAGAGATTTGTACTCTGGGGTGATGCTCTTGAGGGCTGTTGAAAAGGAGGAGCCTATCCAGTTCCTTTATAATAGGATCACTACGCTTAGAGCTTCCCTTCTTATAACCTGATCCTTCATCTGAGGTATAAATTAGCAGAAACTTTTCTAGTACATCTTTGAATGAGAATTCACAAAAGCAATAGATTTAAACTGGTATTTTAAAACTGCTTTCTACTTTTTAAGGTAAACATTCATTTTCCTATTTCAGTATTTAGCAGTCTCATCTGTCTTGAAATTGGAACCTTAAGACCTTTCATTAAGATTTTGACAGGGAAATCACCAACTGGCTTGTGAACTTAAAAATCAGTTCAGAGTAAGACCTCTCCTAACATTCAATAATCATGGGCAGGTACCGTCAATCTGGATCCAAAGTGTATTTATGACACCTCTTAAGTCATCTTATCTTAACTGATTCCACAAACTATATCCAGAAATGCAGTAGTTCTGGTGACTTATGACAAATATGTTCCTCTTCCCACGTTTCAATGGAAAAGCCTGGGGATTGGCCATGCAATGAAATCTAAGGTGCCCATTTCTTAAGCTTTCGTTGAATTACAGAAAATGTGAGAATGAGACAGAACTTAGGAAATGTAGTCACTGGACACCACTGTAAACGAAATCTGGCAGGTTGTCATAAAAAGCAACATGTGGCTGTACAACTGTTTAACAAATGATATAAGACCAATCTGTTGATTGGTTCAGACCAGAATGAAAGATGTGGCCCTTCTGGAAAGCCTTCCTTCAGCCAGCCACACACAGGACTGAAAAGGGATATTAGAAAGAGACAAAGAGCAATGGCAATGTAAGAAATAATTTTTATATGGCTGACTAAAAATGACCAAGAACAGCACTGTTGTATGGACTACCTCTTGGCTAGAAAAAGGAAAGAAAAGAAGGAGACAAAAGATGAGGATGATGCTTTTGTATTATTTGCTGATTCCTAGGGTCTGCATGTGCTCAACATGCAGCAAGTTACCAACATTCTCTCTGGTTAGTCAAGCAGTTTTGCTGCAAAACATTTGCAGCACACCAACAATTCTGCCATGGAGGGCACAGACTGGAGCTAAGCTGATTATAGAACAGTATCACATGGGCTTTCTTTTAGAAAGTATTTTATTTTTTCTAAATTAACTGTTTTAATTATTAACTGTTTTAACGTGGACTGCAATAAGATCCTATGCAAGCAAGTTACACAGAGTGTTGATGTTGGATCTGCTGCCCTAAAACAGTAAATCAAATTGACATCTGATCTTATATCTGATGATCCTAAGAACTAAAACCAGATGCTTGAGAAAAACAGATAAACATATTAACTTTGTTGGAACAATAAAGAGCAAACAAGAAAATACTGATATTATTCAGTAAGTGAATTTATTTAACATAGCTTGTGTTTGACTTTCTCCAGAATCATTAATCTAATAAAAGACTATTGAGGCTTAAAATAAAGCTATGGTTTTTATTTATAAAGATTAATAGCTATATTAAGTCACTATTATGAGGGAAACAGACTCCCACCATAGTTTCCCCTTCTTGTCATATAAATGCCCAAATAAAATAAAAAGAAAGAAAAGAAAGAAAAGGAAGAAAAAAAGAAAAAAGAAAAGGCTGGTTAGGTAAGATCTATTACTAGAATAGCTAGTAAGCATAGCAAAATTTGACATAATGACAATTCACTGCTGAAGATGACATTTATTTCAGGTTTCAGGCTCTTGACTTTCAACAACAAAAGCCACATTACAAACTGCAAATGAAATAATATTCCAGCCTCACATAGTGACTCGGTGAGTAGAAGCGACAAAGCCTCACCACTGGTAAAAACATCTCCAGCTTAGAAACAGACAACAACTGACCAGAGAGAAGACTGTGGCTTAGTTACATTAACATCCCAATAAACCATGTTGATTCAAATTGTTTTTTTCTGTAGGACAGCAGAGATTTAGAAGCATGAAATATTTGAGGGCTAGCACTATAGGAGGTCAGAGGTAACAACTGCAGATAGCAGCATTAGTGCTTCTCCTCACAGTCATTGCTTTGGCTGAGTGAAGAGGCCTCAACCTCCAAGCTTTCTGGTACCAATCCATCCCAAGCAGCCAAAGTCTGCCTGTACATCTGCCACATGGCTTCTATTTAACAGCACCTACATCATTTCAGCACTTCACCCCAAATAATCCTACTATACATCCTGTTGTTTCTACTAAGATTTTTATATAGCAGAAGTCTTATTGAGGAGATGCAAGTGCTGTTCAAGCAAGGACTAGGTAAAATACAAGAAGGTGTTGGCTCCAAAGTGGCATTTTAGACATATGTGCATATGCATCACTGCTAAATGCACCTTCTACCTGAGATGCCAAACCTATTCCCCTCAAGCAGGGGATGTGCAAATATCTGCACTGCAGAAACAGAGAAAAATGAAGAATACAAATAACATTAATGACACTTTTTACAACATGACCCCTATTTAATATAGGGCAGGACCCACGTATAAGAATACAAGCGCCCTGCAATAAATAGCAGTGCCATATTGATGTATGTGTTTATGGGTGGCAGAGACCAAGAATGTAAGGCAGCTATTTGTCTGGGAGCTCATGGGAAAAGATGCCATATCTTACACAGTCCTACATCCTTCAGACTTGTCTCTACCTTCCCTTATCACTTATATTGCTGTCACTGTACTTTCAGTGCATAAGCAAATGTTCATAGGGGCTAAAACCACTGAATAGCTTTTTTTAAAAATGGAATAATAATGTCTAGAAAATTAGAAAAATACTGCTTCCTTATTTTAGGATCAAAAGAAGAAATATGACAAATGAGGATGTTCAGTTAACAACCTCAAATTGTACTAACATTTTTCTCATCATAAAGTGATTAACTTTAAATGGTATTCCAATTTAATGTGAATCTGCAGAACCTACTCTGTCTAATTCTGAAAAAGTAATAGGTAAAGTATGTGCATTAAGAAAAATACCATAGATTTTAATCCTATTCAAAATCTTTCAAACTCACTATATTTAATAACAAAACTACAAAGTAACTATAGGCCGAATGCATTCTTTGCTGATGCTTGCCTGACCCTGCAAACCACTGCAGGCCAGTGAATTGCTGGGATTTCTCCGGTTCATTCCCAATAACATTATGGGGACCAAAAATGCTCAGAGGCAGAGCATGAACCAGACTGGCACAATAATGCAATACAAGCACCATGAGAACTTCTCAGAAGGCCAACAGCTGGTCTTAGCTATAGGCACTTTCGTGTGATTTCTAAACCCAGAAGGAATATCCACATCTCCAATATTTGCTTTTTCTTGAGTACTCTTTAATGTATGAATAGAAATGCTAGTTGCTTGAGCTCACTAACCTGCAGTTGAATAGTTTGTCCTTCCTCATCAGTTACAGAGAGTGGATAGTCATGAGCCGTGTTTTAGGGCAGACAAATTGGGCTGTCAGTTCTAATGTGTGAACTGGGCTATCAGGCCACATTTTGGTTAGGAGGAAAGAGGCCTACTTATGAACACCAACAACACTTAGAGATTAGTTTCTATTGTTTCCAAGGAGATTTAACAGGTCCCAATATGTATTAAACCAAGGAGAAATTGAAGGGGGAAAGAAAAGGGAGAAACAGATGGAAGGGGAAAAGAGGGGGGAAGAAAAGAGGGAAAGGGGGAAAAGGGAGGGAAGGGTGGGAAGAAGAAAGGAGAGGGTAAGAGATGCTTCCAAAAAATATCTGCACTAGAAACCAAACTCCTTCATAATACATTGCAACATAGAAAAGGGTTGATATTCAGAAGTGACTTCAACAGAAGACGCACTGTGTTATCTCTTGATGTTATAGCACAGGAATGTTGTTCAATATCCTGCATTAATGAAGGCACTCCTTAAGTGTAATATTACAATAGAGAGCATAAGAAATACCGCTGAGGTCAACACCATTCTATTAACTGTCATCCTGTACAGCAATATTTTCTTTGAATATCATTAATGCTTTGTCCTTCCCTTTGTTCTAATTTCTGAAGGCAGCAGAAACTAAAACTTCCTCCACAATAATTTCTGCTTTCTTCTTGGCAGACTAATGGTATTAGACTTGTGAGAGAAATTTACCTTGGCAATGTCTCATGCACAGGTCTTTTCAAAAGATATGTTGTTAGGAGGAATCCTATTAAGCAGGCTTTTTTGCTACCCTCAAAACATAGATGGTAAAGCATTTTTACTTATAAAGAGGATTGCTTAGTTTTATTTATTATTTTGAGAGAGAATCCATTAATCTGCTCCTGTGCAAACCATGCATCTCTTTACGTAAGAGTAAACTCAAGCTGCCTATTCTCCTTGCTGTATCAGATTCATTTTCATAGATTGTCAAAACCAGAAAGGATCAATATGATAATTTAATCCGATCTGCTGCTTAACACAAGCCAAAGATGTTCATACGGTAATCTTTGCACAATAAACTCAGTAATTTATGCTTTAAAATACACACACCTCTAAAAAAAATGTATTCTTGTATTTGAATTAATGAAATCTCTCAAAGCATGAAGCAAAAATACTTTAGAGAACCCCAATTTTAGCATGTTAAGAAAAAGTTTAACTAATGTGTACTGTGGAACATCTGAAACGCTCAAGCATTTTAAAAACTCTCAGTAACTGCATTCATTCAAATCAGCGCTGAAGGAAAAAACTTAAAACACAGAATTTCTTTACACACTAGGCAGATTCTAACTACTGCCTTAACACTGCCCTAGGGATGCGGATTGTATGCGGATTGAGGGATTGTATGAAACCTTCTAAAAAAACCCAAGCAAACTAATGAATGAGAAGTGTTAAAGGCTAGTCAGTGAGGATCGTAAGTACCAACATACTAACTGCACGACTATGATGGGAAGGGTTACACTGAAGTCAGCACTGCCAGTGACAAGCTTGGAGAGTTTCTATTCATTTTTAGAGCCTGCTAACATACTAGCAACAGTAAAGGTTCACAGACCTTACCAGAAAAGGTAAGGTTTCCTTTCATTTCCATTCAATGCTGATTTCCCCACAACACAGATTGCTAAACCTGCCAAATGAACAGCAACCTAACATAGCTTCACCAGCTTCCATTAATACTAGGTGAGGAGCTCCCATTTTAATAGCTGGACTAATTAAGCTGGAATTCCGTCACTCTGTCTATTCTAACTGGATACAAAGTGGCTGATCATAATTTGTAAAGGCCATCCATTCATAAGGAAAATGCAACATGTGAAGCAACCCAATTTTTCTGTCTTTTCATTATGGCGTAATTTACTTTTCAAATAAACTTAAATTTGTTTCCTTATGTATCACCCACTTAAGGACTACACTTCCTGAAACAACAAGCAATGCAGATCAGCCACTGCAAACAACCCACAAAAAATTCTGAGAACATCCAGATATCAGAGATGACATATGTATGGGAGATGTTTTGGTGTCAACAGTCCTGTAAGAAGCATGAACAGTAGTAAGAGCACTGCTCAGAACTGTAAGAGCTAAGACAGGAGACAGTATTTCAGATGGTCTAAAAGCTGCGTTAGTGCCCCTCAATAGGTTCCCCTCTGAACTATAATTTTTAACCTTGCCACAATATAGGGACAGATAAAACTGAGTCTTTGGCTTTGCCTGGAATATATGGGCTAACCTCTTGAAAAAATAGTTACATGAACACTGCATCTGAAAGAAAAAGTAATTTTATTTTGGAATAATTACTCCAGTGGAATTATTTTATGTTGACAGCTATTCTGAGCAAGATCTGTGGTATAATAAACTTGAAATAATATCTTCTATCACAGACACATGCTAGTAAGTAGTCCCACAGATAGTATTAAAAGGCATATAGTACTAATGGAAGACTAAAAGTACAATTCAACCAGACTGACTAGCAACGGGAAGGAAAAAAAGAGTCAGGTATCTACCCATGATTTTGCATATCAACTTATGCAGTTCTACATCTAATTTTCCTTCTTAGAAAAGAAAAAAAAATCAACCCCTTTTTCTCACTCCAACTAGCTGTATAAAAAGGAAAATAGCTAAACCACCCCATCTTGCACATGAACATAGATTTATTTCTACCATCTGAAGCAAACTAATCATGAACTTCCAAAGCATTTGAAAGGACAACCTTAAAGGACTGATTATAAACCAATAGAACTGAAAACTAGAGAACGTCTTAAAGCGTTTGTTTTTAAAAAGGTCAATTTGTTGTTTCCTGTCCCCTTTTAGCAATCGCAATATTATTTAAAGAAATAACTAGGAATAGGTTTGAAAAGTTTCTCCCTAGACTACACAAGAATCTTTATGTTGCTTCATGTGTTACTGTGAATCTGAGAGAAACCACCAAAACATAAGCACAGTCCAAGAAACTGTATTTCAGGAGAAGAACCAATTGTGATCCCTGAAAACCTGACTTTTCATAATACTGACACACAGTATTAAAAATAGAAAAAAGTAAAATTTTGTCTTTGAGTAAAGTGAATTCTACTTTGTTGCTAATAACCATTACCTAGGAAAGTAAATGAAAATATGACACCCTCATATTTGTCATGCGTTTAAAAGCTGATCAGCATCTGCTGAATGCTTCAGTATGAAGCGTAACACATACTCAAAAAACTCCATACACTTAGGCTTACGTTTTCAAGTAACAGTCCATGGGCTAAACCAAAATAAAGCGTTCCTCTGGATCAGTCTGTAGTAACTTTCTTGTGCTACTCAACAGGAGATACAAACAGGAGGCAGGACTTTAATCCCATGCCAGCTCAACCCAGATTTACCCTTTCTTCTCTAGAATCTAGTCCATGACTTATAGAATTGTTAAGAATTCTGATCTAGGCGTTGCTGGCTATGCCCTGCCGACATCCTTGAGAGTAAGTGCAGAAAATCCCCACTCCATCCTGTATTACATGTGACCAGAGATCCAATTCCCTCCCAGGGTTTGACCCCAAGACACAGCCCCAAATTTCTAACACAAGATCTCCCACAGAAACACTGGATGCTAGATAAAAAGCATCATTTTCTTCCCACAATAAACAATATAACATGCAGCTGTCATAAATGAAGCCACTCTATATATTTGCTGTAAGTGTTTTTCAGACCTTTTAGCCCTAAAAGCAAAAATAAAACTCAGGATCTTTTTCCAGGCACTGCTATTTCTGTCATTATTTTGTATGACAATTCACAAAATGACAATGTAATAAAAAGTCCTTCCAAATATGAAGGGAAGAGCATCTGATAATTGTTTCACTTAGGATTACATTTAAAAACTGATTGTTAAGGAAAATTTCTAGAATAAAACTCCTCACTAACAGGGTAAGATTTCTGGAGAACATACACACTGGCAGATGTGCAGACGTTCTTGTAAGGAATATGATGCTCCTTTCAAAGCTGCTTAAACTTGATTTTATTTCAGGTCTGCAACTAAATTTTTTTTGTAAATAGATTTAGGCTGTCAATTTCCAGGCATGCTGTGCCATCAGCATGTAGAGACTGCTGTGACAAACATGGAAGCTGCAGCAGCAAATTTTATTATAAACTGGTAATTGAATTGAACAGGTTTACATTTGAATAGATTTACTGCAGCATGATCTCTGACATGCTGCATGGGACTGAAATCCTTGTCTGTACATAAAGAAACATTTAAGACACAATAGGAATTATTTCAGCTCAGTGTAAGTCCATGAAGTCCACGTTAATCAATAACTTTACACCAATTCACACATGAAAGAAATAAGTATATCACCTTTCTTTATTCTGTGCATAAAGGATGTGGTCAAATCCAAAGCCAAAAGCTCATCTCCAGACATTCCCATAGGTAAAAACAACACCACCTGTCTTCAAAAGTACCTTCCAATAAAATTTAAAAAAAAAAAAAAAATCTTTGTTCCAAGTACAGTCCTAAAAGTGTACTATGAATCAGTATGGTTTCAGGAAAGAAAACAAAATGCCCTTGTAGGTTCTTTTAGGTTGTCCTATTAGGTGGTAGGTAAGCAATATCTGAAAAGATGGTAAGTTATCTCTCACTGAGACTAAAAGACTCAGCAATTAAAAATAAGTAGAAATCTTACTGTGTTTTGACAGAAAATCTCACACAATAAGAATAGAAGAACTATGATGTGCCCAGGTGTGGGGCTACTAAAAGGAACCTTCTTTTCAAAGAAATTAGCTATTTTGTCATTGTAGAACTTTCAGAAAAAGGTATGCACTTCTAGGATGGAAAATTGAAGAAATTCTGACTGAGAAAAATTGTGGGATTGATTTGCATCCATAAACAATGACCTCTCAGGCAAAAGATCTGACTCACAATGTGCATCTGAATTGTCTAACTAAATTAACTCAGTTACCAAAATCATGTGCAAAAACACAGTAAATCTGTACACAATTTTGGTAACTGAGATAATTATTACTCATTTGTAGAAGAGTCAATTAATTTCCTCATGCAGTCCCAGAAGCTGCACACAGACTAGACTTTTTAAATGTATATGTTAATGGATGTGCAATGGTACCTCCAAAAACTAAAAGAAAAAGTCTAAACCAATCCAACGGTATATATTCTTGGTAGTACTGTTTCATTTCCAAACAAGTTCCTCAATATATCTGCATATTAGGTTACTAGTGATACAGGGTCTTAGCTTACTAAATAAAGGTGTTAAGCAGAACCGTCCCTTTCAAAAGGTGCCATACTCAGCCATTTCCTTTCTGTCTACAGTTTAGCTAAGCCTCACAATTTAACCTTTAAGTAACTGCTCCTAGTGGTCAGTTATATGAGGATTTCGGCAAGTAAAAGAACCCTCCCACCACCACTGGAAGAGAGGGTCAAATCTTGCCATTCTTACTGAGGCAAAATCCCCATTGAATCTGACAGGAGTTTTGCTCAAGTAAGACTAAGGACAGCAGGATTTGGCTCACAGGATCATAGCATCTGCCAAAGCAGTTGCACAGAACAAGGTTTATTCTTAGTAAGTATAATCCAATAAGAATATGTCTGTAGGTGCGTGATAGGCCTAATTTGTCCATCATCTCTCCACCGGTCTACGTTGCTCTTGGATTTTACCCAGATAGCTGTATACTTAAACCTGTTTTAAATTACCATCAAATGATTTGCAAAAATCAGCTTAAAAAGCTGACTTTTAAAGTACTGACAAAGCAAAATTGCATAGGACTATTTTAAAGTGGTTGGTTAACACAAAGTACTCTCCACTGGAGAAAATATTTAGAAAACATTACATTGATTTTATTTTAAAAGGTTATCTAGCTCAGAAGTCCATGACATCTTCTGTTATTCTTTCTTGGTGGTAACAGTGCACTAGAATAATAACGTTTACAATACATGCACATAAAGTGTACTTTTGCATATACACTAACAGCAATAGAAGTGCATAGCAGGCGGCCAAGACTTAAGGAATTGCCTCTTTCTGTAACATTGATGAATCGATTTCTAGGTGAGATAGTACTGTTTCTCAGAAACATTTTCTTATGTTTACCTGTTATTCAGTATCTTAAAAATGTAAATGATAAACTCAACATATCCTTACAGGTAGGGGCATGTCATTATTTGCTCTAGTGTAGTTACAGTAACTTCAGTAGACATAATATTTTTACTTGTTTAACTGAGAATTAACTCTTTTGTTTGTCCTGATGAAATGGAGACTGAGTAAAAATAAGGAAAAGATGGCACAGAGCATGCTTCTGCCAAAACTGGGACAGCCTAACCGTGGATAAGGAATGGAGGAAGGAAATCTTTGAGAATTCATGATGTTAAGATATATTCTGATGATTATTCTATTAGTTACCTACTCTAGGAGACTGAATGCTGGGGTACAATTTTGATGTCCTACACATAGAAATATTCCAGAGAAGATGCAGTCTATATAGATACACCATGATTCCACAGCTTAGAAACAGGCTGTCAGGAAGAGTAAGCATATGTGAAAATTGCCTTTACAAGAACTGATGAGAACATTCACCAATCTCTCTCCTTTCCTGATTGCCCTACAATTGTTGCATGCATTTGCTTGCATATTGACTTGATTGGTCTTACCTTCTTTCAGCATGCCAACTTTTAGACACTTCATGAAGCGGCAGGCTTGGCAGGACTTGCGTCTGCGCTTTGTGATTTCACATTCATTCGTTGCTGGGCAGCTGTATTCTATATTACCTGTAGTAGAAAGTACAGGAAGAGAGAGGTATTCAGAATCACTGACTAACCAACACAATAGATATATGAAGTACTCGTACAATTGTTGTTATATTTGATTTTGGAATATATAAAGGATAAATACTGCTGTAGAAAGGAAAAACCTGTCAAGTAAAAATTACAACCTGAGATAAAAAATGAGCTTTTTGACTTTTTTTTTTTAAATCTAGACAGATACATATATAGAGCGATATATATATATATACACACACACACAAACCTGCAATTAACATGAGTCTGTGTCTGGCTCCACACATGGTCCCTAGCAAAATCCTTCACATAGGTTATTCCTGCTGGTAGCAGGAGGAAATTTTGTCATTTATTGTCCGTACTGAGCCACATGCTTAGGCTCCTAGCCTGAGCACTCTTCGTTTCCTTTTTTTCATTAATTTCATCAGTCTGTCTAGAATATAAAAAGGAGACTGTCGCGCTTTATAGCACAATCAACTGTAACTGATACTACAGAGCTTCACCCTTCTCCTTCCACACCAGGTACGGTGCCTCAGGCAGTGCTCACCAGCGTTGCTACCACCACATCTAGCACGTTTAACAGCTGCCAGGTCAGATCTCTCAGCCAGAACATCTTCCCTTCTCTCTATACAGAGTTCTTGTACTGAGAGGCATCAGAAATAGGATCATTTCTACCAAGTTGTCAGAATAACAAAAACTGGGAGAGATGCTTTCCTCTGCCTCTCCCAACTGTCCTTAAGGCCCAGAACAAGCTAGATCCTTAAATGTGAGCCGTCCTGGGTAAAGCAGTGTCTCTATTTTTTTTTTGTTACTGCTTAGTACATATTATTCATCCTTAAAATAAGGGAAAAAAAAAGCCTGAAAATTAATGAGTAAAATACATACGCGTAATTTTCTTTACATTTTTAAAAATCACATCTTTGGATATCCAAGTCCAAATGGGAGAATGTCTGTTCTTTTTTGCCCTAGTACCACTGCACTTTTCATAGAACAGCTTAGCTCAGCTTATTCATCTGCCCAGCCATGCATCCTATTACCCATGACTACATTCAGTATGACAGACTTTGCAGCAGTCAGAAGTTTCACCAGGAAACTGACTTTTAAATAAAGTATCTTCCCCATCAGCCTGTCACATCTTGCTTTAAAGGTATTTCTTTACTTTCTAACCCTTTCCCCCTGTGATTAAGTGCATTAGTATCTTAATGAAAATGCATTCTGTTTATTGCCCTCTTGGGAAGCAAGAGGTCATCACACCAAATGCATAAATTGTCATCAGAGACAGTCCGAGCATAATTGCAATTTTGCTGCTCCATGTTTGCTGCACTCAGGGTCCGTCAAAGTCCCCTGAAACATGCGCAGGTTCTAATAATTAGCATAGAGTCTGCCTGGGACCACAGCATTGATGAAATATTTCAGAGTTAATCACACTTTGTAAACACTGATTTATATTGACTACCTTTCTCCAGACTGATGTCTCCTCATTAAATATCACATTAGTGGATTGCAGGATTGCACAAAGACTCAAATGCTCAGCAACTGCTAATTCAACAGGAAGTAATACTTAAACCACTTACATCTATTGAAATTTGGTTAAGTATTTATGATAAAGGAGGTCTGCGTGGTGCAATATATATTCTGCCAATACAACCAGCATACTTTGCACAACCTTTTCAGCCCTTTGCAGGCTTTATTTCTCCTGAACATTGCTGCATAGCCGACTTAGGAATGCTGGTGAGTAAAACAGATCTTGGTATGTCTGAATGCTAATGGTTCTTGTTGACAAAACTCAAACTCTTCCCCTTTCTTACTCCTGAGACGAAACCTATTTGAGAAACTGAAGGATCTGGTGGGTAGGAAATTTGGCACAACAGTTCCTGCAAAACTTCTTTCCAATACATATTATTGAAGGTAGAAATAACGCTCCTGGAAGGATATATAGGAAAGGATGTTAAGGGCAAGTGTAAAAAAAGATTCACATCTTTTCACACTCTAACAAGGCGCTCTTAGCAAGGCACAACCACTACACAGGAAGACCTTCAAAGACATTCACAAATTTTATCTAATTAACTTCATCATATTATAGTAAGAAATGTATTACCATCCTCATTTCAAAAAAAGAAACAGGGAATCAGAAATGCTTTGCACAAGATCAAAGATATCTTTGCAAAAGGTCAGACAGGCTCTTGATCAAAAACAAGATCGAGATTACAACACAGAACTTCAAGCAGCAAAGCTCTGTAACAAGGCAAGTTGAGCACTCCGACTATAGCCAGAGCCCTTGTGCAAAGGCACAGATGACAAAGGTACAGATGTCAACACCAAAAAGTAGCATTCAAAACCAGAAAAGTATAAGCAAGATTGTTTATTTGCCTAAGCGGACACTTCTAATCCACATCCTAGCATCTCGGTCTTGCACAAAATCCCGTGAAACACACAAGGGTCCGTAGTGCGCAGCACATTATGCATAGACAACATAACTTATTTTTTTCCACAAATTCTTGCCACTTCAAGAACTCTAAAATGAGCTATTATTCTAGTCACTTAGATTCCAATACTTTGGCTTGGAGGGGAGAATCTTCTCCTACCGATTGAGGCTGCTTTGCTTTAATGAATTATATTTTACAGCAGATGTTCAATCTTAATTTTTTTACGTTAGTAAATAAACTTGGAAGATGTTGGAAAGAGTTCCTCCAGAGAACTCAGTAGAGTTACAGTAACTGGATTTATTGCTGCAGCAAAGATCCGTATCTTACCAATGGCTGTAGCTACTTCCCCTAAAGTGTTTAAGCATTTGAGAATATGGAGAAAACTAACATTTTGTCACCACTTCACATATGAATGCAGCACTTCATCAAATATCCCCACAGGTAGATTTCATTTCTGTCAATGAGTTTTGTTTAAAAAAAAAAAAAAAAAGCTCGTAGAATTTTGCAATGGACATATACCTGGATATATATCATATTCAAAATGTGTTTCACCTAGCACTCAAACTATCAGTGGATATATTTTGGTAAAAAACTAAATTTACTGCACGTTTCACATATGAATGCAGCACTTCATCAAATATCCCCACAGGTAGATTTCATTTCTGTCAATGAGTTTTGTTTAAAAAAAAAAAAAAAAAAGCTCGTAGAATTTTGCAATGGACATATACCTGGATATATATCATATTCAAAATGTGTTTCACCTAGCACTCAAACTATCAGTGGATATATTTTGGTAAAAAACTAAATTTACTGCACGTTGCAGGTCATTAGAGCTCTCATAATTTCTTATTTACTTCTATATACTAAAAATAAAGAAAGAAATTATTTTAAGAAGTGTTTGGGAATCTGCACAATTTCACAGGTGCGCTACATCTATTCAAGATGCTCAGATCTGCATTTTATTTAAATGAAGAAGATTCAGAAGGAAGCTCTACCATTTAGTTGTCTACTGCGTGATGCTAGAGGCTGAAATTGAGCAGCTAGTAAGAGGAAAAGTTGAGTTTGCCCAGTCCTGTCAAGAGTCGGAGAGGTAGCTGTATTATACAGTGAACAAAATCAACATGGCAGCTCCGAGTCTTTAAACTGGACTGACAAGAATGATCGAGCAATTTATAATATCTCCTGGCTGGTTTTCAGAAAGAACTCGGCTCTGATTACTTATTTCTGAGTCTTTTGTACAATTAGTTTGCAGGCAATATAATTTTCTCACTTACTCCTTAATAGAATCATGCAGCTAGCTGGCTGATAGAATAACAGCGTATATGTAAAACTCCTGCCTGGAGTGCCAGGGGATAATTTGTATATTCCTTTCAGTAGCGTAATGGACTTTTACAGTTTGGCAGTTAAAGGGCTGAGTAATGTAAATTAGTATGACGTTTGAAAATAAAAATATATGTCAAATCTTCACTCCCCAAACACACTGCCCTGTGCTGTAATAATACAATGGGATTTATGCCAGCCTGAGTACCTTTTCTCTCCTCATGCACTGAGGAATGTTTATTTAAAAACAGGTCCTTTTTTCTACTAATTTTTAAAACTTTATTATCTCAGCCAAAAGATGAGAAAATACTTCTAATACAAGATGAGAAAATACTTCTAATACACTGTGCCTATCAAGACTCACTAAAAATATGTTGCCATTTGATCTTGAGATAGCAGGTGAACTGCAAAATCCTGCAAAACTGGCTCTCTGGTTTTAGATGCTTCAGACTGTCAGATCTTTACAAACAGCTTGAGGATAAGTGGGCCAAGATGCCTTTCTTTTAATCTCACAGACGGGGTCTGGAGATTACCTGAATGAGATGTGGAGTCATAGTACAATATTAACGGTACAGGGACTTACTTGCTGGCTTTACAACCCAGGTGAGCAACTAGACTTAGCCAAGATTCTCAAGACCATTTTGGCCATTTCTTGCACAGAAGTAACAGCAACACACAAGGTAACAGAAGAGGAGGAGTGAGAACCATGACAAAGAAGAGGCCACTGAAAGCACTGGGCCTCGTGCCTTGGCATCTTATCCCAAATGAAGTTACTGTCATCAACAGTTACAACTTTAGAACCTCACAGATATCCAGGGTGCAAAGCTGGCTCTAGAAACTGGCTCCAGTCTGTGGAACAGGCTGAAACAGGGGTCTCTCTTCCAGAAATACGAGAATATTTGATATGATAACACTAAAGATGTAAAAGGATTGCTATGAGCTATCGGAATATGCTCAGAATATCTTTGGATGAGTAAAAGACGTGAGGAAGACTGAGTTACATGGTGACTGCATGTAAAAAGTACTGGAAAGAGTAGTCATGATCCACTTAGAAAAGCAGGAAGAACACTGAAGATACCAGTTCTGAAACTTTTACTGTGTGGGAGCGTAGGTCCAGAAATAAAAATAAAAACAGAAAAAAAAGCAGCAAACCAACAGAGGAGAATTAAATATTCCTTCAATGTAATAATTTCATGCTATAATCAGCTCATGAAACTGTATTTCAGTATCTCTTTATTTATATTCACCACTACCCCATTTTCCTCCTAAACTTCCTCTTTGAGCTTCTGTAACCTAATACCTTTTTTCACAAACTTGTATTTAAAAAGCAAGGATTCTCATTATTCTTAACAGAATTGCTGGATCTTTCTGCAGTAAGATTTTCCCCAGGTATCACCTTCATACTCCGTTTTCCTGGGTAGACAGACCCAAAGGAATACACCTGCTTGTCTATGGACTAGCATCCATGAAAACTCTGGAAAATGAAAGGTAGCCAGGATTACAGCTATAGGTCTTCTGGGAATTAATAAGAGAAGTCTTAGAAAGGGAGACAGGAGAACCTAAGCCAACACAGAGAGTGAATTACAGTAGTGAATTACAAGGTCACACCTTGATATGTAATCCAACCAGAACAGAAAATAATAGTTCCTGAGAAACTGAGAAGTAGGTGCTGTTGGAAATAAAGAGTAACTTAGGAAAAGAAGGATAGAGAAAAGGTCCCAGATGGACTTAAAAATGTATTTGATATTTATAGGTCTTAGCAAAACTGAACTGAGGAAAGTAAAAATATTTTCTCTCAGGTTAAAGTTTCGGTTCTTGCAGACTCTGTTCCCTACTTTGCAGTCAGAACTCAACTGAATTTAAGTATAAGTAAATATTTTCACAAGTAAAAGCACTCTTATCGATAAGGTTTCAGAAACGGGGTCAGGTTGAAATAAGGTTGCATCTGAACCTAACTGAATCCAGTTTTGGCTGACAAATCCTTAGATGGATTCACCCGATACTGTAGAAAGCCCTATGAAGTATAGACCTGTGAATTCTGCTACACGTCATCTGGAGCTGATTAAGCCTAAAGCTGACTGTATTCACAATTTTTCACCCAGATGACTTCAGAAACAATAGTGCACACACAGAGTTCCAGAACATTTAAAAATTTGGTTCCTAAATGTCTCAAACATATTTTTAAGATGATAGGACCAAAGGTTATGCTTGTATCTCCATTGCTTGTGCTGCATTTTCTCCTACAATAAGAAACTCAGGAGAAGCACCTAGTTTTTAAATAACTCTACAGTGTAAGATGGTATTTGACAGAGGGACACAGCCAGATTAAAAGTACATTTTAAATGAAACCACTGTGTTCAGTTGCTTAAAAGAAGCCAGTGTACTATGTAACTGAACTATCATATACTTAGAACTTCTAAAATATATTTTTTATTTCTTTTTCTTTTATTCCTAGAAAGCAACATGAACGGAGATTTAAAATGAAAATGTAAAGGTGATGCTGGTTGGTCTGACTGCATGATATTTTTGCATGAGCCTTTAACATCAGGTAGATGGGTTTCTAGCATCATAAAAACCATGATAATTTTCAATATGAGGCTGATATTAGGGAGCTGAAAGACATCTGTAAGGGCCCAACAACCTTTGATTCCCACTGAAGTCAACTTCTTTATCTTCAACAGAAATGAAGGGTATTTAGGTCATCTTAAGAGAGAATCAACGCTTCGAAGACACAAATAGAACTGATCCCCTGCCTCCTGGGAGTCACTGAAGAGTTGTCCAAGTCAGAAAGACTGAACTATCTACATTTTGTCCCTATTGATACGTAATATAGGTTGATTTTGATACATCCTACCAAGCTAGCGTGGAAAATTGTCATTGTTTGTTTATGAGCACACAGAACGTCTTGGTCTGTAAAGCTGCAAATCAAATGAGTTTCACAGCAATAAAAAAAGTAATTAAAAAAGTTATAGAAACAATAAAATACATCATTTGCTGAGACTTCACATATACAGTTTCAAACTAAACAGACCTTCATAAGTGGGCTGAGAGCTTTCAAATAGAGACCCAGATGTAATTATAATGGCATTGATACATACCACTGTACTATTAGTACTATTTGTAAACCACAACTCTTTCTGCGTATTTCTGATGGATTTGAAATAGCCATGCACAAATCAGGATGCTCATTCTTATTCCCTAATAACCTAAGTGCAGCATATTAATTTACAAGACTGTAAGGAAATCAGAGATAGTAAAAAGGATAGAACCATCTGCACACTTTTAAACTTCTCTCTGGTTCTCAGATTTCAGTGTGTTTATATTTTACTGCCTCATCTTATTCAGCTGCCATAGTTACACAATGACATTATGACAGGATTAAAAGACCTGTTGGAAAGCATTAAAAATACTTGCTCATTAGTTTGGTTGGCCATAGGCACAGAGAAACCAGAGGATAAGGGAAGATATCTATCATTGCTTGCTTAAAATATTCTTTGAAAGAAATGCTGATTCACGGACTTTCACTTATATAAGGAAGGTGAATGATTTAATCAGGTAATGGTAGTCTCAGGTGACATTTAGGTTCACTGGAGGGCTGCCATCTTTGCACCAGAGCCAAGGTCCACAGACCATTGCACCAAGATGCAAGCCTCCACCCTATCTTTCTATAAAAAAACTATAGTCTTAGCTACCAGTAAAGACGCTGAAGAGCCATAAAATCGAACTTAACTTTCTTTCAGTATTACAGGAGTCAGCTTTGAGAGATGCAAATTAACCTTCGAAAGCCACTTTGGTCATGTGCAACTTCGAATCAAACTTTATGCTGCCCATTTTAAGTGTCACCTTACCTGAATTTACATAGCTAGGTCTGACTTTCCCGATTAAAACAAAAAAACATAAAGATATACTTACTGCAAAGTGTTTGTACATTTACAAATTGGCTCAGTAATAGGTAACACTCTAAAGAGGGTTAACAAACCTGAACACCAAAGGGATTAAAAACAACTCTGAGTAACCAAAAAGGTGAACAAAGTACAAAACAGTTTAATCTAGCTCCTAGTTTAGGCAGGCTTTGAAGACCATAGGAACTATGTTACTGCAGAACTGTAGAGTTCAAGGCTCTTAGATGATCAGCATAAAATGAGATGGCAGACTTGGTCTAGTTCATGTAATGACCAAAAAGACACCAGTATTCCCAGGATGGAATATTTCTTGTTTGTGTTAAGAGACATGGACAGGTAACAACTTTCAAGGATAAAGCTCTTAAATGAGACAGTGAGGGTATGACTGCAGGGCTTCTTACCACCTATTGCTTTACTCATCCTGGGTATAAACAGAAGATTGCTGTCTCAATACTGTTCATCCAACAGTTTTTCACTAAAAAATAAACATATAAACAAAACAAAGCCCAAGAACTACAAGGACTATTGAATGCAAAATATTTTAGCTTTTGTGGCGAAATTCAAACACTGCCCAAGGAAATAATAAGTAAGCTCTGACACTTTTGCAACAAGCCTGACCAGGAAGACAACACGTCAATACCTAGGCTTTTCACACTGCCTTTCCATGGTAGTTTAAAGAGTCCAAAGACGACAGTCCTGAAGATTTGGAAGAAGGGAGGAAAAAAGATTTCTAGATGCAGGCCATTACTTTAGAGAGATGAAGGCTACAATAAAACAAAATCATAAACTGCCTTTGAATCTGTAAATGCTGCAATCTTTCTACTGAAAGCAAGAATACCATTTCAATCCACCTGCAGAAATGTTTAAGTTACAGGCACTGAGTAATTACATATTATTAATGCAAAATGTGTACTTACTAGTCTCTATGATAACTGAGCAAATACAAATTATGAGAAATGTATTTACACTAAATATTCACTACAAAATATCTAGTAAGTACAAGACCTCTGTGCTGAACCCAAGACTTTTGCACCCAGCTGACAACTGAAAATTCTTTTTTTCTCTCTTTCTTTTAATGAAAGCTTGGAGTTTTCAAGATAATACAGTGCACAGCAAAAACTGTGGAGAGACCCTAAAAATCAATGGACCTGGAACTATTTTTAGATGTTGCTATTTTGTGCTATCTCTGATGTTAAGCCAATTTTGGGGAGATTTGGCTGTGTGTTTCTGTGAGACATTGCAATCAGCCATCATGTAAATTATCCCAGAAGCAAACTGAGAGCCGCAGCTGACTGAGTACTAGGCTGAGCAGAGAGAACATCCAGTTCCCCCATCACTTGTATGTCACAAAAGGGGGCAGAACGTCATTAGATTCTACTATGACCTAAGATGACACCAATTTTACATACTGAGTCAGCTTTTTCATGGGTTTTGGTTTGGTTTTTTAGCCAGGTAATTTCTTGTTTCTAATTTTTTCTAGTATTACTGATTTTTATCATAATTTATGCATTCTTTACCACAAACCCAAATGTATTTCTGTGCTATGTTAAAAACACATATTAAAAAAGACAAAATTACTCCTTCTTACAATTCAAGACAGGGTTTATTTCACTTCTTTTAAGAAAATTAGCAGGGACTGCAAGAAGCAGGAAGAAGAGGAGGAGAAAGCCTTCAGGCAGGAATGGACATTTTTTAGAGTAAACTGCTGTCATCTGAAATGGAAAGTTAGTCACCATTACCCTTAAAACCAGGTGTATACTCTATGTTAGAGCAAAATTCGCCTCATGTAAGGGGCTAATAGGTATCCTGTCATGCACTTCACTTCTGTCTTATGTAAGATGCTAGTGGTGTACAGACACTGTGCTGGCTCTCTGAACAGCTGCCTGTGGCTTTCACCTACTAAGATTTCAAAAGACTCCTTTGAAATGGAAAGAATCCCATTGACTTAGTGGAAAGGACATTGGGCACGACCTGAACACAAGATGTGCTTCATAATCTAACTTTATCAGCTGAGCCTTGCTCTCACTGAAGTTAGGGCAGTTTTGCCCATGACTTCATCAGGAGTCGCACTTAGGTTCTACAAGTCTGAGCTAATTTAGTAACTCACAAACGATAAACAAGAAAGGTTTGGGAAGTTAAATGTTCTTTTTCACTGAATCTGTAATTAAGTACCCATCACAATTAAATTAGTATCATTTAAAATAAGCAATTCTTTGCATCAAGACACGTTATCCTTAAATATGCACAGTTACTATATTTGACTCCTCAGGTAGTCCAGATTACTATTCTGTATAAATTTCTTGGGGTTTTTTTCCATTTTCCTGTTTTCCTATTTGCAGATACGCAGTAATCAACCAATTTTAAAAACAAGCAGAGAAAGAATGTGGTATGAACCACATAGTGAAGTGGTACAGGGAAGAATGACCTCTAGGAACACTGTGACTAAATTCTGTCATTTAGAGCAAAAATACCCTCGGAAATTATTCTTCATGCAAGCTTAAAGGTAGACTTTGCCCATTCAATACATGAGGAGTACCATTTTCTTATATACTTCTTGTTCTTCACTTACCACAATCTGGTTTGATTCACCAGAGTAGTTTCCATTATTTTGGATGGTATCTGAAAACTGAGTAGTTGTGTCAGTTTAGACAGCACCATTAATGAAGATGCTGCCATGACATTACGATGGCAACATACCTCCTATTCTTAGGTTCTCCATTATTGTTTTTTCATTTGATGCTTCGTTTTACCTTACTGCATTATTTTTTTTTGTCTTCACAGCACTGTCACCTGCTGATGCAGCTAGTACTCTAACTGTACTGAGACTTTTTGCACAGCTGCCAGTTCTAACTTGAGCTGCTTGGCCAACTCCAAGTTGCTAATCTGGAGAATGACGTCCCTGTCTTGTGCTTCCATGCCCAGAAACTTGCTGTCTGTGGTGTGGTGTAAAGTTGCAGACCTATTACTGCCAGAAGTCGACATTTCAGTCGGTTAAAGTTTCTGTGGCATTTTTTCCTGCTCAAAATACAACTAAAATAATCGTGCACCAATTCAGTTCCGTAGGACAGCTATTACATAGCAATTAAATAACAAAAAAACAGACTTGCCAGTTGAAGTTGGTGCTTGAAGATTAGCAATCACAAAATACAAACTGCCTCAGTGGAAATATTTTTTCAGCTTTTCTGAAAAAGTTCTTGAAGGTCAAGTGAAATCACCTTTTTCAAAACAAAAACTTGAAATGAGCATCCTGTTTCTTCATATGCGCTCATTTTACATATGAGCCCAATCCACTAGGAATCTTCACACTTATGTTTGTTTATGGGTTGCAAACATTGTAACACTCAGCTCAATTAGAACACCTGAAGTCTTATGTTTCTCTTTAGTGGTTCAATGGCCATAATAAAATAGGTACTTCATGCTGGTAGAAGGCCCAAATCCCCCAGTAGTAAAATGGATAAGAGGAAAATAAAATGGCTATTGCCTCAGCAAAGGATAATTAACTTAACATTATTTTTCCTTATTAATTTTACATTAAATATGGAAGCACTATATTTAAGAAATCTTGACCAAATGTTTCAAATTTGGGGTTATGTGAAATTACAAATTGAAACTAACTTTATGGTCATTATCATAATTCATTTTTAAAAAGAAAAGTATACCACCAGATTGCATTGTCTTCCTCAGAATTCCAGGTGGTCAACATCTATGAAAATCAAGCAGGTTTTATTGAGGAGCTTAAATTTGGACTTAGCAACCTAATTTTAGTCTCTGAAGTTTGAATTTAATTTAATGTGACACTATATTCCTGTACAGGCCAAGCTTGGCCTCGTGTTCTTTAAATAAAGCACCTTCAATTTTACTTGAAAGGATGATATCTAAATCAAAGTAGAAGGTTATTTTGTCACCATTGGTTCTGAAGCTAGAACAAGTGGTCATGCAAATTATCCCATTCCTACTAATTTATGACAAAACATGTGGTGCATTTGTAACAGGTATCAAGAGCAGATTACTACAAGGTACGGGGCAGAGACCAAAAGCTGGCAACTTACTCTCCTTAAGATGTGATCTTACAGGTATTTGCTGAATCTATTTCAGGCCACTGTGGGTGAAAGACCAGTTATTAATACACTGATATGCACAAAGCACTACACTATTGCCTATTGTTCTGATTTTAAATGCCTTGGTGCTTTAACAAAAATAAACTGGATTTCTCTAACAACTGAAGTACAGTAGTGGTGTAACTAAAAGCAAAACCCAAGCACAATGCCTGTGTGCCAGCCACAAGTTGTGTTCAAGAGGTATCCATTACAACCTTCAGAAAACCTTCAGTTTTCTTTGCAACAATCATTTATGGAAATCCATGAGAAACTCATACAGGAAACAAATCTGAACCTGGACTGGATGGCTTCAGTGTTTTTCTATTTTTCATAATCAAACTAAATGTGGCAGTGGACTTAACAAGACTGACAGAAGAAGCCCAAAGGGGCTTCATGAGTAACATCCATAGGACCAAACACTATGAAGAATAAAAAGGTGCAGCCAATCTGAAGTCCTAACAGGATTTAGTCAAGGATTGTACTATTTCACTTTGAGCAAAAGAAAGAAAAAAAGTTTAAAGAATAACCAACCTTGAATTGTCCTCTTGAAGAAAGCCTTGCAGGCCTCGCAGGAAGCCACTCCATAGTGGTACCCTGATGCAATGTCACCACACACCAAACACAGTCTTTTGGGCATCGAGTTCAGCATATATTCACACTTGGTCTGTGAATCTTCAGCGATGGTACTGGAGCAGTCATCATACCGTTTCCTGACCGGCCCGTTGCCCCCAAGCCCTGTGGCCGATGGGTAGAGGGGAGGTGAGTCCAGCCCGTTCTGATGTCCATTCATGGTGGAACTGTAGCTCCCGCTGGCGTCTGAAGAGCCACCGGGGCTGTGGTGGTTGATGCTGTCCGTCAGAGAGGCAGGGCTCGACGGTTCCGTCTTGATGTACGACGAACAGCTAGAATCAATGTGTCGATCTTTGCTTGACATTCTGCAGAGAAGCCTGTAGTGGGGAGAGAGAGAAAGAAGAATCTGTGTATTAAAGACAGTGCTCTTTAAGGCTGCTCTGGAAGGGTTAGGGACTGCACATCATTCATTCGTTAGTCAATACCTCTTGTTCTACATGAAGGTAATCAGCATAAGGGCATGACAGAGCTTTGTCAAAGCTCCAGACAGGCAGTAAACAAAAACTTTAAAGAGACCAAATCCGTCTGTTGTCCGCTCCACCTGCCCTTTAGGCTATATGTCAACTTCACATCAACTCTAAATTCTAAACTTCACACCTAGTGAGTCAAAAAATTAAAAAATCCTATTAGGTGACTTGGCTAATTAATGTCCTCCTGTTTCCACTGGTACTTTCTTTCTGTAGATTCCATCATTATCAGGAACAAATATTTCCAGGTTTGATGACATAAATGTTCCCCTCCATAATTAATATTTGTCAAGACACTTGACTAAAACATGTATCCATCATCTATTGAACTAATCCAAGAATTGAAAAGCAAGTCTTCCACAGAGATTTTTTTCTTTCTTAATATTGCTTTATTATAGATACTGCTATTTAGTAACAGAGCAGCACATCAACTGGGAACTCTAACAAACAATTAAGGCTGGATTCCATTTTCAAAAAATCTAGAGTGAAATTGATTACTTTCTAGCCATTATCCTCAGACTAACCAGTAATAACTATGCCACTATCCCATATATCTCCAGCTCTGTAGGATCTGACATTTTACGTGTCCCATTCTTGGATTAAAAAAATATATATATTAGAGGAAATTTTAGATAGAAGTTTTGTCTTTCAGAAGGTGAGATTGTGTCTTCTCAGTTCTCACATTTTCAGAATTAAGCATCTGAGATAAAGCCATGTAACATTTGATCTGACAAACTGATGCCTTCTAGAGGGAAAAAAATTGTTTATTCCATCCCCAAGTTTTTTTATTATTTTTAAACATATTTTAGGGAGAACAAGGGACAAAAACAAGAATTAGCTCTGAATCAGATACTATCTTTATTATCTACAGCTGTGATTATGAGACCACAATAGGAAATGGCATACCCAGCATTTTCCTGACAGTACTCCCAGATGCTGCCAAAGTACAGGTGACAGTTAGGAGCATTTCTCTAGAAACATTTTCAGCAGAAAAGCAACTACCCCATAAGGCCACCCACCTGGAGCTATAGATTCATGTTCCCAAAGAAAACACATGAGTCCAGACAATTTGATTGACTTGACTCAACTTTCTAAAGTGATTTTTGAGATCTTGTCTTCAGTTTGTTGCCTTCTCATGTTAAAAAAAAAAAACAAACCAAATTTAAAAAAAATCAATTTCTACTTCAGATCTGGAATCAAATTCACCAATGGAAAATAGACATAAATCCCCAGAGTTGGCTTCCTTTCCAATGAGTGTAACTGAGATCAAAGTCTGACCCTTCATTAAAATACCTGCTTAGGATAAGATTTATCCTAAAATCAGTGCCCATGGATCTTATTTAGGGCCTCTCAATTGTTGTAATTTTTACTGTAAAATTCTATTGAAAACAAATGACAGATGGATTTGGGAAACAGCCAGACTGATGTGCAGAAATGTTACCCTCTAAACTTAAAATCAGTATTTATTTGGGGAGGTGGAAGGAGAAAGCTACCTGGTGTCAACAAATAGGCCAAGGAAATGGGAAGGTTAAAGCCATGAAAATATCTTATTACATTGGACCACCTGCTTGTGTTGTCCTTTCCTCAAGAACTGGAGGGGGGGAAATCCCCTTGCCAGCCTGCAGTAGCGTGTGCCTTTTCTTCTGCATCTGCTGCCTTGTAGCCGTCACTGTTAATGAGTGCTATAATTAATAGATAGCTCTCTCTTGTCTCTCTACTTGCACTCTGGGCTAAGCACTTTTCTCAAGTCAACGTTTGAAAGAAAGCGGGTCGGCACTGACTTACAGCAGCTCTGCAAATTCCTTTTAATTTAGAGCACTTACACCACCACTCCACTTATTACCTTATAATTACTGGACCGCTCTCACATACATTATGATCGTAGAATTGAGTAAGAAGTTATTAGGGTACTAAAACATGGTGTCTCTCTCTCCTCTTTTTTGACACTGAATTTTATACAGCTACGATTAAAAATATCAATTAACTTTCACATTCTACCAACTTATTTTTTACATTATTTTTCTATTCGCTAAGGTCTTTTTATTGACTAAACAGGTACTTGGTCTTCTTGTCATCTCCCCACTGCTGAGACTTCACATATTAAGTCTCAAAATACAGCAGCAAGAGTCACTGCCTACAGTCTGTCATAACCAGCTTGATGGCATGTTCTTGTCTAAAACTCCCACTGCCAATCTTTTTTTTCTAATTTGTGCAATAATGAGCTCGAATGTTACCCTTCCCTTCCCAGAAAAGCTATTTGCAATTAATTAGTTGTCCAAATGGATGTTGTCTTAGCCAGTGCAAAAGTGGCTATCTCCCACTCCAAGCGGTCAGAACCAAAACATAAACTCAGTTCTACAAGCATTCAAATCTGACCACCAGTGTTGCTTAGGCTAAAACCAGTCTGATGATGCTTCTAAAGTAGCAGTTTCTGGTACCAAACAAGACAGAGCTGCTTTTGGTTACAGCTTAAACAGTACAGACTGGATTGGTGCATGCCGGCAAAGCACAAATGCAGTTAAAACATTAACCATTCCAAGGAGAAGCAAAAACAACAGCGCCTGACTCTGAGAACAAAAACTTTCTCAATTTCCCGAAGGTGAACCAGAGACAAGGCTGGGTACTAGCTGCGGGTGGGCAACAGACACCTACTGCTTTCACTCCTTCGTTACTGCACCACATCTGAACGAAAGTTAATTCAAGACCCATCTTATATGGATGGCAGGTGGGACCACCATCAAATTATCATGCTGAACATTTGGAATAATGCCTAAGCTAGATCTCTGTAAAATCCCTCCCTCAGTTCCCTCCTAATTACTACTTAGCTCGTTACACTGAAGAATTCCTAGACACCATTGCATTATAGTCTAAAACTACAGTTGGAGCTTAATTCTCTTTTCCTCCCTGTGTCTGAAATTCTACAGCTCTATTATTCAAGCCTGAAATATTCACAACTATCTATAAATTCAATTGTCAGCCAGTGGGTTTTATTCTAGACCTCACTTCAATCTAAAATTAGAGGCACTAAAATTCACATTAACTCTAAGAGGAATGTAGTGAATAAGACTTTATTTCAAAAGAACACCTTTTTGTCAGAAAGAGCTATTTTCGAGATGATGGCTTTATCTGCATTCAAAGAGAATAAGCCCAATTCCACATTGTGCTGTTAATGCAAAATTTTTAGGTCACATTGGATTAATAAAAATCTAAATTTAGTTAAGGTTTATGAATAGAAATAACATGTGTCATATAAAAATGTACAGTATTTATTTTAATGCCTTGGTGGAGTTGTTTTTTTTCTTTACTATACTTTAAGTCAAATAAATGGCAGCTCCATTTGTGGTGGGCTGTTCTCAGGTAAATTTTCTAACAACTGGTTGCTCTTGGGTAAACTTTCCTTTCAGTAACTTTAGGGTAACTAACCAATTGACTCTAAAAACATTTCCATGCCCATTTACAACAGAAACTATGTAGGGTGCTGCAAGCCTCAAGTAACTATAGCATGACTCTTCACATCTCTACTAAATTTACTTCACAACTTCTTTAAGACCTGAAGCCAGTCACTGCTGGCAGAATGACAGAGCACTTCAGTATGCAACTCCTGCTTTAAAATGGTCTTAAACAATAGCAAATAAATTGTAATGCTATGTGCTTATGAAAGGTTGAATATATTAAGAATTTATTAATGCAATCACATTCATATTTCCATCTACCTGCCACATTAATAATGATATTGACAGTGCTGACACTGGCTAAATCAGTATCAATATAGAAGTGGAGTGCAAAAATTAACTGCATCTGATTACACTATATAGCCTTAAAAAAAGAAAACCTTCCCATTCAAGCCACTGGGAGCTCTTTATATTCTATCCATCTATGCAACTGGTTCAGAAAGTTACTCTTCCCTCATCTCCCTTATTACCAGTACCTAAAGGAGTTCAAAACCACATGCCAATACTTAATAATCCGTTAACACATTTCATGCTCACTTTTCAAGTAGGGAAAGCTCTGCTTATAGCATCACTCGTTACTTCAGAGCTGCGCTGGTGGTTTCAGTGACAATAATAATTAGTCACAATAATTACAGTGAACACCTTTATTACAGACCAACACAAAAGTTCACTTTTACCTGCACATGAAGTTTTTCCTTCCTTGAAGAGAGAACTACCCTATTTCCATAAATATCAGAATAGGTTGTTAGCAGTTGACATTTTTAATGACAGCTGCTATGTGGGAGCATCAGCAAGGCAAGTGTTGTTATGCTCACCTAAGTACTTTTTACACTAACAGTGCAATCCATCCCATTTTTCTCCGATACGTTCCTCTAATGCACATGGATGTTAACCAAAAAGGTCTTAACTTGTTATCTTCATACTTTTAACTATGAAAACCAACACATGAAAGAAAGTCTTGGTCTAGGTGACACAGTAAGTCTGCAGCACTCAGGAATGGAAGCCAGCTTGCTTTTACCATAAAAACCCGTATTTCCTGTCAAATACTGTGCTTACTTCCGGTATCATTTCACAGGTCTATACCAAAATCAGTAGACAGAAAACAGTACAGCATGTCCCAGTGATTTCCCATACGCTCCTTCTCTGAATCTAAGAGGGAAAAAAACATTTTTGTGGAAAGAAATGATAATGTTGCTTCTTGCACCGCTGCCCGCAACAACATCGCACGACTTTCACCAGGTCCTGTTAAAGAGCTGAGTAACAATTTCAGCCGAGCTGCTTTACATTGAGCATTTTTTTCTGCTTCAGCTAATTGCACTCTAGTAAAGTGGCAAAATGTGAATCACTTAGTAGGAAAATGGGCACCAGCTGCTATTGTCAGAGAATGGAGATGCCAAAGAAAAGGAAAGTGACTGAATGAAGTGTCATGTCAGAAATCAACGGTGCAACGTGTGATTTGAGAAAACATGACTACTTTACAGAGACAGGGTGTCATTATGGCATCACAGTAATACGATGCTTTGACAACTGCTGGGTCTAACATATCATCATTGCATTAAGGTGCACTGGCTTAGTTGGGAGAAGGAAAAGAAAGGATTTCTTCTTTTAATAAGAAATACCGTAAGGCCTGCTTGGTTAACCTAGTGGATGAGATCATTAGTTGTGAAGTATTATTAATCCTATCCCATGCACGCACAAACAAAACTGTTATTACACATTAGGTCTTAATGAACACACGTGTACAACCATGTTCTAAAGAGCAGCCTGTGTAAAACAGAACAGCTGTGGTGCGTTTTTTTGTTTGAGGGTCTTTTTTTTAAACCAATGCTGTTTCATTGTTTTCCGTAATTTCTTCATTCTTTTATGTTTTCTTGAAACCTTCAGCACTTCACCTTGGTAAGGGAAAGCAAAACAAGCCAATGACTTCTTCCAGAGCAGCTGTCAGAGCCACTAGCAGCCGGAACAGAAGAAGCAATGCTTGAAGCCATCATGTTGTTACCAGCAGTGGCCTAACTTAGCTGATGATTGCTGACAGAGGATCCAGCCTCCCAAACAGTTATTATTGCTCTGTATGCAATCTACCAAGCTCTGCTAAAGCACTTCCTACACGCAAGGCAGTGGAAGACTACACTGCTGTGTGGTCATTTTTAGTTTAACAAAACAAGCCGTTATCTGAAGCCCTTCACATTTGCACCTAATCTGAGAGGCTGCACTTAGTTTGTTTTCTGTGCTGCTTTTAAAAAGCAAAATTTTCAAGTGGCTGACTTGCAACTAACTGTAGACCCTCCAAAACGAGGGGGAACTATTTTAACCTCCCCTCCCTCCACCCCACTATATAAATATTCATTATTGCTTCCCTTTCTATTTCAAGCTGATTCCCTGTGCTTCCTGGTTGATAAACTTTGTTAACAAGAAGGAAATGATCCTGAGATAGCCCAATGTGTTGCAAATTATCACTGTTGACAGCTTCTACATTTAAGGATTACATCTGATGCAACAATGCATACTAGCGTCATTTATCTTTAGCTCATTTCCTTGGACCTATTTCAACTGAGGTTGAGCATCTCTTGTTTATAGCTCTAAATACTGTAAGTGAGCAACTGGCAAATCAATAAAACTGTTAAATGCATAATAATACTGTGTAATTACTTACATGATGTTTTGCATAATTAACTGTCTGAGGTGTTCCTTGATATAATGGATACTCAAAATATGGAATAACCTATAAGCCTATAAAGCACACCCTGCTTATATGAACAGAAATTACGTTTAAAACTCTCATTCTAATAATCCAAAACAGGCTTTGGCACCGTATGACAGAAAGCCTTCCTTTCCTGCCAAGTCTAAATCAATTCTTATGGCATTACTTCATAACTAACGTGATATTTCACTGATGATGACTATTACCCTGATTACTTAGAAGTAATGTAGTAATAGCAAAAATACACTTAGATTAAACAAACTACTGCTATTTAATCAATATTATTGAGACAAACTAAGTGTTTTAATAAGTCTGTATAGATGCACTAATGCTGGTTTAATTAAATGTATCCTTAGACATGCACAAGCTCTGCAGCATACAGATCCAATGGTTTGACAGACCATAACATTACTCTTCCGAATGTAAAAGCCAAAACACTTACAGCCAACAGAATTGTAAAAAGACTATTCTTTACATCAGGCACTCTTTGGGGAACAAAAAGTAAACAGGGAAGAAAACTCAAAGATCTTGCACTTTTGAGCCAAAACACCAGACATCTGAAGAGCTGCCAGCCCTCAGTAACACAGCTGTCCCACTGCATCCAATGTATGTCACTGCAACACTCTTAACAAGAACAAACCTTCAACTGAAAGGCAAAAAATAAAGCTGATATAAAAATCACAAAACTGACCTTTATTTCTGCACTTGTACGCAACAAATATGCTACTAGCTGTGTTATGCACTACTACTAGCAGGCCATCACCACAGAAAGTTTCTGGCAGAAAAAACTTGCCTACTTCTACAGATTTCATATATTTCAAGTAGAAAAAGATACTTTTTTCTTATGGTCTGATAATTCAGTTTCCAAATTCTTCAGGAAAAAAAAAAGGCAAATACAAAAAGTAGATGCCACTTTAAATGAAAATCATTCTGGAATGCCTGAAAGTTACACATAAATGTAATGTATGACTTTTGTACTTTCTGTATATATTATGGTTCTGATATAACTTAAACCTCAGTAAATACTTCATATTCCTACTTAATTCTTAGGTTCTCTTTTTCTCCCGTGTTTCTAACATTTTTACACCATTAGAACATGGCTGTTGTTTGAAGTTAGAACCATATCATTAGAATACCTTAGACTTACCTTCTCTCGCTTACTGATTTCTAGTCTAATGTTGCATATTTTTTGTTGCTATAGTACTTAACAAGTCTCAAATGAGTCAGCTCTTCAGCACCTGGAGACCTGCACAAACTCACATTAAAAGATTTCCCATGCCCAAACAGTTTCAACCAAAAAGCTGTGATGTGACTACCAGAATGATGGCCAAGTTTGATCATATGAAAATCAGTATAATGATTAGGAAGAAAAAGATTTTATTACTCTCTCTTCAAACCGCAGTCTAACGCTTTTAATTCACATCACATGTTGAAAGACAGCAGATCTCTGGTTAAGAAATCAGGTATTTTTCTGCGATGGAATATAATTTTATTTGTCCTTATACTCCAGTGGTATCAGGTGGAGTCCACCTGATGTTTCTAGACCCCAGAGAACGTGGTAAAGTGTCAAGGAGTCACCTAATTATTAATTGTGAGGATTCTTTTTATTAAATCAACTGACATAGCAAAAGAAAATAAAATGCTACATTCAGCTACTTCAAGAGAGAAAAATACAAAACTACAGAAATAAGTAAAGATTTATTCAAGAACATAACAGGCTTTCTGAAGAGGGATTATTTTTAAACGATTACAGCATCAAAAGCAGTTACTTGCACCAGTCAGTAAAGCCAGTACTACAGATCAGAGAAACATAGCTGTCATTCATCACTTCCCAAAATGAAAAAGACAACAAAAAATGCCTTGCGTCTCAAGACACCAAAGTTTGCATCATCAGATTTTTCACGATTTCTAGCAGCAATTTCCTTCCATCGCTAAAAGGCAGAGTGTAGGTGTGTGCACACCATGTACCTGTCTCCCCACCCAGCTCTCTCACTGAAGTTCTGCAGATTTGTAACAGAAGAATTATAGTTTGCCAGCCAAGCTCTGTTAAATTTGAGAAGCGATTATAAAGAACACACCAGAAATAGTATCAGAGAATGAGCGTCTTAAAAGACTCAAGACTAGAACTTATAAAGCAAGTGATCCTTCTCCCACCCCCTCACTCAGCTGGCTGCTGAGTGCGTCCTGTCTCCCAGCCACACGCCACCGGCTTTAAACCCCCCCTACACATACACACACACACACGTGCAACCAAAAAGCTATTTGGTGAGTTGGAAAATGACGTTTTCCTGCAATCAGTGTTTAAGTGAATGTTTGTCCCAGTGTGTTACACCATGCTGTCAGCTAGCAGCAGGGAGTCGTTGAGTTGTTACTACATTTGATTTGACTGCCAGTAGGAAGCTTTATTTCTACCAACTGTTAGTTGCCAGCTCTAAGGATCTTCTCTTACTTTGAGAGTTTGTTTTGTTTTAAGATATGGTCCATCATTTTTCTCTTTCACTCTAAAGACTCTTAGTGTATGGCAGAAGCATCTCCACATTTCCATGCATTACAGCTGCCTCTTCACTTGTATTTGCTGCCTTAAATGAAAAAAAAAATAATTGTATGCAAAAGTATAACTCGGTCCTGACACACATCAGAGAAGTGATTTTTATGCCCGGACTCCTGAATGAGAGGTGCAAAGATGAATATTTACATAAGCAAACTGAAGAAGGGGAATTTTATTCCGATCTTTTCCTAAAAACGTGGCTTAAAACTGGAGGAACAGGTATGGAGAGAGAAACTGCGTGGATTTTCCTTCTGAGGAAAGCATTTGCTATCCAGATCCTTATATGTTTCCCAGACAGAGTTTTTAGTAGGGTTTTTTGTTTGCTTGTTTACTATTTATGTATATCCTGAAAGGTTTCTCCTCTGTCAAACAAGATACTATAACTTTAAGAGTTGTTTACAATGCTTCCTCTTCCTACACAATAATGATGATTTTGATAATTAGGATCTAATTATAATAGATCTGACAACAACTTCCAACAACGAAAAGCATCTTTAGAAAAATGAAAGCATATGCCTGAATAGTGCAGGGAGGTGGGGTAGGGGAGAGAAATACATTCCTATGAGACAGCCTGAGAACTCAAGCTGAATGGAAAAGTAATTAACACTAAAGAGCTAAAACTGTAATTAAAGAAAATTTCATTAAAGGGAGGCAGGTGATTCCACTTTCCTAAATATGACAAGGTGCTGTATAAAAATAAAATAGCAGCCAGTTTCAGTGAGTGGAGCAGGAAAGCCACGTCTTTAACCAGATCAAATTCTCGAAATTGGCTGTCAAGACGGGATTGTTGTGATTTATACCCGTCTATCAAGCGCATGAAAGAGAGAGACAGGAGAGGAAAAGAGGCAAGCTGCTGTCGCTTCCATTCGCAAAGCACCTTTAATTTCCACGGCACCATCTGTTACCAAATCTAATTCACATTCCTTCCTAATCTGGTTTAGTTCTGTAATACTAATTCTTCCACTACTCTTATGAACATCGCTCTCAAGCTTTGGTCCTGGTTGGTAAAAAATTGAATATTATACAGTTAAGGTTCTGGTGACTTAAGTGAAGCATGCTGCCCATTAAAATGCACTCCTGGTAAAAGGATTTGTTTCCAGTCAGTGCAGAGATACAGAACTGCTCACATTTGAAAAAAGTCATGGGGGGAGGAGGGAAGAGGAAAACAAGGGAAGAAAAAGTGGGAAAAAAAAATAAATCACAGCTGATAATAAGAAAGTAGTCTGTGGACATGAAAGCAGAGGTTGTCATAAAATACAATTGTTGTCAAGTTTAGTCACTTTCAGTACTGGGTATAAAATCACTTTGTCACGGTCTCATATTGAAAGCTCGAAACCGTATTTTTGCTAAGGAAACTAGAAGGAGTGAAACTTAAGATTCTACGAGGGAGAAAACATTTCTTTCAAATTATGAGATGCAAATGTCCATAAGAAACCAAAAAGGTAAGAATAAAAATTGAAAGTGGTTTAAAACAGTCTCCTGAGTGTCAGCATTTCACCAAGTGCCACAGTCTTACTCTTAGCTGTGTGATGATGACAAAAATCCCAATCACTTTTGTGGGACTTGGACACACATTAAAGGACCAGGCCTTTCCTGTGGCTAAGCATTTTCAGACAGGCAGTCCCTCATCTGCTGGTTCTAGAGGTGACTCAGCTTTCTTCTTGGTTCCCACACAGACTTCCTTCACCAGGGCCACTTGAAATCGACATAAAAAAAAAAAAAAGGACCTAGCCAAATATTAGTACTAATAATTACTATTAATAATGCTCATCTTTTACTTATTGATTTTAATGCAGATCTTAAACTGTATTTCCAGGAAGTACCACTACCTCCCTCTTACAGACAAGCAAAACAAGACACAGAAAGGTGAAGACTTTCCTAACGCTGCTCAGGCCAACGACACAGCATGCAACAGAATCAAGGTTCTGGGGAATCCCAATTCAGTATACTTTGCATTGTTTCTTAAATTTTTTTGCCATGGCTTTGAGGAAAACATGCCTTCGAAGTCTGAACATTTATTTCTAAGAAGGGAACTTGCCTTGAGCTTCCAGAAATGAAGCCTTTGTTATTTTTAAATACAAACGTTTTTCGAAATGGGAAACTTAATTTTAAGGCTAAATTAAATCTCTTCTTATTCCTATATTAAAATGTTTATTTTTCTGTTAAAATAATCCTGATTTATTTGTGTGTAGCCTTCCCAAAAATAAAGCCTATGGCAAGAACAGCTTTGGCCTGCACAAAGGGTAATGTGTGAGCAATGTGTAGCTGTGAATAGCCCAAGGTTTTTATGTATTTTTTTTTTTTAAGGATTTAAAATAGAAAACACAGACAATACCAGGAAAAACACTACTGTGATAGAACAGTAATATCCTACAAAATTCAAAAAGGAGAGCTGGTTTTCATTATATGAAAGAGAAATGCATAAACAAATTCCTGGCAAAAGAAACTATTAAAATTTGTAACTGCTGTGAAACATCCATGAACAGAGATATCAGTTCTAAAGATGAACATGAACTCTGAAAAAGTCTCTTCCTCCAGTATCACTGCTTGATTCACAAATTGCTTAAATAATCTGGGTAATTTTATAAACTGTGTTGGGTTTGAGGGTTTGTTATTTTAATGGGAAGAGTAGGTAAAAAAAACAAAATTAAATTTGTTTCAAATACACCACATCTGCTATTCATTGTGAGTCAAAACCTTGGGTACAGGGGAATAGACCCAGCAACTCTGAAGCTCTGCAAATTTATACTAGCTAATGGTGTTATTCCCCAACTCGGCCTGTGATTTCAGAGGGTCTAAGGTCCTGATACTCTGATATGCAAGATGCAAGTGGATTACCATAACCTACTGCACCCAAGGAAAACTACACTGACATCAAAGGACTCAGAGAGCATAGCTGCCTGTATTTTTTTTTTGTTTTGTTTTGATTTTTTACACTAAAGCATTTGAGTCCTGGCTGTTAATGCACAGAATTTCTATTTCCACACTATAAAGTCTCTTAACATTTGTAAATGAAAACTGTAAGAAAAAAGAACCTCTACCTTTGAATTTTTATTCTTTCTTTGTTTATCTATCTTCATTCTGGAAGCACTGGACATTAAAAATAGGCAGAACAAATAGTTGAATATGTTACTTGGGTACAGTACTGATGACCCAATTCGTGCTGAGGTAAATCAGAGAATGTACAGAAACAAAACCTGTGCAGCTTAAATCTTTTCTACCCTGTCTTGGATTTTAATGTGTGACTACAGATTTTTACAAATAAATAAATAAACCTTTGGCTTTTCACAGTTCCTTGTTCTTCACATATTACTGTGTGTAATTCAAACCTATTTATGCCACTGGGTTTGCACGTCAGAGATTTGCCTCTGGAAATAAGCAGCAAAGGTCAGGAAGTAATGGCTTTCACTTTTAAAATGTTTGCATGATTCCAGCAAATTTGCAGGATGAGATTTTCACAAAGTCCTGATATGGTTTCCACTTTTTTATCTTTTGCCTCCTATTTTGGTGGGAGTCACAGAAAAGAAGGGAATTCAGCATATTCCCAAAAGATTGTCTAAAGTAACAAATGTGTACGAGCCCTATTACTACGATCAGAACAAGGATGTTGCTACTTGCAAGTACAAAGCAATCGTATCAATATGCTGCAATTTTTACACACTGAACCAGTGGTCATCTCTTCTGTAAGAAGTCACTGAGAGACTTGTCCAAGAAAAGCTTTACATGAACAGAGCAGCATTAATTACTCCATATTGCACACCGCAAATTTCAGCTTTATTTTAATGACAGACTTGCTTCAATTCTTTCAACAGTATAAAATCGGAACAAATATTTATTTCTTGTAGATCTAAAAGTCCTCCTTATGTCGACTGTCCTTGGGCAAACAACGAAAGAAAGACTGGCCTGAAGAAAGCACTGCACTCTACCATAAAACTAAATTAACATACGCGTTTGATCCTGAGTTTTGTGCCTCACCAGTTTCAGCACAAGTTCAAGGTACTCAATGAACTGCATATCAGCCCTGATCCATTAATGGGAGTGCATCAAATGATAATTTCACCAGGTTGGTCTTTGCATTTTATATCACAATAGGATTAAGGTCTGGAACAAAAATCCACCTGCATTTCACCAAGAATCTGTTCCTCCTAGAATATACATCAATTCTGCTCCACTCCTTCACTGGTTCTTTACAAAGTAGACAGTCTGATAGCAACTGAGTCTTTATATTACCATTGCTTCACAGAATGAATAGCCTGGAGTTCTAAAAAATAAATTATGATCAACCAAGATAACACCAATATATTCCAAACTTTAACTTCCCATAGTTGGAAGCTTAATAAACTGAGGGTGTTTGTGGAGATCAGCATGAATACCTAAATGAGGCCGCTCTCAACTACCTCTAGATGGCTGCATCAAACATAATTGTCAAATCCAAAACGGGACATCAGCTGAAACACCCGTCATAGGACAGCAAATAATGACAGTCAAATGATGATGTGGGATTGGCTGACTATACATTATACAGGCATGGTTATCCTACAGGTTGTATTAAATATGAGAGCCTAAGATTTATGTTATGGGTGATAAGGCCAAGAATGCTGTAAAAGTGAGAAAATATGGCAACAGTATGCAGTACATCACTACGAGGATAATTATTTATATAAAAAAGTTCCCATTCTCAGGCTTCCAACACGTAGGGATAAAATTCATATATTCAAAGAAGACATAATAATAACCTGTCAGCTTGTGGTGATGGATATGTTTTTAATCCAAATGACCAGTCTCCAGTCTACCTGTCACAAAGGGACGCAAAAAAATTGAATTTTCCTTTCATAATTCTTTAAGTTGCAAGGGAAAAAACACAGAAGCATAATAAGTGGCTCACTCCAGTGGACAGATGGACAGGTGGCAGTAAAATGTATGAATAAAAGGCACTGTTCCTTCACTAATGCTATTTTCACTTGTTACACACTGCAACTCAAGAGACAGATAAGGTCTCTTTCAAGAATACCCCTATATAATCTAAGTTATATTCCATACAATAAGAGATCGCTATAAAGACTAAGCATATTACACTATTTAGCTGTCATTTGAAAGCAATCCTGCACAAACTAGCACAAAAGCACTACTTCATGTGCATCTTACTGACTTGAGGTACTTGCCCACAAAAATCCCCTATTCTTAAACGCTCTACTACTGGGAAGGAGTGTCTGACCTGTATATTTTAATTTCTAAGAATTCACTCCATCAAGGAACCCTGGCAGAAATTTAATAAATCTATCAGTTGCTTCTGATGCAGAAGGAAAACTACACAGCCCATTCCTCTCCCCTCCACACATGCAAAACACACACCACATTTGCCACAAATCTTCCCCAGCCTGCATTCTTCCTGGGTAAAAATGACAAAGAAATTTAACTAAGTTAATTTTAAGTGCTGAAAATGTAGGCAGACTGCTCAGTTATTTCATTTTAAAAGATCTTCATTTTCCCATCTGTGTTATGGCAATTTTATTACACATTCGGCAAATTTACAGTAACAAGATGTTCCCCTGACAAATTAATCACTTTCCAAGCATTTTATCATATAAATAAAATATCACCTCAAGAGAGAAAATCAGCTCAATCAGTTGATTTAACCCATCTTTCGGGGAACTCGTCTGAAACAGATTGAGTGCATTTTTTCTGAAGAGGGACTGTGCACACATCCTCCTGGACTCCCAGCTCATATGGTGAGGGTTTTCCAAAAGAAAATATTTAAAACTAGCTGATAGGATGCAAGATTCTTACTGCAAGAACTACATTGCTGCAATGACAGACCTCTATCAGGAACAGAGACTCATTCAGAAGCTGGTACAGCCTTTAACTGAGGAACTACATCTCCCCTTGACATGACTGATAACTACTTCTGCAGCACTTGTCTGGTATTTTGCAACAATCATAATATAAGAATCAAATAGATGTAGGGATTTTTTTAATTATTTGCTCTAATGTTTTAAGAATCCCACAACAAAATAACACAGGTAAAACTTCAACCAGTTTTGTGGCTCATCAAGCCTTTGGTTTTTTGTTTTGCTTTTTAAAATTTCCCCAGTGCTCTCTACTCGTTTTGGAAAGTAAATTTTGTTGTTATGAAAAATAAAAGAATGGCAACATTAGCAATGCAATACATGACCAGCAGAGAAGTGGATTCAATTCAAGTTTTCCCAAACTAATCCTTAAAACAACTCACTGCCGTTCTGGAGAGAATCTGACACTGAAGCAATTTAACCTCTCTGCCATTTAACCTTTCTCCCTCTGCCCTGCTCCCCCCATTCTCCTTTCCATTCAGGGACCGCCAACAAGTATAAACAAGAAGGACTAGCTCTGTTTATGTTACTAAAACCTAAAGTTGTTAAAGCCAAAAAATTTTAGTCAAATTTGTTATTTTTTGCCTGGAGTTAGTAGTATCAATACAGGTATTTTGTATTTATTCCAACACTCTAAAGAAATATAATAGCAAATCACCCTTTTGTCTGAACCACTTGACAAGACAACACAGATACATAATTCTTGCAACATGACTATACTCTTCAATGAGATATTTCCAATGTTCTCAACAACAAAGTTGTGGGTGCCAAGGAAAAGAGAATTCACACAGCTAGACAGCCTTTTCATCCCCTTTACTCCCTCAGCAAAATACTAACTTTACCTCCCCAGATACTAACACATGAAAAATACATATAACAACACAATTCACTTACCTAAAAGCAGAAGAACAGCGTGCTTTATGGAATGCTATCAAATAGCAATATAAATGCTGGTATTTGCTATTTAGCCCATATAATTAATAATGCTGCAAATAGCCGTATTAATACTACAAGACTTCAGTATTAAAAGCTGCAAGCTGTGCACAACCCTGAATGGCTTAAGCGTTATCAATAAAGAATGTTTAGATGAAAAATTATCAGTTTACATACAAATATAAAATTCCATACTCCACATGTATCTTTTACCTGCTAAAACGTTCCTGGTTTAGGTACTTTGTAAACAAGTTACTCTCGGAGGTCATGAAACACAACAAAGAATTCTGACCATAGGTCAGAGCAACTTCAGAGCTTTAAATAGATGTTGAAAACTTAAAACAAACAAAAAAACCCCCAACAACAACAACAACAAAAAAAGCCAAACACAAGACAGTTTATTATAGTGGTTCTTAATCTTACTATTTTCTGAATTGGGAACATCTAAATATTTGTTGTGCAAGATGCAAGTGAACCAGGCCACCTGGGAAGGGTTTATTATCCACTGACCCCTTCCTCCAAGTACTTCACCAGGAAATTGACTACCTGTATCACGTAACTTATGCATGCAAGCTTTGCAGGATCAAGTCCCAAAAAACAGTGTTTCATTTAAGAAGCAGCTTCTTCAGCTTCCACTAGAAAAAAGGGCATTCTAAACATGAAGTATGTGCCATGGGATGCTTGCTTCTTTCCTTGAAATATAAACAATGGAAACAAATGGGCTTTTGCTGTTCTAATTACATGTATATTTTTAAAAGACTTAGAGCAGCTGGAACCTTAAGCCAATGGAATATACTCTATTCTCAGCCAATACACACAAATCAACAATTTTTGATCAAATGAACCATTTTTTCATAACTGAAAGCAGTGCCTTCCTTGAGCAAGAAGTGTAAAGTTCAAACACCATGATGAGAAAAAGTACTGGGAGAACATGCTACTTCCTCCTCGCTTATGTCTTTAGAACTACACAAAATTCAGTGAGTTTGGGTGACACTGGAATACAACTTTGAATCCAGCATCCAGCTAGATACTGAAGACCCAGATGCCAGTGCAGTAACTGTGTAAGCAGATGAATTTGATTCCATGCAGTAAACACACAATTGCTTTCAAGATTCAGCTCACCTGGTTACAGGATCTGGCCAGAGTTTTACAAAAACTTCTTCCGAAGCGTACCAGTACACAGCCATTCACAAAATGAAGGGCAAATCTTTCAGACCTCACATAGGGCAGAAAGCTCCAGGATGAGACGCAACCCCAGACAACGTTGGCTGTTCCTTCTTTAAATCAAATTCCTGCTACTAAACATTTATTCTGACAATATTTAATTGAGGCAAAGTGTTTTCATTTGGTACCCCTTTCACAGCCTGCTGATGGACTTCAAAAATTCTGCACAAGGCATTTAGATCCTTTGGCCTAAATGTTTGTGATGCATAGAATTCCTTCAATTGGCCTTTAAATTAAAAATTAAACTCTTCGTTTGAAAGTCATGTCCTTCAAGTTCTGAAGTAGCCAGTAATCCTTTTATACACCATAAAATATTTTCATCATTTTTCCCCTGCAATTGTTTCCTGATTCACCACAGAGCATACACTGAACTCCTAAAATCATTTAACACTGGAGTCAATCTACAGGGAGAACGGAAACTCAAAGATTTGGAAAGTTACGAACACAGACTTTAAGTTACTTTCAAAGGTTAAATTTAATGGGGTGGGGGGATCACGTAACTTCGGGGACGACATTTTAGATGGAACATGGATAATTCACACTGACTCAGATACTTTAAAATAGTCTCCAGGATCTCAACTTTTGAAAATAAAACCTCTTCCGTCTGAGGAAGACACAGGACACAGAACCTTTTAATTTGAAAGATGACAAAATGGATTATTGGTTAGTTACACGTGCCACTAGGGTGATCCATTACCATGGACATTCTACTGCAAGTACACGATGTCGCCTTAACAGTAGCTAGAGCCTTATTGGCTTAAAAAAAAAACGTAAAAAGGGTTTTGCATGTGAATTGAACTTAATAGGTTTGACATGGACTAACCTTAAAGAATCCAATCCACTCAAATCCCTTTGAAGGCTGCAGCTGAATTTCATGCAAATCTTAGAGAAGTAGCCAGGCTGTTGGGATTTCAAGATGCTGTGTCCCTTTCTTCTGCAGATCTAAAACCAGGCAAAACAATGACACAAAACCCTCCCACGCTTTTAAGGATTCCTCTTAATATGATCCTGGTTTTATTCTTTGGTCCTGGAAAATTTGACATTTAAAATTTGAAAGGAAGAAGAATCTGACATCAGGAAACATACCCAAATATGAAGCCAATCTTTTATTTTTTAAAACATATTGGGCTAATGCTTCACGCATTTAAAAAAAAAATATATGACCCAACACAACTATTATTAAAAAGTTTACAATAGAATAATGCAAATTAATTTCCTATTCTCAAATTTAGCACTTTTTTTTTATCTTTTCCAAAATTAATTCAATTTTAGCAATAATCCACCACTATCTAAACCATCTGGTGAATTTTGAAATTCAAGCAAGCAACTTTAAAATAAACCTACTTATTTTTTCAAGGCCACTGTAAAGATATGAAATTCTGTTTGTTCACCCTCATTCAAAAAATCTGAAAAGATTTAAGTGTTCTATGTATGTTTATGCAGTTACAAAAACATATATTTTTGTCTGTATAACACTGACAGCTGGAAAATTATTTATTTGATGACTGGATTTAATCTTCACCTGATAAACATGAGGCCAAAAGGGAAAGGAAAAACATTTGTCAACTGTTTTTCCTCTTAGAATAAAGTACAGATGACTACAAATGTAACTATAACCAAATCAAAACCACACAGTGTGTATAAAGCACTGACTATGCAAAGTAGTTATAAATTCTTGGTTAAAAAAGGGCACAGAAAGCCCTTAAAGGAAATATTTTATTTCTGCTAAATTAATACCTAAAAGCATTACATTTCATCAGTTTCACTTAGGTTTAAAGTCCCCAAAGATTCTCCTCCTGAAACTGGCTATATTTTATGTGCAAACCAGGCTGAGAGCTATCTAAATCTAGATAAAACTCATTGGCTTGTAATCTTCACAATGATCTATACATCTAAATCTATATGCAAATCAAATGCTCTCATGCATTAACACATTCCAAAGCATCTAGGAGTAAGAGAGTGCTTTCTCCCTCTCGCAACTCCCCCTTCCTTTGCTCCTCTCCCCCTCTCTTTATTTACACTAGCTACCTAAATAATTCACACTGCCTTCTTTTCAGCCTGAACGTTCTTCTGTTGAAGCCTGCAATGAGCTATTGCAGTAACCAGATGGACACATGAATGCAGCAGGTGGGACAGATGGCAGACCGCCCTGTCTGACGCTGGCTGCCTCAGCTTGGACTGCCTTTTCCTTCCAGGTACATTATCATCAGTGTAGCAGAAAGCAGTATGCAGAGGGGAAAAAAACCCTTTACATACAGTACTATACGAATTAGTTAAATAAATGACCAGATGCTTATTTGCTTTTTAAACCAAAATGCAATTTACTTAGAGTATATCAGAACCATTTCCCCTCCTCTCTTAAAGGAGAAAAGTCCATTTCTATTTCCCAGCAAGCCCCCAAGTGGGGCGCATAAAACAAATTATGCCTGAAATCTTATAAAGATCTTGAACTCATGACTTAACAAAAATTTTTATTCAGCTTCAGTTTCCAAGTACCTCTACCCTTTTCACAGGTAACTGTTTCATTTTTTTCTGCATGAATCTGTATCTTCTGGTACGAATCTGTATCTATGGTCACAGTTTTTAGATGAAGCCTTAACAGCTATTATACATACAGTTTCCATCTGTGTAGTATGTTCCTTGACTGAATTTCTTCTGCTTCCTATTTCAGGAGATACATAAAACTAATAGTTTATTACAAAAGATGTTATACTTCTAGGGAAAATGCAAACAAAAGCTAGGGCAGTAAGTCTTTCCTTGACTGCAAAAATTAACATTTTAATATGTTGCTTTCCTTTCTGGAACACTGGATAAAACACGGTGAAGATGACAGTAAGAAAAAACTATAATATGCATTCTGAGCAAGAACACATGAAACTCAGAAAAAAATAAATCTGGTGACACATCTGGCAGAGTTTGACTGGCATCAGTACCATTGTACCACAGAAGTTACTCTTTTTATACAACACGTATTGCTGTCCAAATGAGCTGAAGTGATTATGAAGTTAATCACTCTCTTCAAACTCTCTTCAGTCTCTTCAAATCAGCAGGCAACTGATTCAGTGTATTAATTGAAATTACTGTTTCAAGGATAATTTTTAAAAATCTTCATGTAAAAAGGTATGAAATGTAAGTGGTCAGCTAGATGCCCTACGCAATCCTATACTAACCAGATTCCTCTCTCCAATCTCTTCTTCCACCCCTTGTGATGTCAATGACAGCAGCCAGTGTTGCTCCCTGGTTTGTCTGACTCCCTTTCACCGTGCTTTTCATTCTATCTTCTTTTCATTAAATGCACCATCTCTGAACTGACATAGAGGAAACTACCCATCTCTCCCTCAAATGCTGGCTAGATTTCTGCAGATCTACAATTAAACAATCCATACTTCCTTGTTGGCCTGAAGTTAATACTTTTATTTTAAATTAAAAATACAAAATCATTCACAAATTTAGTGCAACTATATAGAGTATGGTTGCACTTGCCATATTAAAAAGTATGTTGTGCCCTTTTCTGCGGCTTTCATAAATCACTTGTATTTGTAGTCATCAAAGCTCTTGAATAGGAGCTAGCTATACATTTACACACTGCACACCACAGTAGCATGACAGGGGCCTCTATCACCACAACAGAAATACTAAATAATAACAGAGTAAATCATATGGAATTGATTTGCAACTACACTCAATTCATGAGTCAAAATATCTTTCCTTTTTTTTTTTAATCAGAACAAGCAATTACCTTCAACAAAGATGTTGAAGGTAAAAGTAAGTTGAGACATGTTCTGCGTTAGATTCTGTTCCCTCTGAGCATACTGGTATAACTGGGAAAAGAAACTGACCGTAAATAAACCTGTATGGGTAAAGAAGGACTGGTCCAAACTAGCACCTAAAGCCTGAAACAAACAGGAACCTGTCTCTTCAGAGATTTAAACACACTCAAATAATAATAAACATAATAGTATAGCATCTAGTTTCATCTGGTGCAGGGAGAAGACATAACAGTCTTACCAAAAAGTTTATTCTTGTTTATTTCTGACCTGTCAGAAGCCAGGAATTACAGAAAACCTCAAGGGACAGACTGCTTTCATGGGATGCCCAGACTTATTTTGAGGCCAAAGAGGTTAAGCACTTCAGACAAACTTTGGATAAGCAGCACAACTTCTGTACGCTTATGTGTCCTAACTGAAAATCCTGAACTTTAAGGTTTTACATTACAACCACTCGGGGGGGGGGGGGGGGGAAGAAAGAGAGAAAAAAGAGAGAGAAGAAAAACAAACACCAAAACGTGAAAGAATCCAGGGATCATACATGCAAACTGACAAAATTATGCTATAGATTTTGGTACCAGCAACTTCTAGAAACCCCGAACTATGCACTACCAGCTTCAGAAAAGCATTTCAAGTTACAGTAACTAGTTTACAACATCACAGAGAGACAGTAAAAGCAGTGCATTTTACAGTCAATTTACAAATGCTATCACACAAGTCATGATTTCACTATGATGATATAAGCTGTTTTCACAACAACAATATATGAACAGAACTCTGAACACGCAGGAACACCCTCTTTAAAAACAAACCTCGGAGCCATTGCCAGGTTGTCACAACAGGAACACACACGCTATTGCAGCAGCAACCATAGAACTAAACTTTAAAAAGTGTATTTCATTGGGAAGCTTATTTCACTACTGATAAAAAGTTAATACAATATAAAAATAAGAATTCCCAAGCCTTCTGTTTTCATCAGCAAAACTCAAGATTGAAACTGATCGTGTATATTCTTAGCATTGAAACCGTTTGTGTATTTAACTGTATATGGGAAAAAAACAGAGGAAGAAAGAATGAAGTAATTCATATTCTAAAGGCACAAGACTGATACTAGGTTCTCTCTGGTTTGGACATATTTTCACAGTTTAGGAATTATTTTAAAATAATTGCTTTTAATGGATTTATTAAACCCATTAATAAATTGATGTGACTATTCAAGGTATTTCAGAAAATAAATAAATTCTTGACTGTTTTTGCTCTCAAACCTATTCAATTTTCTTTAACTTAAAATTTAAACTTTGAATGCAATCTTCCTGTTTCTGTAATGCTTGCAGGTGCTATATGGACACCATCAGTAAAGCAAAGCCCTCATCATCTGAACCCTGAGTTATCCCCTCAAAAATCAGACCTGTACCTCTAAAGAAAAAATTGCATATGGACTCCTTGACAGCACACATGTCTGTGAAGACAGCATTTGGGCCCTACAAAAGCAGTTATTGTTCATAAAGGCATTTTAGTAAAAAAATTTGTATGCCTACATACCTATCTATAATCTGATAATTTGCAAGGAGTTATTACTGATGAGAGAACACTAAATGCTAAAAAAGAAAACTTTCAGTCTGTTCTTTGAGGAAAGTAATTGTCAATCCCAATCCCATGAGAGAATCATAGGAAAGCAGATATAATTACACTTAAACTTGACTTGATATAAATACCATGAAGTTGATTTTCAAAAGGATCAAATTTTCATTAGAACTCTGCAAACAGAAGATCTGATGATTTTTCCTAGGGCTGAGATTGTAAGATTTCTGACAACGCTTCAGGAAAACCCCAACTCGGTTTTGTTTTTGTTTTGGGGCAGGAGGAGGGAGGGAGTGTTGGGTTTGGGTGTTTTGTATTTTGTTTGGAGTTTTTTGTTGAGTTTTTTTTTCAAATCAAACTACATATATGTGCAAATGTGGCTAGAGAGATACTGATCTCTTTTCAAAATCCAGTGCAGGAATAATGGGAAAGAGAAAAATACAAAACAACCAAACAAGTAAAATTACACACAGTATTTGGGAAAAATTAAATCACCTTAAATACATATTTACTTAAAACATAAAAATTTCTCTGGTCAGGTAATATACTGACAGAGGCAGGGAAATGGGAGTAGCTTCTAAACAATCCTAATATAAAACAACAAGTAAATTCTGATTCCACTGCAAATGTATCCCCCTAACTTTTAATACAGTGCATAAGTGAGGGCAGAATTTGATGCTAAATGTAATGGATAAAATAAATACAAAGCTCCCAAATATGCAAACGCCACAGAAAGCAAAAGATGACTTTTTAAAGGAAATGTGTACAGAATAAATAAGCAGACACTAAACCCTAAACTGTAAAAGTGTAATTTCAAAAAGACAGTACAATCTACCTGCTCCCCTATGTCAATGATCAAAAATATTAAACACTGAATGCTGACATTCCATCCTCCCTTCCCTCTGCTGCAAAAACTGAAGCACTAACTTTGAACACCTTGACATTTGCCTCTATGCCTCTGGTTTAACACTAACAGAGGTCTACTCTTAAAGGAGGAAAAAAGGTCTTTAAAAACTCAAATACATAATAATTCTTGCCCTTACTTCTCTGCAGCTAAGCAGCGTCATTTACATAGTCCACTGAACACTGTTTAGTAAACACGACAAGAGTGCCTCTATCTTACTGCCCTTGTAAAACCAAGGCAGGGGTTCTGTTTTTAGTGCACACTCCAGTTCAGCGTTAATCCTGTTTTATGTTGTTCACACCTGCTGCTGACTAGCAGCCTGCTGATGGGCTGTGGTTTGTGCTGCTCTGAGACAATCCTCACCAGCTTCAACAAAAAACCAACCACTAAAGTGGAAACAAAAGCCCAACTGCTATGCAAAAAGTGTAAAAGGGAAGAACTGACATGCATGTCTGAATTTTCCTTACTCTGCTACTTCTGACTGATCAAAATTTAACATTGGGTTTTAAGTGCACATGCTTATATTTAATCCTCATGCCTAGATTTTCTAGGAGTTCTTCTCCAGAGAGCCTATCTTGGAGACAAATGTCACGGACAGAACCTTTATAAATATATGCTGTGTAACTCACCTTTTCCTTTGTGCCCAACAAAATAATAGGCTTTTCTCTAACAGAACTACTGAATCTTGATAAAGTATCCTTTTGAGAACCTCTACAGAAACAGGCTTTTACAGATTTTCCAAGAAACTTCCTTTAACATATTTTCACATAAATGCAAATGTTACTATTCTAGAAACAGCTTTTTAAAAAAAAATAAAATCATAACACTGATCTACACATTTAAACATTAAAAAAAAAAAAAAAGCCATAAACTCAGATCTTCCTCCCATTTATCCCAGCGGTCAAACACACCTATGGCTTCATTTGTACAGAAGATTGAATGCTTTACCAGAGACAAAAAGGCGATCTGTGATTAAAGGAACGGGTCTGGAATTACATAGTGCTCATATCCAGAGAGAATAAGAAAATCAAGGAAAGGAAAACCAATTACAACAGAAACCCTTTGTTTGGCAAACACATCGATGCAAATTGTGCATTGAGATCACGTGCAACTTTAGCGACTCAAAGACTCAGATGTAGGCACTGCTATCTACAACAAAGTCTTGCACTAGAGAAGTGCAAAATGGAGGGCAGGACATACTATTGTCACACCTACTTTAAGGTACTCTTTATATGACTAGAATAACATAAAGAAGCATTAAAATATCTGGAAAGCGAACTGTGTCTCCTTTATCCTGTTATGCCCCCTTGGCCTACTTCCTTCTACAAAAGGGAAAGTAGAAAAATGTTTTCTGTCAAAGAGCCAAGTTCCTATATCTCTTAAACACTATATGAACCTTTTCATAAATAAAACGTTGGTTGGAGGCCAGTCAAGGCAATTCTCCATCTATTAAAACTTACTCTGCATCTCATGGGGAAAGACGTGCTGAATGACTGTGACCATCCTTTGTGACTTTTTAATTCCACATAGGAACACCAAGGTGTTCCTGCCTATATAGGAAGATAATATGCATCAAGGAGACATATGCATCCCATGTTACAGCTTTTCATTCAGAATTCATCAGCAGAAACAAATCAAGATGAATCAATCTTTAGCTAAATTCATCATTTCAACCTCTCTTACAATTCAGATGTAAAATCAAGGAAAAAAGGGTCAGTCTCACTTTGTCTTACCATCTCCATCTGAAGGATTTCTACCTCCTCTTCAGTCAACACAAGACCGAAGATACTGGCATAATGCCAACACTGCTTTTAAGCTCACACAGAAAATATTATTGGGTAATCTTAGTATTTCCTGGTCACACTCCCTTAGGCAACTCTATACTGGTGCAAATGTCACATCCTGGCAGTGAATCCTTGGACACAGGCTCCATTTCTTCATTGATTTCTTTTAAACTACTACCAAATCATTCATTTTTAAAATCAATTATAGAGGCTGATCCAGAATCTACTAAAATGAATGGCATTCTTTCTGTTCAGTTTTGAACCAGGCCACCACCAGTAAAAGCAAAAGATTTCTTAAGACGGATGCAAGAGCTTGGTAGCAGGCTGTCCTTCATACCTTGAAAATCTCTGCTGACTTATCTAACATCGGTATAAAAACCCCACAGTAATTTGGCCAAACAGCTGCATCTGCATTATTACTTTTCCAGCATTACCTAATGCACAAGTATCACACATTTTTAAAAAGTTAGAAAAAAAGAAAAGGGGCAGGGGGGGAAGGCCCACCCCAGTCATCCATCAAGTCTATATCCAGGCCACTGCTCCTAAGAAATTTAATATATGCCAAAAAGATATAAAAGACATAAAAAGCTTTCAGAAATAAAAGATCTTCAGAAGCTGCATTTTAATATTGCCAAGTGGATTTTTTGCCAGATTATAAAGTTGACTTAAATGCCAGGATACCGCATTTCAGAAGCGGCAGCAGCTCACATATTGTCTACTATTAGTGGCTGAAGTGTATTGCTGATTCCAAAGGTAGGCTATCCTCATCTGTGGGCGACAATAAATAAATAATTTTTTATTTTTTTTTTAAAAATTGGCATTCCCTACCAACCTTGCTACCTGCCGCCTTCAAGCGCTCTTTTCAAGTATGGCCTCCACAGAAAAAAAAAAAAGTTAAGACTACTTTATTTTGATTATAGTGCTTTCCCCAGGCAGGAATTTTTATTTCAGTTTGAATCTTTAAACCATTACATTTTCAGTGATGCATTTTTATATTTACAGTTGACATCTTCATAGAAGAATGAAACCTTTGAGCAACAGCTCTAAAGCATGAAGGTTGCCTGCAGTAAGTACTTAAATTATTTTACACCCAAATGGAGCCAGTTGTTTTTAGCTAAAATTTAATAAACCTTAAATCAATGACCTTTCTTTTACTGAAAGCCTGCACTTGGGAAAACTAACTTTCCCAAGAAACATGTTTTGGTGAGTAAATGCCAAACAAAGGGCTATTTAAATCTGAACATTTTCTCAATTTATAGCTTGTGAACATTCAGTTCCTAAATTCCCAACTGCTGCCTAACGTATAGAACCATGGTGCCTTGGTTTAATCACATACCATTGATTTCAGAGTGCCACAGTGATCTCATTGACAGTAATCAATAATAATCCAAAATCAATCAAATCTGTTTTTGCACTTTCATTCATCAAATTTGAATATCCCAAAATTAATTGTAGGCACGTGAAAGAAAAAGAACCTGGAAATACAAAAAAAAAAATGTACAAGAATAAAAATCAGTAAACTTCACGAAGATAATAGCGCATCCGAGCATGCTTCATACCTGCTGGGCTAAGTTAATGATGAATCATACCTTGCCTTCCCAGCAAAGGCTCTGAGATACATTCTTTTTCGAACACAAAAATACACAGCAACTGAAAGCAGAGGACATACTAGTAAATGATCAAACATTACTTTATGAACAGTTGTGTTATGTGCTGAATTTCAAATGTGTTGCCAGTATACTACAACATGCACAAGTATGTTACGCTGTGAAGAACTGCACAGTGTATGTTAGCCACTGCACTTCATAGAGCAAGAGAGGTTGAAATTACCGAATTCCTGTACCAAAAGCATGAATAGATGTAGCCACTTATCAGAAGAGCTGTTATTGTTGCCAAGGACTCCTCTCTCAACATATTCACCTGTAATTTTGTGAAGGTAATAAATCCTTCCATTCATTACAGCACACTCAAAAGCACCCTGCTATTTAATTTAAATGGAAAAAAGGCCCAAAGTGTCTAAAACATTTACTTTTGCTAATGTAAAAGTGCTGGCATTTTACTTCATTCCCGATAAGCCGGTGCCAGTGGATGTGATTATTCTTTTCTTATTCAAAGCATATCAGTACTTCGAAAGCACTCTCAATCTTATCAGGTGTATGAACAGCACAGTTACTGAAAACAGTTTGTACTGCTCCTCTCTCTTTCTGCCAGGCTATCAGATAAACCCAACTAACTAACTGTATTTACACACAATCAAACGTAAGCTGTGTCTTCAGTATATTGTAGCTTGTTTCTGGCATGCTACAGGTTTTCTGGCTTGACATTAGTTGTAACAAAAACACCAGCAGTGAATTAGCTTCCAACAAAAATACAGCCACTCTATAGCACATAACACAAGAGGGATGTGTGGAGAAAAGAAAAAAAGGGGGGGTGGGAGGGAGAGAAGAAAAATTTGGTGACATAAGAATGATCACTTCCATCTCAGTATTTCACAGGTGCTACTTGGAAAAGAGCATGGAAGCAGCAGGATTCAAATGCATTCAAATCATAGCTGACACAGGACGCAAGAGCAGAGAAATAATTTCTATTTGCCTTTTTGTTTATTTTATTCTCCTGTCCTCTAGGAACTGTCTCTGACTTGCAACGGGCGAGAAAAACAAAGAAAGAAAGAAAGGAAAATGGTACAGTGTCTGAAGGCGTTTAAATGCCTTTACTGTTTTTGTCCGGAACAAGACCGTGATTTCTCATGATCCAACATTCATCTGGCATTAAAATTAAAAGAGCCAACACAAAAACCAACACTCTCCCCGAGATAAGCCTCTCAGCAACTCTCCTTTTAATTCAGTGTCTTGGATTTTCAGTGCTAACTACTGAGAAATAATAGAAGATCTGTTACTTCAGAAGGGCCACGGCTTTGAAGATTTTGCTTACTGCACAGCCATAGGAAATACGTGCAGAATCTCCCTTCATTCCTCTCAGAGTGACAGCTACAACGTAGTATTTGAAGAGTTAAATTAACCTGGCTGCACGCACACTGGGTGTTTTCAGCTAGCGAAATGAAAAGTTCTGGAATGCCGGGAGAAATCCTGAGTTTCAGCTCTTCGGCTCTTGATTAATTACAGGCTTCTTTAGAAATTGAAGCTTCAGTCCTCGGGTGGAGCGCTCCCTTCCCACCACCCCCACCCACTGACAGCCTTTTGCTGAATACCTCTGATGGAGCAGCAAAGGGCAGGCACGTGCCACCACCTGAGCCCATCTTGTGCTTGGGTCTGGGCTCCCGGTGCAGCACCAGCCATCCTCTAGATTTGTAGGAGAACAATGAGCTGAATTAAGCCAAGTGTGCAGTGCCGGGTAATTCAGCCGATTGTTGTTTCTCCATCTGTGACACTGCGGCCTGGTGATTGATGGGACAGGTGTCATTCATACTAATGTCAGCCACCGACAGTGGTTGCTCAGCTCTTTAAATATCAGCCAGCACCAACTGGGCCCCAGTCACCTCCTGCTAGAGGAACAACAGGGTACCCATGAGCTTTACTCGGTTATTGAGAATCCGATTCTCACCCCTTTAACGCTCACAGGAACAGTTGGTCAAAGACATGGCATTTCATGCCACTTCGAAACATCTAATCTGAACATTGCTAGGGAATTCTTTCACTGCTGGAAAAGCAAATATAATTTAGTAAAGGAAATCTTGCATTCACGGAACATTAAGCTACCACGGTGAAAATAAATAGATAAATAAGAATCCACTTTTTACCGTAAGAATTTTACCGTTCTCCAAAGAAAATTTTGCTAGCAGTCCATATGCATTTGCTTTCGGAAACACACCCTAAATCTGCTTGGTTTTAAGACGGCACTTGAGTTTTAGCTTTTATTTTTACTAGATTTTTTTCTTTTTCTTTTTTTTTTTTTTTTTTAAAAAGGGTAAAATAATTAAGCTAAAGAAAACCTCACAGACTTTCTGAAATTAATTCACCTGAAAACTATTCTGGCATTAGTACTTGTCAACCGAGCATATCACAGTGAATCTAAGCAAGAAAATACTAACTTCAACATAAAAGGATACCGGCATTTATCCTCTGAAAAGACAGGAACCAAATCTTGCAGCAAATTTGAAATAAAATAAAATAAAATAAAATAAAATAAAATAAAATAAAATAAAATAAAATAAAATAAAATAAAGAATACATTGAAAATTGCTTGATCCCTTCTCTGTCTGTTGCATTTTCAATACATGAAGAATTATACAAACTGCCAGTAAGTGGCTATTCTAAAAGCACAGCTATGAGTACATAAAGGAGTATGATTTCACCATTTTGTTAACTATTGTTCTTTATTTATTTTTCTGTCTTTTATTTCCTTAAAAATATTCATATGCGAGATTAAAAAAAAAGTTTATTCCAAAAATAACTCTAGAAACAAACCTAGAAATACGGGGAAAGGGGAAAAAAAGAACAATATCATGGATAAGGAGGAATTGAATAAAACAAGCCACCTCCTCCTCTTCCCACCCGTACTGGCACCTTTATATGGGAAGGAATTTCAGAAATGCTCAGGAACAAATTTAGCATTACATTTTAGGTAGACTTTTTTGAAAATGACAGTTGCCAGTATCTCTACATCTGCAGGACTTTACATTGTTTAGTATCTAGCTGGTGGCAGGTGGGAGAGTGAGCTAGCTTATCATTTTTTAATTATATTTTTACTGTTTCAAAAAAGTTTTTTTTTTCTCCTTTTTCTGCTTTTGTTTGTTTGGGCTTTTTCTGAGGCCATTCAAAACAAGCAACAGCAACTCCACATCATCTTCTCATTCTAACTTGCCAAAGCCATCAATCTCTGATCACACCTATTAGAATCTCGCTGTAGCCAACACTACATTTTGCGACAGCTTGACCAGTTGTTTAAGGGAAGAGTGTGTGACGGAGCAAAGCTAAATCGACACATCTGTGATACTTCTGACACCCCCCAGCATGGCTAATATTAATTTGTTTTCTTTGGCTAGGTAAGTGCTGCCAAAACACATTACATATGGTATGTAGCTCCAATCAAAATGATAAAAAGGAGATGTGCAGGTTTTTTCACTTAGAGCAACGTGAAAAGACACAGAGGAATAAGAAACATCCATGCTAACCTACAGACTAATAGCCTAAAAAACCTTAAATCACTTTACCTTAAAGTTTGGTTTCAGAACACAACCCTTTACGCGAATCTGCCCTCCCACACAAAGACTGCAGCTCGAATCTGCAAAGAGGTCTTACTCAGAATAATACTCAGAATATAATTTTCAACACATGATAAAAGGATATATTTAGACTATTCTCACGTGCATAGAGGTAACTCATATTTCAGTAGGTTATCATATAAATAAATGTGCACAATTCTGCACAGTGGTATTATAAATGGCTTGATGAGACCAAGGAAAAGGAACCTCTATTTCATACACCCTGATATACTATACTAACTTCCTGCAGTTTATGGAGACCTTTCTCCAATTTCATGTTTAATGTTCTGTGTTAGTATCATGAAAAATATGAAATTTATATTTCCAATAGTATTTTTTGTTTTGCCTTGTAAATTACTTTGATCTAACTCAGAAAATTTCATCTCTATTTTGTACAAATTCAGAATGGTGACCAACGGTAAGAATGAGACATTCAGCAGTAAAGAAAAATAGCATATGCTTGTCTTACACTCCATAAAAGTACCTATAAGTACTCTAACTTTCATTAGGATGTTAATAGAGATTTTTCCTAGCAAGTGTAGGAAGCTGAAGCAAAAAAAAATAAATTTTATCTCAATTTCAAAAGAAATGGGAAATGATGCTCTGATTAAAAAGCTATGCTCCTTAAAAGGCAAAAGACAATTAGAAATTAGACAAGATTCCCTTTAATGCAAATATGCTATATTAAAGAATAGCAAGGAGAAAAACCCTTTTTTGTTTGAAGGAAATAAAAATTAATTGAAAAACATTACAAGCATTATATAAACAAACTGAAGAGATTTAAAGCTTCTGTAACATAGCAAATACATAAATTGTTTCACAAGACATACATGTCAAAAGGCAATGTTCTACTGTATCTATCGAAGTTACTCTCCAAACTGCTACTGAAAAGGCAAAACGGAATCCTTTAAAAATAACAATTAAGTAATACTATCTGAAATAGCAGTACATAATTCAATTTAATATTTTTCTTTATTCTTTCACAGTATTTTTACTTCTGAAAAAGCAAACCTTAGCAAATAAACTACAGGATTTTTGGTGAGGACTAAGGACCATTAAAATGGAATGCACATTTTATATTTTTGTCTGAAGACATCATGATTTATATTAACAACCATATGTAAGAGGCTTCCCCCCCTAAAAATAATTATATTCTTTACGTGTAAACGTAACGGTGTGTCCAAGGACACATGTAGCTGAAAAAACAGTTCTCTCATTGAAAGCCAAAACTTCAAGAATATAAATAAATATTAGTCATGTGAATTACTTGGAAGAGAAAATTTTTATAAAAATATACAGCATCTTTTAAAAGCAAAACTCTGAGTACAAATACAGAAATGCCAGATTACATGGAGAATCTGATATAAATCAGGTGCAAATGTTTTATCTACATTGCTGGCCAGCTCTCTTCTCATGGATAAAAAAAAATAAACACATAAAAGCAGCAGGTTTTTGACAAACTGCATAGAGGGAAGTTATACAGCTCTGCATATACTTAATGTATACACATCTGTGTGCATACACACAATAACAGATGTACATTGCACAAATTGCATAAGGAGTACACTATATACCTGGAACGCACGCACATGCATAGATATATATGCATTTGAACTCAAAACTTGCTGTGCATAAACAGAGGATTTCCACATAAAATGCAAATATGTAAAAAATAAAACCACACATATACATGCTTCTACAGATATGACTGTATGCACATACGATTACCTATCTCAAGCCTAAAAGTAAATGAGGATACACAAAATGTAAAAGAACACATAATAAGGGGAATGTCAAGCTGCTGCGACTGTTGGTGTCATCTCTGCACTATCAAACATACATATGAGTATGATTGGAGACAGAGAGGCTAAATATTTCACTGTCAGAGCATGTCGAGAAATGCAATTCATTTCTCTCTCATGTGCTTTAGGACAATGACAATTTAATACAAGGCCAGTGGATGTAAAAGAGATAAAAACTGAACAAACTGGCCCGGCATAATCAGAGATTTCCTCTAGAGAGCTTGGTAGCGCGAGGCTCATGTGCATTTGCAACAGATCAACATTTTATTGTTTCTTCCCTCCATGAATTTACTATGAAGATGAATTCATAGCAAAGCTTATCTTATAGACTGAGCCTTCTTTAAGCTTAAATAGGAGCAAGAGTTCCTCCCATATTTTTTTCCTACTTATCCCATGCATTTCACTTACGCTAAACAAAAAATAATTACTTGAGATACTTCCTTGAAAGGTTCAAATAAGTATTTTTTCATTACTACTTACACTTCCACAGGGGTGCAAGCAAGCTCCCTGCAGGTCAAGGGCCAGTCCTTTAAAAACACTCCGTAAAATGAATAATCATGTTACTTATAAATAATTCATATTTTTATACCATAATTTTTCTATCATAATTTTGCTCTGCAACATACAGAAATAAGAAATAGCAGCATAGCATATAGAATGACAGATCTGTAAGAATAGACATATCACATTTTTTAGCTACTCTAAGCAAAGTAGGCTTCAAGTATTGTTAAATATTATCATAGACAAGTTACCTTCTGTATTTGATGAATAGCACCATGTATTTGAAATTAATTGCAAAAGTAGGGTTGGCTAATGAGGCGGCCCTTATCTTTTCTCAGCAGTGCAAGCACAAGTATTTTTCTGCTGGCTCAATATTTTTTAAATGCCCAAAGTGCTATTAACTAAGTTGAAATCTGATTAAAATATGAACGTTAAAATATTCACAACAGCTAATGCGGATACCAAAAAAAAAAAAAAACCTAAGGAAATTCTTATCTCTTCTCTTATCATTAAGCATGTGTTTTGAAAAATAATAATTAAATAAATTATTCCCTACAGATTATCCCAGTTGTTTTGCTTCCCATTAGCATCTTTGAAAACAGTTTGTTAAAACAATAGTTATTCTTTACTATGGAACTATGGGGATGGTGCCCTTCTACCTGCCTTAGTTTAAGAAGAAATTTGTAAGAAATGTTAAAGCTTAAGGACTGTTAGGAAAAGGACAGCATGCCTTAGGAAAAAATGGGGGGAAAAAAAAGTACAGAAAAAATGATCAGCCATTCAAGAGAATTAATGGCTATCCACAAGGGCTTTGCTAATAACACGGGTTAATTACCGCTGCAACGCACCAGGCTCAGTAAATAAAAGAGCACAACCATAAACACATTAAAATGAGCAACCATCACTAAAAGAGGGGCAAGCCCCAGTAAATGAAAAGCTGTCAGATGGGTGTTTCAGCGCAAACCTTTTATACTTTCCGCAGGATTTAAAAACTTGACAGTCTATCAAAACCTAAAAAGTAAAGACCTACGACCGAAAACAGAGAAGGAAGAACGGATCAAGGCCTGCCTGCTGTCCAAGGGGAGAACACGGGCAGAGTCTGTTCACTCACCCACACTCGGGGGCTGGCTTCACAAGACAGAGCTGCACGCCACTTTACACACTGGGTATGTGTACGGAGGCCTGGATACTTTTGACTTGACATTAACTTTGAGCTTTTTTTCTTAATAAGAACTTTAAATAGCTATCTAATAAGACAAATGCATGAGGTTAAAAGATCTCCATAGCAGAGAAATCATGGAATAGAATCAAGTGCTGCTTCCCATTTCACAAAGAAGCGTTCTTCAGTCCACCCCCTTCCTCCCTTTACCAATGAAAGACACTTCTAAAATAAATTCTTTGGTAATTAGAAGCTATGCCAAAATGTTTTAAAGAAGAGTGAAACTGACATAAACTCACCTCCCGCAGGCTTATGTATATATTTACCTGCTGATGCATGTGAGTATACACACACACACTTATATTCATCCATACACAAACAGTACCCAGGCAGACTCGCACAGCAACTCCACAGACTGTTCCACATCACGAGCATGGTGAGAAAAATATAAAATGTATATACCTGCCATCACTGCACTTAAGTATTCACATGATGTGATGCCTATATCCACTTTTAAATGTTACAGCCATTCTATACAACATTTTTTGTCATCTATGTATTTTATCTGTTGCACTGTAAGATGAAATCTATGCATGCTGTAACAGCTTAATTTGTTTCACGTTTAAATGCTGTTGTACGTTTTAAAATGGAGAAAGTAGGGAAACTGCTGAGGGTTCAAATTAATGAAACACAGTCAGCCACAAAGGGCAAACGTACACAGTGCACAGAAGCTTTCTGGAGTTACAAATCTCCTCAGTTTTCTATGTCTGGTATTCAGAGATCATGTTTAAATTTACTAAACTAGTCCCGGTGTTGACGTGTCCCCCTACCCCCCCCTTTTTTTTTGGAGTGTTTCAATTGCCTTTCCTTCTTCCAACAGCTGTGACAACTGTTAAAACAGTCAGTAAAATTAAGTCCGCTCTATAATCCTTTAGTCAACGTTACATTTTAATCAGAGGTTGAAGGAGATTTCACGTTATGAACGCACTGATTCATTTAGCATGATTAAACTGACACATATGTCAAAATGAGCAGATATATTTATTGCATCTGTTAGCTTATTAACTATTAGTAATTATTAGTGCTATTGTTATTGCTGAAAAAGCAAAAAGCCAAGGTTGCAGCTGGCTCTAAGTTATTGCATTCTGTAACATGCTCTGCCTTAAAATCAAAGCATACCTAGTGATGGTCAGGCAGATGTCTACGCACTCCCAAAATGTTCGGACAATTTTTAGCTCAAATCCTCTCTGCCCTCATCCATAACATAAGAACTGCAGAAACTGCTATATTTATTTTGTATGTCCATATGCTTGTATGTGCATAGGCATGTGACAATATATATTCAAAACACAATTACTATGAATATTAATAATGTGTAAAACTCTAGGGCTTATTAATTGAGACAGAGAGCAGATATGTTTCTGAACATTAGTTATTTCTCTGTGTCCACTCAACCACACGTGCCTCAAACCCTACGCTCGGACAGTATATTGGGACTGTTTTAAGATGACTTTTAATTGAGCCAAAGAAGAAGAAAAAAATTAGTTTGAATCTTGCACTAGAGCCAAAAAGACATGTGCCCCGATTTCATTTAAATGCATCTACTCTAAGAGGCTTATCTAAACTAATCATTCAAATTAGCTGTAAGAAGGTAAATTCAAGAAAGCTCCTTTGGGGGGGGGGGGACGATGACACAGACATCCACCAAAAAAACCCCAACCCCAACTTAGCGTCTTTTAATGTATTTTCTAAAAAATGTGTCACTGTTAGTAAAAGCTGTGGAAGCTGCATTCTTACATTTATGAAGCTATCTTAACACTACACAGCAGCTCACAGTGCACTGACCTGTAAACCACATCTGAGAGGGCATCCTACCTCTGTTTATTTTCTTTTATTTATCCTGGAACATTACAGTGGGTTTCCCTGCCTCCCCTTCCCAAACTGTGTTCCAGCGAGCCAGGCTATTTGTTACGTCCCGTATTATTTCACCAATACGCGATCAACGCAATTCACTTTTCATCTCTGGCTTAATTACAAATAGCAATGCAATATGCAGACAGTAAGGACAGCTAGTGGGCATCTACCTATAATACACTGTCACCTCTCAGCACAGCCTTTCCACAGACCGCATCTAGGGCGATGCTGACTATTAGCTGGGGTTTTTTCTTCGGCGTTACTGTCACCCTCAGCGCAATAGGAAGGCACGGCTACGTAAGTGCCTCGACATAAAGAAAAATGAGTCGGTGACAGCTCCCGTGATATACTAATATTTAATCCCGGCTGTGGGCTCAAATCAAGTTCAGGAGCCACTCGTCAGCCCCAGACCGCCCGGGGTTTGTTCGGGCGCCACGCTTTCTGCCGGAGACACCACGCCAGGTAGCTCCTGAGTGCCAGCCAAGAACTGCGGCTCGCTAAAAAGTATTTTGCTGCCTTTTGTCGGGGAAGGAAAACAAAACAAAAA